>CM028368.1:33106304-33566304 GCA_016624345.1 Platycodon grandiflorus
GGACGGCGGTGTGGCTCCATCGCTGCTTGATGAGACGAAGTGACAAAGATGAGAAAAAGAGAGATTGATCGAGATTTCAGTCGTTGAGTTCAAATCGGCCACGTGTTAGGCGTTAGGCGTTAGATGGTCTAGGCGGCGATTTTCTCCCTTTGGCAATTTTTTACCCGATTTGGCCCAAATCGCGGCGTTTTGTGGCCGCCTAACGCCTAGGGCAATTTTTCGAACACTGCTCTTCGGACATGGTGTTTGGTCAATCACTCCCTCACGTGTATACGCTCGTGTTTCAACTCAACTCATCAAAAGTTCAAAAAAATTGGAAGACAATTTCGACAAACTCAAGAAGAAGAATTTCAACTACCCTCTTTTTTTTCATTTTTTTTATACAACCCTAGCGGAATTAGGGTTTATAAACTAAAACCAACAAAAAAATTAAAGATAGTATGAAAAAACAAACCGTAACTAGGATTTCTCTATACCAATTGACGAGGAAGCCCAAGATCGTCCTACTTAAGTTGATGGTGAATGACTTCGCGACCCAACGCCCTCAATTAGACGTGAACCTCGGAATTGTGAATGACACCAAAATTGGGATGACTCTCCAATTAATAAGTCGAATTTGGATGCAACACCGACACACAAATGTTTGCACTATAAGTACTCAATCTAGAATACTCGAAGTGAAAACACGATTCTCATAAACTATAATTCATAAACTCATAACTCATCAACAATAAAAGAATGACTTTATATAGGCTACAACGAATTAAAAGGAAACCCTAAACTTTTTCCAACAAGGAAACCAATTAAAATTACAGAAAAAAAACTAATCACATAAGGAAACTTAAAACCTCTCTAACAAAGGAAAGAAAACTCAAAGGAAACTAATTAAAACCTCTCTAAAAAAAGAAAATCTAAAAGAAAATAGAAAACCAATTAAGTTTAAACCTAAAAACCCTAACTTCCCTAAACAAAACTCTTAAAATACCTATAGTAAATAACAATACAATATAGAAAAACCTACCAAAAATACACAAAAACCCAAAAAAATCCCGGTTTTGGAGTGTGTTAGAGCATTCACAGTAGTAACACTCTATACCACACTCTACACACCTCGTTTTCTTTTTCAGTTTCACTTTTTCATCACTCTAAAAAAGAATCAACTCCAACAAGCACTTTCTATACAACCCTCTAAAAATTAAATTTCTCTCATCTCAACTAACATACCTAACTACCATTCTATTTTATTTCTTTTTTATTTCTATTTTTCCACCCTAATCGGAATAAAATATTTTATATTTAAAATTTTATATTCTATGAAAAAAATATTGTATGTTTTAATAAATTTAGTTACGTTTATCTAAAAATATGTCATTCTAAGGGGCAATTTATGTTTAAAAAAACATTTTAATTATTATTTTTTGTCCACTTATATATTAAGAATATGAGACAAATGATTTTTTTGGTTGAAAAGAATTTCTAGTTAATTCACAAATTTTATATAATAAAATAGATATTTTCCTATTTGATTGATTAATAAAGTTTATGATGTAATCTAACAAAAAAAATATGTATATTATAGGAACATTAAAAAAAAAAAAATTTAAAAGAGGTGATATGATTAATTTTCAAAGCTTATATTCTTTATTTTTTTAAGTAACAAAAGTGGAAATAGCTCAATTTGGATGACCCAACACCTCACTCTAAATATTACTATTCATTCTAAATCACACTATGTTAGGAGGGCGATTTAGTGAATTTTAGAGATAGAGAGTGGAGTTGGGTGTCCATTATGGGCTTAAGGAGGTTAAAAATATCTAAAAATGATTTTAGAGGGTTGGTAATGGGTGCCATTGTGGTTGCTCTTACCGCTGTAACTTGCGTTTTGGAGTCTTTTTTGACCCTTTTGTTGTGTCCAAACTCACCCCTAAGCTTCCAAACTTGGCATTTGAGCCCCTCCACCCACTTGTGGAACACCCTTTATCAGGAGGTCAGAGGAGGTTAGGGCCTGGACCAAAAAAACAAGAGAAAGGAAGAGGATATATGATTATCATCCTTTTTATGAGAAAGAGGACAGAAGATCAGCCATTGCAGGGTACAGCTTGCACTTGGATTACCGAAGCATCATAACTACCAAGTTCTAAATTCTTACCTAAATAATGCAATTAATCACTAATCTCAAAAACTAAAAATGTATACTCTTACTATCAATACAGTCCTAATTCTACAGAATATCCAGACCATAAACCCAGCCCAAAACCTGGGGTAATGCCTATTGATCCATGCCTGTACGTTGCCACCTCAATACTCATCCACAAAGCTTCTTACCCTGATATACCTCCACAGCTCCACTAACCACTTTTCTGACAATGCTTTCTTTAACAAACTCAACTTCCTGATATGAAGAACCCTGAACTGAACTTTTGAACAAACCTCATCCCAGTTCAAAAATGAGTACAAATCCTTCTAGTTCCTGCTATCCACAAAAAAGATTCATTACTAATATTAAAATTATTTCATAAATAAAGATGTAGGTGGGCCAGCAAGTGTATCTTTGAGTTAATCCATCAAAAAATAGGATACTGCAAGACTCCAATAAAGAGCTACTAACAAAAAGTAATCAGCACACGGCAGAAATGTCAGCTGATTACTTGAAAGAAAAGAAACCCTTCCCCTCACCACTTATTCATGCCTTAGCACAACATGCAAGACCACTTGAGGAGAAATCCAGTAAATCACCCCCTAATATCCATAAGGATCTAACTTTCACATACTATACTCATGATCGTATCAAAGGATTTCTTTTCTTTGTGTGATTGGAATCAAGGAAAGGGTTGAGGTCATACAAAGAGTTTGCAAAAATTTCATCGTGGCCAGACTCACCAATTATATCGTATAGGGCTTTTCAGGCTTCAGATGTCGATATTATGGTGAAAGAGGAGTCCTGCGCGGACTCGTTACAATTTTTGGAACGTTGCTTGGTTGGCAGAGTGGGAAACCTTGAAATGTCCTATTCCGTCCAGACTTGAATTCAAAAATGGGTAGATTTGAGATGGAAATCTGCAGGGGGTGTGAGGGTGGTGGATATGAGTGGTAAATACATCTTATTCGAGTTTCCATCGAAGGAGGAAGCCATACGTATTTTACAACAGAAGGATTGGGTTATGAATAAATTGCCTCTGTTTTTGGAACGGTGGGATCCGGTGAGTTGCTGCCATCGTGAGGGTCGTACCCCCCGAGTAGCATGGGTGAGGGCGTTGGGGTTGCCGCTGCATTTATGGGGTTTGAGCGTTTTCTAGAAAATAGGCGAACAGTGTGGTGATTTCATCGATGTTGATGACGAGACGAAATTTAGAAGAGATTTGAGATGGGCAAGAACTTTAGTTCGATACTCGTCAGCTATTCCACCGTGTGTTCGCATCGGGTGGTGCTTTGAGGTTCCTATTTGGGCGGAGACAGCCACGTTCTGTCGTTATAGGGTTAGCAGTTATTTAATTATGTAAGAGTCAGTTAGCAGTTATTTAATTATGTAAGAGTCAGTTAGTGTAGGAGTCAGTTAAATAAATAACAATGAGTCACTGCAGAGCGGTTTTTTGAGGGATTTAATTGTGGGAATTGGGTGGGAGAGACCAAGCTCTCGAATGCTTGGAAGGGAAACACTTTGAAACTGATATCTGTTTCATTATCCTTCTTGGTTAAATCTCATACGCTGTATTTCTTTTATGTACTACTATATCTCTGTTTGAGAATGATTCTTCAGAGAATATTGCAATAAAATCTTGTAATTAGTCTCATTTATCTTAGTGTAACTGCCAGTTTCTATCAACGGTATCGAGCAACAAGATCTTGGTGCATTTTATGGTTTTGACGAGAAGCGTGGAGGCACGCTTACAGATTCTAGAACGAGGATTTGAAGGAATCTTGGCTATGCGGGAGAACATGGAGAAGACCATGGAACAAGACAGGCTTGAGCGCATGGAAACCCGAAGGCAATTAACAGAACTAACAGATGCAGTGCGTGGAATAGCTAATCGTTCTAGGTGAGATGAAGATTCTGATTATGAGAGTCGAACACCGACCGAAGTGGGTGCTGGAATTGATATCGGCCCGAGAAAAAGAGTGGAACGATGGAGAAAGCTGGAAATTCCGTTTTGAGGGTGAAGATGCATATGGGTGGACAACCCATGTTGAGAGATATTTTGATTTGAAAGGGATGACTGAGGCTGAGAAGTTGCAAGCGTTATGGTGGCAATGGAGGGAAAAGCTTTAACATGGTATCAATGGTGGGAATTTACTACACCAAATCCTACATGGGATGGTTTTCGTTTTGCGGTTATAAGGCGTTTCCAACCAGCCATGATTGAAAGCCCTTTTGAATTACTATTGACTCTCAAACAAACGGGGTCAGAGAAGAGTATTGGGAGAAATTTGAATTATATGCAAGCCCTCTCAAATGTCTGAACCATCTTATTTGAAGGAGTTTTCTTAAATGGACTCAAGGAAGTGGTAAGGGCAGAATTGAAGCTTCATCCGGTTCAAACCCTTTCGAATTGATGGATTTTGCTCAAAGGGTGGATGAGACGAACACCTTGATAAGTAAAGGAAATAGTGGAACACACGGAGGAAAACCCTTCGGACCTTATAACAATACTCGGACGTGACTTGGGAACCAAAGGGAAGAATCAAGTTCAAACCACCATGTCCGGAGTTGGAAGTTCCACAGAGAAGTGAGTATTGTGAAACCTTTTGGATCTTCCAGGACGCGGATCTAGAAGATTAACGATGCTGAATTGCGGGAGAAATCTAGAAAGGACTTTGTTTCGATGTGATGAAAAATTCATCCAGCCATGTATGTGCTAGTAATAAACAATTACAAGTACTACTTTTAGAAGAAGAGGAAGGACAAGAAAATGAAGAAGAGGAGCTGAAGGTTCAAGAGGAAGGGGGAGAAATGAAGAATTTACAATTGTCCTTGTTTAGTATCAATGGTTTCACTTCAAAAAAATCTATCAAGTTGTGGGGAATATTGGGAAATAGACAAGTGTTAATCTTAGTAGATTGTGGAGCCTCACATAATTTCATCTCTTCTACATGTGCCAAGGAGAATCAATTGCAAATAATGGAGACTTCGCCTTATACGGTGGAAGTGGAAGATAGTAGGAAAATTGGCTATGAAGGGGTGTGCCCGGAATTGAAGATAATGATTCAAGGATTGGGGATTCAACAAGATTTCTATGCGTTTGATATAGGAGGAGTTGATCTGGTATTGGGAATGGAATGGTTGGCGAGTCTTGGTGAGATACAAGCAAATTTCAAAGAATTGACCCTCAAAATTCCTATCAATGGTAGTTATCACGTATTGGAGGGGGAACCAAGTTTATCACGTGCAGCAGCGTCTCTCAAGTCCATCATCAAGGCAGTCAATGATCAAGGACAAGGATTTTTATTGGAGTATAGAGGGTTGCAAGTGGAGGCCGAGACCAATACACCTTTACCTGAGTGGTTAGAAGCCATATTGGATGATTATCTGGGAGTATTTCAAGAACCACAAGGATTGCCTCCTCACCGAAAGCAGGATCATGCTATTGTTCTTAAAGAAGGAGCCAACATTCCAAATCTCCGGCCATACAGGTATCCCCATTACCAGAAGGATGAAATTGAAAGGTTGGTCGATGATATGCTTCATTCTGATATAATAAGGCCAAGTGTGAGCCCTTATTCTAGCCCAGTTATTTTGGTGAAAAAGAAAGATGGAGGATGGCGTTTTTGTGTTGATTATAGGGCTTTGAATAAAATTACTGTACCTGATAAATTTCCAATTCCTATTATTGATGAGTTGCTTGATGAACTTGGGGGAGCGGTGATTTTTTCTAAATTGGATCTTAGATGGGGGTATCACCAGATTCGAATGAAGGAAGAAGATATTCCTAAAACTGCTTTCAGGACTCATGAAGGGCATTATGAATTTGTTGTGATGCCTTTTGGACTTACTAATGCTCCTTCTACTTTCCAATCCTTAATGAATGAAGTGCTTAGACCATATTTAAGAAAATTTGTTCTTGTTTTCTTTGATAATATTTTGGTTTATAGCAAAAATGAGAGGGAGCATAAAATACATTTACAAGCAGTTTTGGCTTTATTGAAGGAACATCAATTGTTTGCAAACAGAAAAAAGTGTACTTTTGGGCAATCTCAATTGGAATATCTTGGACATATCATATCTGGTGCTGGAGTGGCAGCCGACCCTAAGAAGGTTGAAGTTATGTTGAATTGGCCTACACCAAAAGATTTAAAGGCCTTGAGAGGATTTTTGGGTCTTACAGGCTATTATAGAAGATTTGTGAAAGATTATGGCAAGATAGCGAGACCACTGACGCAACTCCTCAAGAAAGACAATTTTCGGTGGAATTCGGAAGCACAAGCCTCTTTGGAACAACTTAAAAGGGTTGTGGCAGAATTACCCGTACTTGTTGTTCCTGATTTCTCTAAAACTTTCACCATCGAGACAGATGCATCAAACAAAGGTTTGGGGGCAGTTTTATCGCAAGAAGGGAGACCGGTGGCTTTTCTCAGTCAAGCTTTGTCCGATAGAGCACAAGCTAAATCAGTTTATGAACGGGAATTAATGGCTATTGTGATGGCTGTTCAGAAGTGGAAACATTATCTTTTGGGTAGACATTTCATCATTATTACTGATCAAAAAGTCTCAAATTCCTTACTGAACAGCGTGTGATGGGTGAAGATCAATTCAAGTGGACTTCCAAATTGATGGGGTTGGATTTTGAAATTCAGTACAGGCCTGGTAAAGAAAATAGAGTTGCTGATGCGCTCTCTAGGAGGATGATTTTTGCAGCATTGTCGGTTGTTCAGTTTGATGAATTGGAAGATTGAGAAGCAGAAATTCAACATGATCCAAAGTTACAAAGGGTGATACAAGATCTGCTACGGGATGCAACATCTCATCCAGGTTATACATTCGCAAATAGAAAATTATTTTACAAAGGGAGGTTAGTGCTACCTAAAGCATCTTCTCGCATTCCAATGCTCTTAAAAGAGTTTCACATTTCAGCTTTGGGAGGTCATTTTGGATTTTTCAGAACTTATAAAAGAATTTCTGCCATTGTTTTCTGGGAAGGTATGCGTAAAGATATTCAACAGTATGTGGCTACTTGCGATGTTTGTCAATTGAATAAATACCAGGCTTTGTCTCCTGCTGGTTTGCTACAACCTCTCCCTGTGCCTACCCAAGTTTGGGCTGATATCTCTATGGATTTCATAGAAGGATTGCCTAAAGCTCAAGGGAAGAATGTAATTCTTGTAGTTGTGGACAGATTAACCAAATATGCCCATTTCATGGCCCTTAGTCATCCATTCACTGCTAAAGATGTTGCTGAAATTTTTGTCCAACAGGTGGTCAAACTACATGGGTTCCCTTCTACCATTGTGTCAGACAGGGACAAAATCTTCCTTAGTCACTTTTGGTCTGAATTATTCAGGTTGGTGGGTACCAAATTAAAGTTTAGTTCAGCTTACCATCCACAAACTGATGGACAAACTGAAGTGGTAAACAGGTGTTTGGAAACATATTTGAGATGTCTCACAGGTACCAAACCCAAGCAATGGCCTAAGTGGTTATGTTAGGCTGAATTCTGGTTTAATACCAATTATAATAGTTCCCTAAAATTGACTCCATTCAAAGCATTATATGGTCGTGATCCACCTCATTTACTCAAGGGCGCTACTATTCCATATGTGGTGGAAGAGGTTAATCTCATGACTCGTGATCGAGACCAGCTTCTCCATGATTTAAAAGGGAATCTACTGAAGGCTCAGAATCAAATGAAGAAGTATGCAGATCAATCTAGACGTCCTGTTTCCTTGACTGTTGGTGATTGGGTTTATTTAAAATTACAACCATACCCGTTGCGGTCCCTAGCTAAGAAGCGGAATGAGAAGCTAAGCTGTTGCATTTTAGCCTAGATTTGCTTGAATCCATAACCTTAGTCTAAGACAAGGTGACTAGTGGGCCTGCGTGTCTGTTAGTGTGGCAACTTGTACTTAGGCATAGCTTGAATAGCTTAGGGTTGCTTATTGTAAATTGCCTTGAAGAAGATAGCCTGTAGGATATCGGCCATCCTCTATACATCCCGAAGTGTGCATCGAGAGTCCTTCAAGATATCGGACAAGTTCATCTAAGCCAAGCCTCATCAGCTAAGTTGAAGACCCCAAGATCGTCCGATATAGAACTGCCGAAGACATGTCCTGATTTGAAGCTTTCATTGACTTCGATGCAACGTTAACCTGCAAAACGCATTCAATGAAGCTTTCCATTCTTGGCATACAACTCGAAAAGGACATTCGCCCGCAAAACTACCTATTTTTGGCAAAGTGTCGAGACGACCGTAACTTGCAGAACCGCCTATCAGTGCTTAACAACACCATTAGAGCATTGAATGCTCTTAAATTCAAATTGAGCAACTCATGAAGATCTCCAACGGCTCCAAGGTCCTCCCTGCATATAAAAGGAGACTTCATGACAGCATTTATCAATCTTCAACAACTACAACTCTGAATCTTCTTCATCTTCTTCAAGTGCATAAAAGCTTAAACGTCCTATCTGTATACATACATTGAAGAGCTTCATACTTAGACTTCTAGTCCATTAAAAGCTCTTCATTGATTGCAACACCTAGCTTTTCATAGCTCACGAGAATTGTATCTTATTGATATCAATTCTCCCACACAAACACTTGGTCAACAAAATTTTTGTACACTATCCATTAGAAATTTAGTTTGTAAAAAATCTAGTGGAAAAACTTAGTACACGATTTTCAAATCCAAAGTTGACCACTTTGGTTGTGGACGTAGCACTTATTTATAAGTGTGAACCATATTAAATATTCTGTCTATTTGTGTGTGATTGTGAATTGATTGTGTTGCTTTAAATTTCCGATTTCCAAGTCGTAAGAACCGCCGATCTTGACCCGTGAAGATCGCCCATTCTCAACTTGTCCCGTACTTCACAAGACTTCCGCCTGCAAATTTTTACAAACCCTAGTGAAGTAAGATTTTTGAATCAATTTCAAAAATTGGACATAGGCTATTCAACCCCCCCTTCTAGCCTATATAGAGCAACCTTGGACCTAACAATTGGTATCGAGCTTAACTCTTTGAAAACTTGTTTTTCCGAGATTAACCTCTTGAGAGATTAAAGATCATGGCTGCTCACCAAATGTTGGAAACTTCAAACGTGAACCATTGTCCTGTCTTGGATGAAGTTCACTTTGACATCCGGAAAGATAAAGTCAAAAGACATATGAATTCAATTGATAAACGTTTATGGAAATGTGTCACGATGGACCCGAATTCCAATGAAGCCTAATACACCGCCGCGGTAGATCCAACCGCCGCACCCGTACCAAAGCCAAGAAGAGTGGGATGATGAAGACAGAAGAATGATGCTCGATGGAAAGGCCATCAACATCATTACCAGTGTGTTGATATAAGCACTTATCGCCAGATTATCAACTTGACACAAAGAAAGGAGATGTGGGAAGCCATCCTTGAATATCTTGAAGGTGATGGTGAGACAAAGAACAACAAATTATATACCGCATTCGAAGTTTGACTCCTTCAAAAGGATCCCAAAGAGTCTCGCGAAGTGCCTATGACAGATTCTATGAGGTAGTCAACTCTTGCTATTCCTTAGGAAAGAAGTATGAAAAGAAAGAAATAAACATGAGATTTCTAAATGCACTAGGCGTTTATGGCATGTTAAAATCATCGCCATGAAAGAGTCAAAAGATTTAAACAAATTGACTCTTAGAAACCTTTATGCTAGTCTTTCGGTTTATGAGCTTGAGATCCAACAAGCTCAAGAAATGGAAAAGAGTTTTAAAAACTTGTCCTTACCACCATGTCTATCGAACCTTCCTGTTCAAAACCCGATGAAACACCTTCTACATCCAAATGAAGATGATGATATTCTTTCGACGAAGCCTTTGCTATGTTTGTAAAGAAATATCAACGTTTCAAAAGGTTTAATAAACCATCATCACATAGGCGCCTTCTCACAAAACTGCCGTTCCTTATAAAACAACTACTCAACCAAAAACTTCGCTCCTTATAAATCGCAGACCATCAAAAGGATAATGAGCTAGTTTGTTTTAATGTAGGAAACCAGGCCATTTTGCCTCTAAATGTCCAAAGCCAAAATATGAATTTTATAAGAAACGTCCCGAAACTAAATTTCAAAAACAAAAAGGGATGGTGGTGAAGACATTGATGAAAGCACCGCCTACATGGTGTGACACCGACACCGATGAGGATGACTCTTGTGACTTTGCCGAAGAAGCCAACATATGCCTTATGGCCGGGAGTCACCACATGATTCGTGAGGTCACTACCATTTCAACAAGATGAAAGTGATGATGATGATGAGCTTAATGAACCTTCAAAGGGAGAGCTCATCAAAGCAAACAAAGACATGCCGGAAGAATTTTCAAAATTCAAAGTCGCCTATGTGAAATTAGCCAAGAAGCATGAACTAGCGTCTCGAGAAATCAACCTTGATGTCTAAGATCAAAGATCTTGATAGACAGAAGTCGAAAGTATCAAATTGCAAAAAGAGAACAAAGCTTTGATCGAAAAAGTGGACTTCCTACTTGAACACATCAAGAAGATAAATTCGAGAAAGATGACCTTCAAAAGGTTGTCAATACTTGGAATAACTCTAAAGGAAACTTTGATACCATTCTCTCAAACCGTAAAACTTTAGATGACAAACCGGTATTGGTTTCCAAAGTGAGTTCAAAGTAGGTAGTTCTTCTAGTTTTCAAAAGGATGAGACATCGAAGTGATTGTCAAGAATTGGTGTAGAAGTTTCTTATGACCAGCTAGCCTCCCAAAAGGCAAGGACTTGGCTTTAACAAAGTTCCTTTTGTTTATCCCAAGAACACAAAAGACAAGTCCAAAAGAAAGCAATCGCAATGACTCGCTAATAGTGAGTCGAGCAACTAAAACCGCCATTAGTCACCCTAAGAAAACAGGATGACTAATAGCAAGTCTAGGAATTCTCACTCAAACCTATTAAATTTGTCAAAGGCAAGACCGCCGATCCCAACACCGCCTATAAAAGGGTAAAAGAAGTGAATTCTCGATAAAAAGCTTAAAGGACATGTGCTGTAAATACAAAATCTTTTGATAAGAGGTCTACCTATGGTAAACCTAACATCAACAAGAAAAGGCATTATCGCCTAAGTCCTATAGGCCAATTATCGCCAGAAGGTCATTCCAAAGACCGCCGATATTAAGAAGCCTCAAAAGAAATCATTACTCATGTTGAAGGATTTCACAAATGCTCTTTCGCAAATGCCATGGTCATGAGATTCATGAATGCCTTCGAGATTCACACCTAAATCTAGAGGATTTACTCCTCCAAAGGTTAAACAGTGTGGATCCCAAAAGGTTGCTAACCTTGAGGACCCAAAAATAAAAGGGGACCATATTCTTAAATGTCTATATTTCAGAATGCTTTATGGTCACAATGAAGAAGAGAAAGATCTATGGTATCTAGACAAGGATGCTCAAAGCATATGACCGGTGATCCAAATCTTCTTCAAGCATTGTTGAAGCAAAGGGTCCCTCACCATATTTGGAGACAACTCAAAAGGGAAGACCATTGGTTATGGAAGTATAATCGAGGCAATCTCTATCAACAAAGTCTCTCTAGTTGAAGGTTTAAAGCACACCGCCGAGCATATCACAATTCGTGATAAAGGTCTAACTGTCGCTTTCCTCAAGTCAATGTCTCATAAAGGACAATGAGACATGTTCAACTATCCCGACAGGTTCGAAAAGGAATGTCTATGCCGTTGACCTAAATGTCGTTGGAAGAAAATCAAATCTATGCTTGGTTGCTAGGTCATCAACCGACAACACTGGTTGTGGCATAAAAGGCTTAGTCATCTCAATTTCAAATACCGAGAAGCTATCAAAAGACAATCTAGTTGTTGGTTTGCCTAAAATATCACCGAATCACACCGCAGAGCATGTCAACTAGGCAAACTACACAAATCTTCTTTCAAAAGCAAGCCTTGCCTATCAACAACCGCACCTCTACGCCTCTTGCACATGGATTTGTTTGGACCCGTAACTACTACAAGTCTTGGTGGCGCAAGTATACTCTTGTGGTAGTTGATGATTACTCAAGATTTACTTGGGTAGAGATGATGTCCTCCAAAGATGAAGCATATGACATCATTACCGAACTCTTCGAAGACTACGCACTAAGCCGGATGATATCTCCGATGTCGATCGTACAATGGAACGAGTTCAAGAACAATGGTATTGCCAAATATTGTGATGACCATGGAATTGGTCACAATTTCTCCGCAGCTGGCACACCTCAACAAAATGGAGTTGCGAAAGGAAGAACGTAACTCTCATTGAAGCAGAAAGACAATGATTGCCGAAGCCAAACCGCCTATGTATTTCGGGCGTAAGCCGTGAACACCGCCGCTTCACACAAAACAGTCCATCATAAACAAATTTCATAACAAAACTCCATATGAAATATGGAGAGGCGAGCTCCCAACATTGGATTCTTTAAAATATTTGGTTGTAAATGCTATGTTCTTTACAATGGTAGAGAACATAGAGGTAAATTTGAATCCAAAAGTGATGAAGGAATTTTTCTCGATATGCCAAGTTTTCAAAAGCATACGAGTTTACAATAAAACTTCACTTAGAGTTGTTGAATCTGTACATGTTTCTTTTGATGAATTTGATTTCATTGGGCCACATTTGGCTCCTAAGGTTACTAATGATTCGATGAATATGAGACAGTACGTAACGCCAAGTCCCAGATCCGCCGATCCTCCTTCTTCACAAGATCTTCCAAGAGTCAACCTGTTAGAATCCTCAAACGAACCAACAAATGAACACTCGAAAACCCCGAATCCCCTTTGCCTTCCACACCGTAAGTCATACAACCTACCTTGGAATTAACCTACCCTTTAGAAAACCAAGCTTCACCACTTCTACTTCTCAAGAATCCAACTCGCCGATGCAATAGGACAAGTTCAACTGCGAAGTTAGGGAAGTAAAAGATCATCCTATCACTCAAATCATTGGAGATCTTAATGCCGGTGTTCAAACTAGACAAGCTTCAAGGAATGAATGCATGTATTCTACTGCATTTGTATCTAACATTGAACCCAAAAGATTGATGAAGCTCTGGAAGATCCAAGTCGGGTGGAAGCTATGCAAGAAGAGCTAAACCAATTTGACAGATGCCAAGTCCGGTCACCGGTCCCTAGGCCTAAAGGACAAGCGCTATTGGCACAAAGTGGGTTTTCGAAACAAAATGGATGAAAACGGCAATATTACAAGAAACAAGGCAAGACCGGTAGCCCAAGGATATAGACAGAGGAGGGTATTGACTATGATGAGACATTTGCTCCCGTTGCAAGATTAGAGGCTATCGATTATTCTTGGCCTATGCCTCTTACAAAGACTTCAAAGTTTATCAAATGGATGTAAAGAGTGCTTTTCTAAATGGAGAACTTCAAGAAGAAGTCTATGTAGAGCAACCTCCTGGATTCATTGATGCTCAAGAAGAGAAGATGTCTACAAGCCGAGGAAAGCCCTTTATGGACTCAAACAAGCTCCAAGAGCTCGGTATGAGACCCTTTCAAAGTTCTTGATATCTCAAGGCTTTGTAAGAGGTCAAATTGACACTACTCTTTTCATTATGAAACATAAAGGTCATTCCTTACTTGTTCAAATTTATGTTGATGATATTATCTTTGGTTCCACTAATGAAAATCTTTGCAAAAGGTTTGAAAAGCTTATGCAGAGTAAATTTGAGATGAGCATGATGGGAGAGCTCAACTTTTTCCTTGGTCTTCAAATTCAACAAAGTTCAAATGGTATCTTCATCAATCAAGCCAAATATGCAAAGGATGTTATCAAGAAATTTGGTCTTGAAAATGCAAACTTCAAGACTCCTATGGCTACTAACCGCCATCTTGACAAAGATGAGAAGGGCAAGAAAGTGGACATGACTCTCTACGAGGCATGATTGGTTCACTTTTATACTTAACTCGCTAGTAGGCCCGATATCATGTTTGCCGTTTGTGTTTGTGCTAGGTTTCAAGCGATCCAAAGGAGTCTCACCTACAAGCAAATAAAAGAATCATCGATATCTGATAGATACTCCCAATTTGGGAATCGGTATCCTAGAGATTCATCTTTTAATCTTATAGGCTATTCGATGCCGATTTTGCTGCATGTAAAGTTGACAGAAAAGCACAAGTGGGACATGTCAATTCTTAGGAAATAGACTTGTCTCATGGGCCGAAGAAGCAAACCTCTGTTTCAACTTCAACAACCGAAGTAATACATAGCCGCGGTAGCCGCTGCCACAATTGCTGTGGATCAAACAAAGAACTAGTTGACTATGAGATCAAAACCGATGATTGTCCTATAATGTGCGACAACACATCAGCAATCTCGCTCAAAATCCTCATGCACTCCAAAACAAAGCACATTGATGTGAGATATCACTTTCTTAAAGATCATGTTGAAAAAGGTAACATCGCATGCAATATGTGCCAACAGAGAATCGTAGCGTACATCTTCACAAAACCACTTGATTCAACCAGGTTTGCTTATTTAAGAGGAGAGCTTGGTATGCTTGACCTCAATCCTTAACCTTTCTTGCAAATTCCTTAAGTCATTTTATAAACGGCCTATATAGAATTGCCTATGAGATTTGTCAATTGCTATTCGGCCGAGATTCTCAAGTCATTTTATAGATAACCTTGAGTAAGTAACTATCTCCATATCGGCAGTCTTCGATAAAATAGGCAGACTATAATATAGGCGACTTAAGTGCGCCATACGTACAAAGACTCATCGTGTAATAAATACGGACTTCAAATTTTATCAAATGTGATTTATTGACCTAACAGGTATAAAAAGGCAAAGTCGTACGCTACTCTTCACAGCTCAACAACCGCCATTTTAAACTTTCAAAAACCTTTCAAGCTTCCAATCGTAATCCAGCTCAAATCTTCTCAAAACTCCAAAATCTCAAGTCTCTAAACTTAAAATCATCAATGGGAAAGACTAAATCCTCAAAGGCTGCTGCCACTACTTCATCCTCCGCCTCTGCTAAGCCAACCAGGGCTGCAAAGGCTGCTGAGCTCCCAATAAGGGTTCTTCCTGTCAAGTTATCATCCCGGGATGACAATCGACCGAGATTCCATCATCGCACATCCGGTGATGCCCTCGCCAAAGATTTGGCCGAATGTGGACTTCTTCCCCTGTTCCACCAACGACTCCCATTACGCAATTCTCTACCGAGGAGTTTTACACAAGGATGATCCCGCCTCCTCCTCCCCTAATGCCAATGAGCCGCCAACTTAAGCTACATCAAGGGCTACATCCGAGGCCACTACATCAAGCTGTCCTATAAGGATATTGGAGAAATCCTTGGACTGCCTGTTGAAGGCAAACTGGACTTGACCGATGCAGAATCGGCACTTGCATGGGAGATGATGAGGGGGTCCGCCCAACCGAGAGGTTTTCCGAGATGTCAAGGAACCTCTTCCCGAGAACCCCTATCATATCGCCCATCTCGCTCGACAAGAGCATTTTATTCAAAAATGGCTCGAGGGACATCTTCACCTCCCAAAATGATGTGGACCAAAGCCGTGGTCCTTCGCAAGCAACTCAACCGGGCCAAGATCATCTTCTCAATGCTATCCCGAGTGTTGCCGAAGTCCAAGCTCATCCTTCCATGAAGAGGCCCTTCGTAAGGGTTATTAATGTTATCCTCCGGCTTATGAGGAGATTGATGAGCTAGTCGTTAATGACGACCTCATCAAGGTGTCTAACACCTACGTCTTCACGGTCAACAACATCACCCGCTATCGGGATGATATGGCCAAAGGACAACCAACGCAGCGAGGCCGCTGCCGCCGCCGCTATCGCACGTGCCGCCGCCGCTTCTGCCGCCGCTACGCTATCGGTGGCCCTCTACCCAAGCCGCCAAGGGTAAGAGGAAGGTCTCCTACACTGCCGCCGGGTTACCTGCTGAGGAGGAGGAGCCTACACCTATTGGGGCTGAGCTGCCTGAGCACTTTGACCTCAGCAGACTGGACCATGATCCCTATGAGCCTGCTGAGCCTCCATCCAAAAAGCCCAAACACTCTCCTCTCTCACTCCAAAACTCAAACAATCCAGAAACTCGCTGTTCAAAGGCACTGAGAAGGACACATCAACCTTCAAACCACTGACCTCTCCAAACCCTCTACAACTACCTCCCAATCCTCCAAACCCAAAACTAAACAAACCCTCCTACCCACGTACGAATCTTTGGCCTTCCTAAGGTCTCATCCACCTCTTCCTCCACACCGCCGTGTCTACACCGGCCGCTTTCCACACCACCGCTTTCTCCATCCCCCACCAGCAGTTCCCACCACAACATCTCCATCACCAACTTCTGCCTCCTCTACTCCTACCAAATCTAAACATGGCAGACGTTTTAAAAGGAGTGCAAAGAAGAAGGTACATTTTGTGGAACCGCCGATGAAACCACTTCTCCTCCACCTTCACCACCTCTGCCTACTACCACTACCACCTCACCTACTTCCTCACCTCCTCACTCTACTCCCATCCAAACAACCCCCACACAAGAACCATCTATCTCACCTGCCACCACCTCTCAACCACCATCCTCCAAACGTTCTATCTCTCCCTCTTCTGACCTGCCTACCCCCAAACGCCTCAAAATCAACCCTTATAACCACCTACACCCTGAGGTGCAGGATCTGTTGTCCTTCAGGGATAGCAGGCCTAAACCTAACCCTGCTGATTCTGACCCCTACCTTTCTTCCCTTGACTACCCCAAGAGATTTCCCTGCCAGCCTATGTCTGCAGGTGAAATTATCTTTAAGTGGGGTGCATTCTATGACCCACTTCCTCCCGCCTGGTCCCAACTCTTTTTCTCTCATAACTCAGCGGTTCAAGATCTTATGATCTTCAACCAATGGGTTACAATTCACAAGGACCTAGGACTTCCTCTCCCCACAGAATCGGACATCTCCCCTTTCCTATCTCTGCCTAAACCACCAGTCTTCACCCTTATCTGCTATCCTTCCATCCTTCTTCAGCCTGTGGTCTACAACTTCCTTGATGTAGTCACCACCCTCCTAGGCTTTAACCCTCTCATCCCCATTCTCTTCAATTCTCCTAGCCTTTCCCCTTTCTTTTCTCCTCCTCCCTTTTTCATTCACCCCCTTTCCTATGACATCTACATAGAAAGGCTATTCCCTATTCCTCGCATTTTCCCTAGCCAACCCTCACCCTCTACCAGCTATATTACCATTTCCTCCTCCAGCCATTCTTCATCATCCTCCAGCCAATCCCTGTCCTCCGCCAGCCATCCTCCACCCTCTCCTACCCAAGCTGCCAGCCATCCTTCCCCTCGCAGTCCATCCTTCTCCGCGAGTCATCCCGACTCTTCGATACTTATCCCGCCGAGGCTATTCATAAATTTTTGAAGGATTTTGAGGTCATCTCGTTGACGACCAAGGCTCGCACCGCCTCTGCAGATCGTCTCACATCACCCATGTCCAGCCGACCGCATGACCCAGTCATGGAAATCTCTAGGGTGCCAAAGCCGCCTTTGATGCGCTCCGCTCCATCTCGCTCCCTGACGCCCTAGCTGCCGCTCTCGCATCCTCCGCGACCTCGCCATCTTCAAAACCAATTGGGACAACCTCTCAACAAAAATGATGCAGATCGTCGACATGGTTGAAGCCGGCTACAAGCTTGTGCTTCACTCCCAACGCCAGCAAATCGCTTCACTCCTCGGTGCGGGCGACGCGCAATCTCACCTCCAAGCACTTGGCCTTCTATCGCAAGGAACACATCACTACTTCGAACCGTCTTACCCTCATTGATACCTCGCTTGCGTCCATGAAGGAGGAGATGGCTAGACTCAACAATGATCACGGACTAGGCTCATTGAGCATAATGCCCTACTCAAACAAAACAAATGATCCGTCCTCCGAATTGGCCGACATAAAAGAAGAGTTAGCCGAGGTCAAACAAAACAGCGATCTTTCTTACGAATTGGCCGACGCTAAAGACGAGCTAGCAGCAGAAAAGAAGAGATTGCAAGACTTAAGGCCTGCCGACTCTAAATGGGCATCAAGAGGTCATGGGCAATCATCGTGCAAAGGCAAAGGTCATACTTCATCGCGATCACCCTCTCGAACTGGCCGATAAATTTCTGTATAATCTTTTGCAAAAACTTTGTAATTAAACTCCTTGTTTAATTAACATTGTCTATATTTTAAAAAGTTTCATGCTTTGCTTATGATTTGCCTATTCTGTGTGTGCATGAAATTTAAACCACTGGTTTAAAGACATGTCCTATATTGCCTAATCTGCCTATTCTGCATGTTTTTAAATTCAGTCTAATTACAAGTGTCTGATGCTTAATTTCCTGTTTGTAAACACTTTATAATTCTTGAATACAATGACCTTTGTGTAAGTTCATCTAGGGCATGCTTATTTAATATATCAATCTTACAAGCATGTTATTACTAGACTTGAACATGGTCAGCTGATATTGTATTCGTAGGGTCATGGACTCAAGCAAATAGGAGGAGATTGTTGTATTTTAGCCTAGATTTGCTTGAATCCATAACCTTAGTCTAAGACAAGGTGACTAGTGGGCCTGCGTGTCTGTTAGTGTGGCAACTTGTACTTAGGCATAGCTTGAATAGCTTAGGGTTGCTTATTGTAAATTGCCTTGAAGAAGATAGCCTGTAAGGATATCGGCCATCCTCTATACATCTGCCGAAGTGTGCATCGCGAGTCCTTCAAGATATCGGACAAGTTCATCTAAGCCAAGCCTCATCGCCTAAGTTGAAGACCCCAAGATCGTCCGATATAGAACTGCCGAAGACATGTCCCGATTTGAAGCTTTCATTGACTTCGATGCAACGTTAACTGCAAAACGCATTCAATGAAGCTTTCCATTCTTGGCATACAACTCGAAAAGGACATTCCGCCAAAAACAGTCTACCTATTTTTGGCAAAGTGTCGGAGACAGACGTAACTTGCGTAACCGCCTATCGCTGCTTAACACCATTAGAGCATTGAATGCTCTTAAATTCAAATTGAGCAACTCATGAAGATCTCCAACAGCTCCAAGGTCCTCCTCGCATATAAAAGGAGACTTCATGACAGCATTTATCAATCTTCAACAACTACAACTCTGAATCTTCTTCATCTTCTTCAAGTGCATAAAAGCTTAAACGTCCTATCTGTATACATACATTGAAGAGCTTCATACTTAGACTTCTAGTCCATTAAAAGCTCTTCATTGATTGCAACACCTAGCTTTTCATAGCTCACGAGAATTGTATCTTATTGATATCAATTCTCCCACACAAACACTTGGTCAACAAAATTTTTGTACACTATCCATTAGAAATTTAGTTTGTAAAAAATCTAGTGGAAAAACTTAGTACACGATTTTCAAATCCAAAGTTGACCACTTTGGTTGTGGACGTAGCACTTATTTATAAGTGTGAACCATATTAAATATTCTGTCTATTTGTGTGTGATTGTGAATTGATTGTGTTGCTTTAAATTTCCAGATTTCCAAGTCGTTAAGAACCGCCGATCTTGACTCGTGAAGATCGGCCATTCTCAACTTGTCCCGTACTTCACAAGACTTCCGCCTGCAAATTTTTACAAACCCTAGTGAAGTAAGATTTTTGAATCAATTTCAAAAATTGGACATAGGCTATTCAACCCCCCCTTCTAGCCTATATAGAGCAACCTTGGACCTAACATAAGCCCTCGTTTCTATGGACCCTATCAAATCACTAAACAGATTGGGCCAGTTGCCTTTAAATTGGCTCTTCCTCCTGAGAGCAAAATTCATTCTGTGTTTCATGCCTCTTTGCTCAAAAAAGCTCTTTCTCCGACTGTTACACCACAACCACTTCCACCAATGCCGCCGAAGAATTAGAGCTACAAGTGGTACCGCCGCACACATCTGTCCAAAACACTCCTCGTGGCACCGCCGAGGTGTTAATTCATGGCAAGATCTCCCGACTTTGAAGCTACTTAGGAGCCGCTTGCAACCATCATGGAACAATTTTTTTTCACCTTGAGGACAAGGTGACACTTTTGGGGAGTATTGTTAGACCTGTGATTAATCAAGTTTATAAGAGGAGGGCTAGGCCCAATAAGCGAATTAATGTTGTAAGCGCTATTTAAGAGTCGGTAGCGCTATTTAATTATGTAAGAGTCGGTTAGCGCTATTTAATTATATAAGAGTCGGTTAGTGTAGGAGTCGGTTAAATAAATAACAATGAGTCGGTGGAGCAGTTTTTGAGGGATTTAATTGTGGGAATTGGGTGGGAGAGACCAAGCTCGAATGCTTGGAAGGGAAACACTTTGAAACTGATTTCTGTATCATTATCCTTCTTGGTTAAATCTCATACACTATATTTCTGTTATATACTACTATATCTCTGTTTGAGAATGATTCTTTAGAGAATATTGCAATAAAATCTTGTATTTAGTCCGATTTATCTTAGTGTAACTGCCAGTTTCTATCAGTGGTCTGCAAGGATGGAAAGGAGGGAGGACGATAAGTGTTTCTCACTCTAGAGGAGTGGGCGTGAAAGGTCGGACAAGGTGGGGCCAAGGAGACAGTCACAGGATTTTAAACTTTGAATCCAAGTATAATAACGGTGGTGTTTCTAAGAATCAGATGTTTCATAAGTGGATCGCGCGCGGGGGGTCGAAGTTGTATCCCAAATCTAACAGGACCTCTGGGGTGTGCAATGATCCAAAGTGTTGGGTCAAGCAGACAAGACATCAGTTCGATAAAAGGAAAGGAATTAGTAGATGGGACTGTAAGCAAAGAAGTGGTTGTGGGAAGAGTTGCTGGGCCTTTTCCATCGCATTTCAAAAGTCCAGTCATCAATTCGGACAAGTCAAAGATCGAGGCGACGAAGCTTGTCGATGTTGTAGTGACGGAACAACAAGGGGATTCAATAAATATAGGCGAGATGAGGTTGTGTGCGGATATGTCAAGTGAACTTCCTGAGCGAGAGATTGGAGGTGACGAAGAGGTTGAAGGAGTGGGTCGCGATGATGCTGGAACCGGGATCTCCGAAGAGGATAAGGGATCCCTGAGTGTAGGTGGCTATCGAGAGCCACATCCAGATTCGGATTGCTCGATGCCATTTGAGGAAGAAAGTCCCAGGGGGAAGATCATCGAAGGTATTGCTGAGACGACCCAAGATGAAGTGATTATGTGCTCTCCTCTAGCAATGGTGAGACCCAATGAAGTGTATGTGGGTGGGCTTGATTTGTCCTTGAATGTAGAGGAGAAAGAGGTATTATCGGTGTGGGTAGCTAAGAAAGCGAAAGGTTTTGGGAAATTCTTGGGAGTATCATGTGTTGGTTTTGAAGATAAGATAGGCAGACTTGTTAATGGAAATCGAAAGAAATCGGAGTGTTTCCGGAAAATTTAGAAGCGGAAAGAGTGGGAAGGCTGGGACTAGATGTAACCGGGAGCTAAAACAGCTGTGTTATAATCTTAACTTTGAGGCGTAGAACTGGAAAGAGAGGGAAGGGAAGATATTCTAGTTAACATGCATCTAAAGATCTTATCTTGGAATGTGTGGGGTTTGAATGACGTTAGTAAAAGACAAGTTATTAAGGCTTTAATTTGCAGGTGAAAGCCTCATGTTATTTGTTTGCAAGAAACCAAGATGGAGAGAGTAGATAAGAAAGTTATCAACAGTGTCGGTGGTGGGAGATGGGCAGATTGGGAACATTTGGGGGCTGTAGGGGCAGCTGGGGGTATTCTGGTGATATGGGACAGTAGACTCTTTACCAAGGAAGGGACAATTATGGGTGCACACTCCATCTCTTGTTCTCTTAGAAGGGTGAGTGACGATCTTTTATGGGTTTTTTCAGGGTTTACGGCCCTTGGTCCGATGTGCGCCGTATAGAGTTGTGGAAGGAGTTAATGGCAGTAAAGCATGCTTGGGTTGGTCCGTGGTGTATCGGAGGGGACTTTAATGTAGTTCGGTTTCCTCATGAACGATCGGGGGCTGTTTTGATATCTCAAGCCATGACGGATTTTAATGATTTTATAAATGAGTCGGAGTTGATGGATTTACCGTTAGCAGGGGATCAGTTCACGTGGTCTAGGAATGGCGAACATCGTCAATGTTCCAGGATCGATAGGTTTTTGGTGTTTGCAGATTGGGGGAATTATTTCAACGGTTTGAATCAAATATGTCTTCCAAGATTGATCTCAGACCATGTTCCTATCTTGCTCGAGAGTGGTGGTTTCTCTAAAAGGAAAGCTCCATTTAGATTTGAAAATATGTGGCTCCAGAACTCGGGTTTCATGGACTAGATGAAGAACAAATGGGGGTCGTATGATGTGAGTGGCGATCCTAGCTTTCGGATGGCTAGGAAACTTAAAATGATGAAGGAGGATTTAAAAAAATGGAAGAGAGAGGTTTTTGGGAACATCAACATTAGAGTGGAACAGGCTATGAATGAGGCCAGAATTTTAGATGAAAAAGAAGGGGATGATTCTTTGAGCAAGGACGAGATTGATCGGCGTGCGTCTTTGAAAGTGGAACTTCGGAGATTACTGACCTGTGAAGAGATTTTTTGGAGACAGAAATCCCGGGTACAATGGCTAAAGGAGGGGGATAATAACACGAAATTTTTTCATCGGATGGCGAGTGCTCACATGACGAACAATCAGATTCGTAAAGTGATGATCGATGGTGTTATGATAGAAGATACGTCAGGTATAAAGGAGGGGATGGTGAATTTTTATCAGAGGCTTTATTCGGAGAGTAGTGTCTGGAACCCTTCGTTAGAAGGGGTGGAGTTCTCGTCTTTAGATTTGGAGGATAGGACTTTGCTGGAGGAACCTTTCCTTGAGAAGGAGGTCGCGGAGGCCTTAAAGAGTATGAGTGGTGATAAAGCACCAGGGCTGGATGGGTTTTCTATGGCCTTTTTTCAACAATGTTGGGAGGTGCTAAAGGGTGACATTATGGAGATTTTTCACTTCTTTTACGAGAAAAAGTGTTTTGAAAAAAGTCTTAACGCGACTTTCATTACCCTTATTCCAAAGAAGAAAGGTGCTGAGGAGATTAAGGACTTTAGACCCATTAGCTTGATTGGTGGTGTTTATAAGATTATTGCGAAAGTGTTATCGATTAGATTACGGAGAGTTGTGGGAAAAGTGGTTTCGGAGTCGCAGCACGCGTTTGTGAAAGAGCGTCAAATTCTTGAGGCTTCCTTGATCGCAAATGAATCAGTGGATGCTAGGATGAGGAGTGGAATCCCAGGGCTGGTGTGTAAACTGGATATTGAAAAGGCCTATGACCATTTAAACTGGAGATTCTTGGACTTCATGTTGGGCAAAATGGGTTTCGGGGAGAAATGGAGGGCACGAATCTTTTCTTGCATTTCTTCGGTGAGATTCTCGATTTTAGTGAATGGTGAGCCAACGGGATTCTTTTCTAGCTCAAGAGGTTCGAGGCAAGGAGACCCTCTATCTCCTTTTCTGTTCATCTTAGTGATGGAAGCTTTGAGCTGGTTGATGGATAAGTCGGTCCTAGGGGGCTATATTCATGGTTTTGGTTTGGGAAGGAATAGAGACTCAATGGTGGTTGTGTCTCATTTACTTTTTGCGGATGACTCGTTGGTGTTTTGCGACGCAAATGTTGAGGATTTGGGTTATGTGCGATTGGTTTTGCTTTTCTTCCAAGCGGTTTCGGGGTTAAGGATTAATTTTGCAAAAAGTGATATTATGCCAATTGGGGATATAGCCAACATTGATGAGCTGGCCGATTTTTTTGGATGTCGGGTGGTTTTTTTGCCCACGCATTATCTTGGTCTACCTCTTGGTGCTCCATTTAAGAGCAAATCTATTTGGAACCCAGTTGTTGAGAGATTTGAAAGTCGGCTGACGGGGTGGAAAAGACAATTTTTGTCTAAGGGGGGCCGGCTAACCTTGATTGAGAGCACTCTTTCCAACTTGCCCACCTACTTTATATCTAACTTTGTGATATTGTCTTCAGTGGCTGCAAGGCTAGAGAAATTGGAAAGAGACTTTCTATGGGAAGGAACGACGAAGGATAGGAAGTATCATTTGGTTAAGTGGTCATCGATTTGTCTTTCGGTGGAAAACGGTGGCCTTGGTATTAAAAATCTCAAACTTTTTAACAAATCTTTAATGGGGAAGTGGCTATGGAAATTTTTGAGTGATAAGGAAGCCCTATGGAGGAAAGTGGTTGTGGGCAAATATGGTGATAACTCCCATTCGTGGTTCCCTAACGTTGTCCTTTGCCCTCACGGCGTGGGGGTATGGAAAGGTATTTGGAAAGGGTGGGTCTTATTTAAAAATCATATTTCGTTTGATATTGGGCGTGGAGACTCGGTCCGCTTTTGGAAGGATAAATGGTGTGGTGATCGTAAGCTATCGAGAGAATTCCCAATGTTATACAGTTTCGCGGTTGATAAGGAGGAAAAAATTAGTGCGGTCATCCAAGTGCGGGGGGATAATGTGTCGTGGAATCCATGTTTTCGTAGACAACCTCATGACTGGGAAATAGGAGAGATTGGTCAGTTTTCTTGCTTCTTTATGCTCTTAGAATCTCGGTCTAATTTTTTCAAAAAATGACAAAAGTACCCTTACGAAAACCGCCGGAAAACGATAAAATTAAAATCAAGTTTTCAAAAATCAAACCCCCCCTCAATCCTTTTTCTAAAATTCGTTGAACTCATGTTTGAAAAAGCACCATTGTCATTATTACTACCACTGTGTGAAGATTTCGACGACAGCTTCCTTGGAAGCTTTCCCAATATTTACTTAATCATATCAAACAACCCCTAATTATCACTAGCTCGTACCTTGGACCCACATAGTAACAATGTTTAACGACTGCGAGCTTCAACCTTGGACCCACATAGTAACAATGTTAACGACTGTGAGCTTCAAATTGGTTTGAATTTGATTTGCGGCTTGTCGGGAATGACATCAAATCGAATCATTTGGAGCTCTTCCAATCGGAGAAGAAAATAAAAGAGGAGAGAGAGAGGAGAGGAGGACTTGCATTAATGGCAGGGCTGAGGATTCATTAAGGGGAGAGCTTACAAAGAAACCCTAGAAAAAGGACAAAGATGGGGGGGGGGGGAAAGGAAAATGATAGAGCAACAAAATTGATCTACATATTTCGTTTACAACAAGCATTGAAGTGTTGTACAATACAACTTATATATGCATAAATAATTATATCGTACAACACTTTAATACTTGTTAGGAAATATGACCTTCCTAGTATTCCAAGCAAACATATTTTATGCCTACAATTTACATGGAAGTTAAGAAAAGGGGGAATGGAGTACCAGAAAAGTGGGTTCATGAGAGTCCAAATTCACATACCAACGCTAACAACACCAACACTCCTAATTAGTGGATAGTAATAACTTTCTCTTTCTCACATACACACACACACATATACTCACATTTAATTAGTCGTTAGATATTCACCAATTAGAAGTGTTGGTGTTGAATATTAAGAGCATCACCAATGCAAATGTGAATGTGAAAAAAATTAAGTGCTACCTAGAATTTACACCTTCTTTAAAAAAGAAAAAAAAAATCTTCAATATAATTGTGGAGGAGAGTTGCATACTGATGTGTCAACCAAATTTTTCACATTCTTGATGCGACTTTTGATTTCTTAAAATTCCAGTTGAAGATGTGAATACGTCATAGACATCATTTTAAAGTTTCTCTTTGTTCTCCACTAAATTAGTGGTGAGATTCACGCTACATTGAATCAAATCAACTGTTACACTGAAGAAATCTCTTTTAATTAAATGTAAATAAAAAAAATAAAAATTATCACATATAATTAAAGATATTAATTACTCATAACCACATAAAATTAAATCTACAATTACATTGATAATGCTCTAAGTGTTTATGTATATATTCGTTCTTTGTCCATGATAATTACAAATTGGAAAAATGGAATAAAATAGTGACAACGATGCAAACATAATTGAGGGTCGTACAAGCTGACAACGATGCAAATCCACCAAGCAAATTATTTACGATAGCTTTAAAGACGTGATTAGATATTGCTAGGGGTAGGGTAGGCCCTAGTAGAGATAGTGTCAGATTCTCTATCTTGTTGCTAGTGTAACGAATTTATTGCTACCACCAAGGTAACGAGAAAAAAATACTCCCTCCCTTTTCTAAATTATTGTCATCATTTTCTTTTTCGTCCGTCCTTAAATAATTATTTTATTTGAAATTTTTCTTTTTAGAACATTATTTTTATTATTTTACCCTTACTTTTTCTTTTTACTTTAATTATGGGCCACATACACATGGGCATTAAAAAAAACAACACACTATTTCAATACTATTATAATATTAATAATCAAGTCAATTGAGTATTCTTAATCCGTGTGCCGAATCAACCCAGACAATAATTTAGGGACGAAGTGAGTATTAGGTATCATTAGGGGCGTTTGTTGTTTGTTTGTTTTTTATTTATTTTTTTTTCCAATTTTAAAACTAAAAATTGAATCAAAGCAAATAAAAAATTAAAAAATAAGCCAAATTCGAATTCGATTTGGTTCGGCTCGATTTTCAGTTGAACCTAAATTTTGAAAGTTTAAAAAAATTTATGATTTCTTAAATATTGTAAATGCCTCTAAATTTATAAATATTGTAATCAAACCAAAATACAAATAAACAAAACAAATGTCATTATTTTATTCAATTCAGTTTTGGTTTAGTTTTCGATTTCATAGCCAAACCCAAAAATCATATTGAAATTCAATTTAGCTAAACAAACCAAACCAAAAACCAAATTCTAATTCGGTTTCAATTTTTTGGGTTCGAATGATTGATTTTTCGGTTAGATTTTTAGATGAAGCCAAATTTTAAATTCCCCTAGGTATCATAGTGATTTCGATGACGTGATAACATTCTACCAATTAAAAAATTAAATGCTAAAAATGTTGAAAAAATTCAACCAATCAAATGAAAAGAAGACACTTGATTTTAATTCTCATTTCATTTATGAACCCCACTCTCACATGAGTATTCTTGAAAAACACACTATCCTAATATTCATAATAAAATCAATTATTTTTTCTTAATCTGTGTGCCGGATCAAACAACACTCTTTTATAAACAAAGGGAGTATATACTATCAGAAACAATCATTGCAATTGAAAACTTGACCAGTCTAGCCTTTAACTGGTGCATCGTATGTAACACCAGTGCACATTTTTGCCGCTCCAAAC
Organism: Platycodon grandiflorus; assembly: GCA_016624345.1. Taxonomy (NCBI): domain Eukaryota; kingdom Viridiplantae; phylum Streptophyta; class Magnoliopsida; order Asterales; family Campanulaceae; genus Platycodon; species Platycodon grandiflorus. The sequence goes on from CM028368.1 coordinate 33,133,710, forward strand.
ATCACTCCACAAGGACATTAAGATCCCCATGTCATTCATTTGTAAGTCAGAGAGTCTACAGGTTAATCACTACTGTAGAATCCTAAAATAAATACATCATAACTGCAAAACATTTTGAACCTCCTTCAACTTGACAACTCCCTAATTGGGTTGAGAGAGAGAGATTAGCTTCTACATTAGGACCAATGCAGTCACACTCCCATATGCTGAACAAAACAATTCGAAAAACGAGTTCGAATTATCACCTTTGTTGGCACAAATTTACAGTTTTCTCCAAATGTTAATAATCCCATCAGCCAGAGACTTCAGATTCCCCCACATTGACGGTTTCTTTTGAAGCGCTTCATCTGTTTGGGTTTCTGACTTCTTCAGAAGCTTTTCATCCTTCTGCCTTTCAGCCCTCTCCCTACATAACAGTAATTTTTGCACATCACCTCGGGTTAGTCCAACTCATATGTCATAATCATGCAAATATGTCAGGAGAAACGTCCAAAGACACAAGAAAGCTACTGTTGTGGCCAATCAATGCTTGCATTGGCCTTGAACCATGCTAACTCTTCTTGTTACTAAATTAAGTAGAGAAAGTAGCCAAACTCGTTATGAAATACACTACCCAAATAAATCAGGATTCCCTGCAACCCATTCTTGGAATTAATGTCTACACCTAATTGCAGAGGAAAAATAAAAAGAGAAAATAGACAATGTACACAAGAAACTATACAAAGGGTATTATTAATAAAAAAGTCAAGAATGCCTTAGGTATTACTGGAATAAGACGCAATGGAGGAAATTAATGGCGGGTTACAAAACGAAGATAGATAACATAACAGCAGCAACTGAGTAATGATTTTTCTAATGAAACAGGAAGACAATAGCAGATATGGATTTGTGGGGTAGGACAATACCAAAAATGCTTCCTTACCATCATGGTACTAACAGCTCAATTTGACTTGATTGTGTTCAGGAGGTGAAAATCAAGCATCAGTAACCCCAAGAAGAAGAAAAATAACAAAGAGCAACAATGTGAAGAGTTCTGTTTCTTAAACTTCCTTACCATCAGGTTACACCTGGGATTATTCTAATGTCTAGATTCTAACATGGATACATCATATCTTAACAGCTTTAAAATTATATTACATCTCCTATAGAAGATTACTGTTCTGGGACGAATTAATGTTTAATAGAGGGCATGTTACTCCTTTCAAAGAAACTACACAACTAAGGAAAATATATCCAGTGGTAAATGTTAATTCAGCAAAGTTGACTTATTTAATACACTTGCTGGTCAAAGGGAAGCGTCTAAGACATATTTCAAACCTTTTCAACTGTCAAAAATACATTATGGACACTTGGCATTATGAAGAATCCATGATAAACACAAGATGAATAGAAATGCCAAAAGCTGTTGTAGTGTTTGAAGTGTTCACATGCATCAGAAAGAGGTGGGTTAAGGAAATCGAATCTTGGAATAAAGGGATGGGAAGGGAAGCTACTACCAAAAGTTGCCTTTTTTATCATGAGAGGAATCAGTTACTAATTCCATTAATTAGGCTAACTAGGATCAGCAACCACTCTGACAGGGCGCTTCCCTCCAGAACTTGCCTCAATGGTATGATATCCCTCCAAAACCATGCCCAGACAAGTTCAAGCAGGCCACAATAGTTTATGGAAATAAGTGGCAGGGGGACTAAGTATCGAACAGCCTAAACTTAGTGGGAAAAAAGGCACAGATAGGTATGGAACCATGACAAACATCTGTTAGCAATGAGATACTCCCGGAATAAGCTTGCAAGCATCAGATTGCCAATCCCATTGATTCAGGGAATATTGCCAGTACAGGTAAGCAGTTATTACTAATAATTCTCCGTAGGTGACAGACATAAGGCAGACGTGATCCCACATTACCACTGTCTCTCTTCAGTCTGTTCCCTGATGTTTGGCAAAGGAGTTCCATATCCCAATTTCAAACCTTTGGAGGAGAGCAACACTGAACTATATAAAGATATGCCCAAGTCTCAAAAAGGAGATTATTGCATTATCAGCCTCTACGCAATAATCATTGGTAGGCATATTCTTCAATTGATCGATTTAAAAGATCACATGAAAACTTGTGTAGCTATAAAGTAATGGGAAAACATAATGGCTGGAAATCAAAACCCTACCCGCCCAGGTCAAAACGTGGACCAGCTTGAAAGGAAATTAACAGAAGAGGAGAATTATATACCTTGTCAACTTTTCTAAATCAGGTTGATATTCCTGCTCAGGTTTGTGCAATGGCACATCAAAATCCAGCGCATATTTACGTGCTTTGTCTTCTATATTAATCTTTGTCTTCTTGGGACGTGGATGCAAAACTTCCGAATCTTTCTCTGTTGCAACCTGATGAGTATCATCACCCTACATTGTGAAAGAAACTAAATAAATATATATGAAATGAACATGGTGGCCCAACCCCACACAAAACATTTCTTCTACACTGTACTAAAAATTCGAAATGAGGACAGGATCAGGAAGAAGGAAAGAAGCAAGATATACATCCTTTACCATACATGCACATGCATGATTAAAGATTTGAGATTTATATGTACCATCCGAGAGATTGGCCAGCAAACGGCACTCAGTGGGATTTTAGAAGAGCAATTCTCTATGAATTGCTGCAATTAGATAAAAAGTTAAAAAGTTCTAAATTGTTGTGTAGTTGATAAGGAACTAAAATGCAAGAAGAGTTGCACTTCTTCCTTACATATACCCTTTCCTTACTAATCAAAGAAGGATATAAAAGGCTTTAATGGGTGACTTTACCGTTTTGTTTTAGCAGGTTTTGAGCGAAGGAGCTTTAATGGTTCTCCAAAGTGCAGTTAGTAAACAATTCAAAATGTCATATCAAGAGCGAAGGAGCTTTAATGGTTCTCCAACGTGCAGTTAGTAAACAATTCCAAATGTCATATCAAGAGCGAAGGAGCTTTAATGATTCTCCAAAGTGCAGTTAGTAAACTACTCAAAATGCCATATCAAAAAAGTATCTAAGAAACTGAGTGTTTCAGTTTGACTTGGAATGTGTTCTGGCAGCCTTGATCTTTTCACCAAGTTTTCAACATGTTACATGTTCCCAAAAAGCCAGAAATCTGCTTAGTATTTACATTTTCCTGGAATTTCAGCCCTAGGGTTCTGGTAATTTGTTGTTCTAGTTCCATATTCCAACAACATACAAGCATGAAGATGACAGAAATCAATACTTACTGTTTCTTCAGGCTTCACAAACTTCTTTGAGTTCGCATTCTCATCCAACCTTGATGTTTCCAGTGCCACCTTCACTTGAAGATGCTTGTTAGAAACAGGTGTGTCCAAACAATTGACTGGTACAGGTGTAGCATTTTCATGAAGTTGTTCTTTTCTTATAATTTGATGGCTTGCAATATCTTCACCTTCCGTCGATGGTTCATTCTCCTTAGTAAGTTCTTTGCCCTGCGAGATTTTATACGTAGTGTCTACAGAAGACATCTTAGCTTCAGCTATCAGTTCCTGAATTATCTTCCTGAGTACATAGTAAGAGCCACCTACTTCTTTCTGTGCTAATGACGGGGTTGGAAATTTTCCCAAATGCGTATCTCTGTATCTGCAAAGAACAAAAACACTAACTTTCTGCTCTCCAACTCTACATTTGTGCTAAATTGTACATAGACAAAGCCAGACAAACTTTAAACGCCATCTTAGTTATTTATAAAATTCTCTGAGATGCAACAGATGAGAACAACTAGTTTCACAATCCATTATCTGAAATGAAATTACACACTACAACCCATATGTGAAATAATCATACAAGCGTACTAGAACCCTATAAGCAAAACATAATCATATAAACAAGTATTGAGCGGCCATTCACATAAAACTGCAAAAGATGACTTTGTTTTAAACAAACCGCTGGTTCACTTCCATTCTGGATTTCTACTTGCGAAAAAAATGCAAGGATAATGATTGCAGTAAGCAAGATATTAAAAAGATTTTGAAGTCAACCAATAGCCACATATATGACATTAGCAATCCAGGAAGTTTAGATACTACCTTATGCAAATATCAAAAGTTCTCTATTGGCTCGCATCTTATTTTGTACAAGAACCATACACCAGTACAATAAATAATGAAGACACGACAAGCAGCACGCTCAGAAATGCATGACAACCCACCTCACTTCCCCATCTCCATTTCGGCTCCCAACTTGGAGATTTCAAATCCAAACATAAGTGACCTAGTTTCAACTTTTCTGTATCAAACATGGAACATGGATCTGCAATACAAAGATACGAACAGTATGCACAAGTTTACATGCCTTGAGAAAGGAGACAATATTTTAAAGATGATCTGACAGGATCATCCAACTAACAGAAACTTGACAAAAGGGGTGGGAACTCTCTCCCGGGAACGTGCGCGAGCGCTAGCAGCAGGACATATATGCACACAAAAGAAATTACTATACATTGCCAATAACCTTTTAGCTCACATACATGATTAAAGCAAACTTGTTGCACCACCTAAACCTTCACGTTGTATACCATAGGCCATAGCCCATTGGACCATCAAAATCAGTAACTAGTCAAGACCTCAAAACCAGAGGGAACTATGAGTCCATTAATCTGCCACTAAAATGCCTAGGGTGAAAACTATAGCGGATAGCTGTCAAATAAAACCACCAGGCAGATTAGCTGAAGGCCATACAGTACAAGAAGAATTAAACTGCTAATCATAATCCAGAAGATTCCCGTTCTCAAGAATGAATGAGATGTCTCAAAGAAACAGTTACCACTTCCAAGAACGGCTAAAGAAGGCAAACACAGAGAAATAAAAAGATGTAGTATATCATAAGAGTTCAACCATCCTTCTTTTACCTCGCATAACGCGTAACTGAGTTTTGATTAAAGCCATCAACATTAGGACTTGTAGAGTGAGAAATTAATCAATCCACTAAAATTATGGCGAAACAGAATATATTCTATGTTGATCAAAATTATCTTGACAGTTAAAATATGAGTCCATGGGACCTCCCACCAGAAACCTTTTTATCTCACAAAGATCTTTCTGAACAGGCAATGATTAGGTAACATTTATACAAACACAGACGAGGTACAAGAAATTTTAACATACTTATCACATCTACCAAGGACCTTCAGTAATCTGTTGACGGGACATAATCCCAGAATGAAACACAAATTTGGGAGCCTTATAGCAGGTAACTTAATCCCCTCATGCATCCCGTTTGACACTTCTAGGCCACATACAGATCACAGTAACAAACTCATGGACGAAACTGTCATCATTGTCTTTGGTTGACATCATCATGCTTGGTTGACTAAACGCAGGTGAAAGGTCCTTGCGTAGGCCTTCGGTCCATAACCGGATAACCCAAAAGAAAAAGAGATGAATTTACCCCACATGTCAAATGAGAAAAACCTGATCTTCCTCGCCCCCTCCTCATATCATATCTCATCCCTCTTCGTCATCCCCCTCATGACCAGCAGTTTTTCATTAGACTTCCATTAATGGCAGGATTGGAATATCTCCACTGATCTCATAATACTAAGGAGTTCTCACTGATGACGATGAAAACTAAGAGGAAGCTGCAGCCACTGAGGACCATGAGGACAAGTCATATTCATCTCCTAGCAAGAAAGATCGAGGACCTTCCATCAGTACGTCAATATGTGTGACCGTAACCACTAGATCCACCCTGATAAAAATATATAACCTCCAAAATCAATCAAACATTGACAATGCATACGCCCAAGAGGGTAGGTATTGTAGGAAATCTCGGATAAATTATTACAAGAGGATTTTAGGGATATTCTTAGAAAAAGAAATTAGGGGTGATAACCCAAACCCTAAAGTTTAGGAGATTGATTGCATAAGTTTAGGAGATTGATTGCAGATCCTTTCCTTATTTTATGTAGCAGAAATTGTATGTATGTGTGTGATATAGAACAGTTTGTAAACACACAGAAAATCATAATAAAGTTTCATTTCTGATTCTCTTCATGGTATCAAAGCCGTAAGACTGGGATTTCTGGGAAAATTAGGGCATTATACAGCAGCCCCTTTCCGTCAATCACCACCACTCAACTCTGAATTTTTCCTTCTTTAAATCTGATTTTCTTTCTACGATTCAACTTCCAATTCCAGCCTTAATCGCTGGTTTATCCTTTGCCTTCATCTTTGATTCCGGCTTTAATCGCTGGTTTACTTTTTGATGTAAAACACGTACCTGAAGCGTACTTGAACAAGATGGAAAGGGCTAAGAACTTTGGTGAGAAAGGATTGGAAAGTCGAGGGGTAAAGTGTCAAAAACAGAACTGGGACTCTAGTAGAAATCACGAATTGGAGGAGTCTTCCATCGATAGGACATACCTTTTGATTCCGGATGAACCACGGGACCCACAATATGTCAAATCGAAGCTATCAACGAGATCTACAAAACTCACAGGGGATACCCTATGACGAGTTCGTTTTAAGCCCAACAAACATTGTTTAAGCACTGTTTTGGGCCTCAACAGTTTTCTTTTCCTTTTCTTTCATGAGAGTATCAAAATAAATCTTTTTACTTTTTAGGGTTTAGATTGTTTTAGGGTATATAAATACCCTCTTAAACAGATTGTTCGGCAGCTTTTGATCAATAATAAACGGTCTCTTTCTTCATACGTTTTGCGTGTGAAACCCTAGGCCGTCATAGGCTTGTTTCTTGGAGTTTCTCATGGTAAGAACTCCATCGTTGTTGATTTCGCTACGTCAGTTGGTATCAGAGCACTAACATAATCAATAATAAACAGTCTCTTTCTTCATACGTTTTGCGTGTGAAACCCTAAGCCGCCATAGGCTTATTTCTTGGAGTTTCTTGTGGTAAGAAATTCATCGTTGTTGATTTCGCTGCGTCAGTTGGTATCAGAGCACTAACATCCTGCGATGACGACTAACGAAGGCAACAACAACGACACCAACACTACACTGATGACACTTCTGGGACAACTACAACAGACGATGAACGACGTAGTTGCTTCAAATCGGGCTGTCACAGATGCAGTACAAAACCTACAGATTGGTGCAAACCCTAGGCAACGGGCAGGGGCTCGTGCAGCAAAACCTGTAGGGTGCGGGGTGAACCCTCCTCGTGACCCGCCGCCAGGGATGATGAGGATTCAGATTCAAAAGGAGAAGATGAACCTTTGGCAAGGAACGTAGAGCAGTACCCAAAAATTAAGGCTGACCTACGGTTCTTTATGAGCGATCTGAATTTGGAGGATTTCTTGGATTGGCTTTCGAAGGTCGAAAAATACTTCAAACTTATGGGAATTACTGAGGACAAGCAAGTGAAGTATGTTGAGTATAAACTACGGAGTGGTGCTTCTGCTTGGTGGGAGCAATTGCAAAATAACAGGAGACGCCAGGGAGCAGCCCATACGTACGTGGAGACGTATGAAGGAGGCGTTACGACTTCATTTCTTAACTGCCGATTACGATCAAGTGTTGTACCAGAAATATCATGAATGCACGCAGGGTGATCGAACTGTTAACCAGTACACAAGCGAGTTTCATAAACTTTCTGCTCTCAATAATCTGAACGAGACAGAAGGGCAACAAATTGAAAGGTATGTTGGGGGCCTGTGTATGGATGTTAAAAATCAGGTTGAACTGTACACTATTAATACAGTTGACGAAGCTATTATGCGAGCGACCAAGGTTGAAGCGCAACAACAGGTCACACCATTTAGGGGTCAATCGACTTTTCGCTGGTTCGGGAATTTCGGGAATCGTTGTCGACGACGCCAAGGGGGCAATATTCAAGGCCCAAGCAACCAATAGTTCAGGAGAAGACACCAACTTCGACTCAAAAAATTGGGGAAGATAAACAAGACCCTCCAAGCACCAATCAGAACCAATTTCCACGAAGGACTACAGGCCAACAAACTGCTGGTGGTTGTGCGAATCACAATTCCTACGCCAAAAGCTTTGGTGATAAGTGTTTTCGATATCGTCAAGCGGGGCACATCTCAAGTAATTGCCCTACTCGCGGTAGGGTTAACATGGCAGAAGGGGATGAGTTTGAGGAAGACGAATGTAGGGATGATGTGGAAGAATGCATAGAGGATCCCAACGGAGACGAGTTTGGGGCAACTGAAAAGGGACATGGGACATTTGTGGTTCGCAGATTAATGCTGACAACTCTAGTAGAGAGCGAGGACCCACAGCTACACAACATCTTCTGCACCCGAGGAAAGGTGGAAGAGCAAGTGGTTGAGCTAATTATAGATAGTGGGAGCAGCAAAAATCTGGTTTCCCGTAGCCTTGTGGTGAAGCTAAAGTTAGTGATACAGAAACACCCTACTCCCTACAACGTTGGCTGGATCTTGGTAATGTCAAGGAAACAGAACAATGTGTTATCCCCTTTTCTGTTGGTAGATATAAGGATGAAGTGCTTTGTGATATTGTTGATATTACTGCATGCCATCTGCTGTTGGGTAGGCCGTGGCAATTTGATATTAATGCTATGCATAAGGGTAGGGATAACCTGATTGTTTTTGTTAAGGACAAGGTAAAGTTTACTCTTTATCCTTTGGTTGAGAGTAGTCGTTGTAAGGTTAAAGGAAAGGCTGTGATTTCCATATGTACTGGCTAAGAGTTTGTTCAAGAGATTTCTCGTGTTCCTGTTATATTTGCTGTGGTGAATAATGGATTTCTTGGGCTTACTGATTTGGTTCCTGAGAAGCTACGCTCTTTATTAGAGGAGTTTCGTGGGGTTATGCCATAGGAGCTTCGAAGGGTTACCACCTCTACGAGATATTTAGCATCACATTGATCTCGTACCAGGTACTATACTCCCTAACCTTCCCCACTACCGGATGAGTCCGGCTGAGCAAGATATTATGAGAGAACAGGTGGAAGATTTGCTGAAGAAGGGGTCTATTCAGGAGAGTATGAGCCCATGTGCAGTCCCAGCCCTCTTAGTGTCCAAGAAAGTTGGGACTTGGAGGATGTGTGTTCATAGTAGGGCAATCAATAAGATCACAGTGAAATACAGGTTTCCGAGATATACTGGATATGTTATGTGGTGCTAAGGTGTTCTTAAAGATTGATTTGAAGAGTGGGTACCATCAAGTCCGAATTAGGCCTGGTGATGAGTAGAAGACGGCCTTAAACGAAGGAGGAGCTTTACGAGTGGCTCGTCATGCCATTCGAATTATCTAATGCTCCGAGCACCTTAATACGCATTATGAACCAGGTTTTGAAACCATTCCTTAGTAAATTTGTGGTTGTTTATTTTGACGATATTCTGGTTTATAGTCGTATAGAAGAGGAGCATGTTGGCCATTTACGATCAGTGTTGCAAGTGCTACAAGAGAATGAGTCGTATGTTAACCTTAAAAAAATGCAGTTTTATACTTGATAAATTGCTATTCTTGGAGTATATTATCTCTGCTGACGGCATACGGTGGATGAGGAGAAAGTGCGAGCCATTAGGGACTGGCCTCGACATAAATCTCTGAGTGAAGTACACAGTTTCCATGGTCTTGCCACCTTCTATCGGCGATTCATCAAGAATTTTAGTACCATATTGGCTCCAATCACAGAATGTTTGAAGAAGGGGAAATTTCAGTGGGGTGACGAAGCTGACGTTAGCTTTGCGGTGATAAAAGATAAGCTGACCAATGCGCCGGTTTTAGTTCTGTCTGATTTTAGCAAACCTTTCAAACTAGAGACAGATGCATCTATAGTTGGGATTGGTGCTCTTCTGATTCAAGAGCGGCGACCAGTGGCTTTTATGAGCGAAAAACTGGGGAAAACAAGGCAAAAGTGGACAACTTAAGAGATTGAGTTTTATGCAGTAGTACAGGCTCTCAAGCATTGGGAGTAGTACTTGTTTCAGCGAGAGTTTGTTCTTCATACTCATCATGAGGCTTTGAAGTTTATGAATGGGTAGAGAGCACTTAAGCGTATGCATGCTCGATGGGTGGCTTATTTGCAGCGGTTCACTTTTGTCATTCAGCACAAAAGTGGCCAGCACAACAAGGTGGTGGATGCCCTGAGTTGTCGGGCAAATCTGTTGTTGACTATGCAGAATGTTGTTGTAAGGTTCGATTCCTTGAAGGAATTGTATGCTGCGGATGAAGACTTTGAAGAAGAGTGGATTAAGTGCACTGGTGGTAGTCCCGTGGGACCTTTTATGATTCAAGAAGGGTTCTTATTCTTTAAGGACCAATTGTGTATTCCAAGGGGCTCGGTGCGAGAAAGTTTGATTTCAGAATTACATAGGGGTGGTCACCGTGGCAGAGATAAGACGGTTGAATTGGTGGCACAGAGATACTATTGGCCACAGCTAAAGCGAGACACCTACAAGTTCATGCAGAAGTGCCTCGTGTGTCAGACTAATAAGGGACAATCGCAGAATACGGGGTTATACATGCCACTTCCAATACTCGAGGCTCCGTGGAAGGATATTTCTATGGACTTTGTGTTGGGTTTACCACGTACACAAAGGTCCAATGATTTGTTTTCATGGTGGTGGATCGTTTTTCCAAGATGGCACACTTTATTCCATGCCGGAAAACTTCGGATGCTCCTGATATTGCTGCTTTGTTCTTTCGGAAAGTTGTACCTGTTGGAAAACTCATTTACCTTGCTCATACTCGGCCAGACATAGCCTATTCGGTTAGTGTCATTACTCAGTGTATGCATGATCCTAGAGAGGTTCATCTACAGGACGCATATCAAGTCCTACATTACTTAAAAGTACATCCTAGCAAAGGAATTCTATTCAAGAAAGCATCAAACACAAACGTATACACAGATACTGATTTTCAATGGCAACAGGAGTGTGTGAACTAATCTGGGTCAAGATTATTCTACAAGATCTGAAGATTCAATGGCAGACCTATGAGACTATATTGTGATAACAACTCAGCTATAAGCATTGCCCATAATCCTGTGGAGTATGACCAAACAAAGCATATCGAGATATGCTTACATTTATCAAGGAGAAGTTAGATAGTAGTCTGATTTGTACGCCATACGTCCCCACAGGACGTCAGCTAGCAGATGTGATGACAAAAGGTTTATGTAATAATATGTTTCATGAGAACATTAGCAAGCTGGGAATGGTGGACTTATATTCACTAGCTTGAGGGGGAGTGTAGGAAATCTCGGATAAATTATTAGAGGAGGATTTTAGGAATATTCTTAGAAACAGAAATTAGGGGTGATAACCCAAATCCTAAAGTTTAGGAGATTGATTGCATAAGTTTAGGAGATTGATTGCATAAAGTTTAGGAGATTGATTGCAAATCCTTTCCTTATTTTATGTAGCAAAAATTGTATATATGTGTGCGATATAGAATAGTTTGTAAACACAGAAAATCATAATAAAGTTTCATTTCTGATTCTCTTCAGGTATTGACCTAGGAATACAATTCCTATCGTCCCCCTTTCCCACCCCCAAAACAAAATTATTTCCCTCTTTTAACGTCACATCGCCCTCCACCCCTTTCGTTATACTCGTATATAAACAGAAAATTTTCTACTGATCTCCCTCCCTCATCTCTCTATCTCCCTATTTATCTGTGTAAAGAAGGTTCAGAAGACAGGGAAAAGACTGGAAAATTGTATAGATCATATGCATATATCTTATTACTTGTCTTTTCTCTTTCTTTAGCCTTGTACAGAGCCAAAATTGAACCAGCATTTTGGTTAGAGTGCATAAAGACTTTACCTCCAAATGTGAATGATAGACCTGATCCTAGTTTGATTCATACTACAATATTTTGGTTTTAGTAGTGTAAGCTTTTAATCTGAATCTAACATATAAAGCTCCAGTTTTCACTATTTTCTCCCTGAAATTCCTCTCAAAACCTTATTCAGAATCAGCATTTTTCTTATGGTGTATTTACTATGAAAATATCCTAACATTTTAAAGTAGAAACTTTTCCATGATTTTAAGGCAAAAATGACTTAAGAATAAATAACCCCCATCCGCTTCCATGCACAGAAAGCAAAAAAAAAATTAGGAAAAACAGAAAAAAGGATTATATTAGGCACAGAATTCTACAGTGGTTAATTATAGCATCAATCAATCAAACTTTGAAGTAACATAACAGCTTAAAGGAAACAGGGTTATATATACCTGTTGACAAAGGATGCCACCATAACTTTACGTTCTTTGCTAGGCACTCTCCCACCTTTTCTAATTAGTTTATCAGAAGAAACAGGCGCTGAAAATGACCTTCCGCGCCACTGAACTTTTGGCCCACGCACATAATTGGATATTTCAGTGAATACTGTCAACCATCCAATCAAACATAATTGTAATTCAGATGCAGAATGCTAATGAACTACATTTAAACAGGTGGATGGAATAAACAGATGGACTCAATTTCGATCATATAAATCAGATTCAAATGGTAAGGAATAATGTTATTTGAGACTGATACTAATAAAAGTCTGATGAAATTCTAAAAAGTATCCAACCTTTTTAATCAAATCATACTCAAGAGTAAGGATTGAGCCTTTTTTATTTTTTTTCTGTTTTGATAGAACAAGAAATATATTAACAACCCAAAAACTAAAGCAGCGGTGGACAAATGTCCACCTTACCACGAAATAAGAGTATGGAAATCAACACCAACAAAATGAAACTACTATAGACAAAACTTAGAAATAGCTACATCCAACCGAAGTTAAAGATGTGAATACTCTATACGGACAAGAACACTTTCTTTGACATAGGGAAACAAAGAAAAATGGTCATACATATCTCCTCATCTATAGGCATCAAGAAAGAAATATCAAACAATAAGCAAGCTCCTGTACCACAAATACTTTGGCAGAAAGTTGAAAAGAAAAAAGAAAGAAAAGGTTTTGAAAGAGGATAAGGGTTGGTAGTAAACCAGACTATATCAGATACATTAGCAAACTTAACTTTAACTTTCATCAATTTCAATAAAATATCCCCCACATCAGTTGCACGGAGTGTTTCCTGAGATGGTTAATAAGGGACATTTAGTACTTCCCCTTTGAGCGTGCTTTTGGGGTGAAGTTAAGGGTCCTCATCCTTCTCAGTTGGTATCAGAGCCAACAGAACCACCACTCTGTTCGCAGTGTTAGTGTCGCTTAGGGTTCGACGGACCACCAACCGAGGCGGTTGGGTCTTAAGGGGGTGGGGATGATGCATCCCACATCGGTTCCGAAGTGTCTCCTGGGCTGGTTAATAAGGTAGGGTTCGGTCCTTCCCCTTTGAGCGCGCTTTTGGGGTGAAACTACAGTCCTCATCCTTATCATTATGGTAAAGGGTAACACTAATGGCACTTATCTAACTGAAAACTACACTCATTAGTCATCATATTTCTCATTTTGGTGAAAGGAAAAGAACATCAACTCATACTTATGAACGATAAAATATTGCAATATTTGAAAGACTAACACTTGTTTTAAGTATTAATTGCATAACTCATATTAGATTTTGCAAGAAAACGTTTAAAACAATTTCATATCAATAGAACATATGTGAAATTTTTTACTCAAAAAGTAACTTTAAGAGCATTGCCCTGGAGTATCCAATATGAAGAAACAACATGCAGCATGGCAAACAGGAGATTTGATTATGTAAGTTCCATTTGACATGTAATTGCTGCTGAAATTCCCGATGAAACATAATCTGAGGTTGTTCAGCTCAAAACGGGATAAGGGTCTTTCAGTGTTCGAACATTACTCATGAGGAACTTAAGACAGTTATCTTTGACTTTTAATAAATCAGAAGGTAAGGAAAAGTGCCTACAGGCTACAGGGCCATTTTGAAAAATGTATTGTTTACTGAAAGGGCACATGCTTGTACAAGTGAAACACACCGGCAAGAAGACACAAAAGCATTTACCAAACCAAGTGCCCCTCTTAACCGTTGGAGAGAAGCAATACTAGTATTACGAGTAGATATTTTGGAAAGAATTCCTGCTGTTCCACTCTTGACAATACAAAATATCTTCACTAACTATCAAGTTTGCCCCTTTATCACATTTTCTTTTAGGAAACTTTTATTATCAAAAACAACATTTCCTGTTGTCAAAGTGGAATATTGTACACCCAGGGCACAGCAACAAAGAAGGGCTATAATAATTTGGTAAAAGCTAAAAATTAATATACAATCACTTTTTCTTTTATCCTTGGCAAAGGTTTATTAGTGCCCCTTATCTGTAAAAATAATTTGTCCCAATTTTTTATCTCAATCTAAGCGGAAAGCATGTGATTGAGTAGAAAGCCCGTCACTTAACCATTGATGTCACCCGGTAACCCATCACATGCATCTCTAATTAGCCACATGTTTGCCACCTGAAATTGGGATGAGAAATTTAGACAAAAAAGTTTGGATCCATGTCATTTTCCTATCTGTAAACTAGGCTCTGCACTATTCACTAGGCACTACAGAGATGTGAGAGTTCCATAACAGTATACGTATGAAAAATAAATATAAAAAATCATTTGGTTTAGCAAATGCTCTTAAAATGATCCAAAATGAGAAGCATTATAAACAAGCAGTGATAAAGAACATGATAAACTCAGCTGAAACTGCTATCCTGATCTCATGTCTCCATAGGGTAACCATAAACATGCATGGGTTCAACAACACAGCAATTGCTCTCAGTAGTATCCAACATTTATAGTCACGACATTTCCAATTGCATATCATTTTTCCATTTTGATGAAAAAATAATAAACCAGCAAGTTGATTGGCGAAAACCGAACCAATGTAGTAGAAAATTTGCTGATTCAGCTACTACTACTAAGTTGAAAAATGGATTCGATCCCAAATTATACTAGCACCTAGTTATAGAATATTCAATTATTAAAATTAAACTTCACTCCACACTATTGAGTTACAGAATACTTTAAACAAAGTAATAACCCAATTTTTTCAAATTTTGAAACATTAAGAAGAAACCCCCTACCCGAAAAAAATCAAATAAAATAAAAAATCAAGAGAAACCCATCAACACCCAAGGGCAAAAATCATAAGACGAAACAAATACAGAGAGAGATCTGACCTCGTTTTGAAGAAGCGGGAGAGGGGGGAAAGAGGAATCGTCGTGGAATCGGCATCGCCAAACGCCAATTCCAATAACAATAATAATCTTGGAGCTCACTGCATCTGCTGCAAAACACACACTCCTACTACTGCGTGTTTATGTGTGTGTAAACGTTTGTTGCATTTACTCTTTTACCTAATGAGAACACACACTGCCAAGAAAATGCGCCTCTTTCTTTCTGTTTGAAGAGTGGGAGAGGGGGAAGCCGGCAAGGGTTTTGGGTTTTTGGTCTTTTGCTTTCATACAATTTTATTTGGATTTATTTACCACCCCTCTAAAACTTACTTTAGAGTTTTTAACCCTCCTTTATCCCACAGTAGACACTCTAGCCCATTCTAAATATGGAGTGCTTTGTAAGTAGAGCCGGTAAAATTAGTCCAGCCCAATGGACCGGCCCAGTCAGCCCGATGTTTGCATGGGCTAAAGTTTAATTTTTGGAAGCCCAAAAAAACGCGGGCCTTTTTGGCCTGGTCCAGTAGGCTCGACGGTTCAATTGGGGCTTTTGGGCTAGGCCCGGCCCGCACTTTTTATTATTATTTATTTATTTTCACTCAAAAAATAATTCTAACTTCTTAAATAATTAAAGCTCATTCTATTTTAAAGCTAACTAGAATGGTTCAGTTAGCTTTATTGTTTGATAATATGATTTATACATGCTATAATGCAATCTCAAACATTGAGGCAACATGTTCCAATTTGATTATTGTTTTATTGTTTAATTATTGCTTTAACTAACCAATAAAGTTAACTTATTAAATAATTAAAGCCCCGGACCATTCTAGTATCATATTTATTTCCATTTTAATTAATATTTGATATGGTGATTGCATTATTTTACCTTTAGTAGTTAGTAGGACAAACAATAAATCATAGTATTGCTTTTGTTTAGTAAGTAACTTAGAATTTAATTTGGTAATTGGTATCACCATTGTTCCTTTTAGTTTATTTATTTTTTCAACAAGGGCTTTTTGGCCCGATGGGCTTTGATGGGTTGAGCTGGGCTTGACTTTTCTTTGGTCCTAATAAAATTGGTGCCGGCTCGATATTAAGTGTTGACTCGGTGGGCTTGCACTGGGCCGGCCCAACCCAGTCCATTGTCAGCTCTATTTGTAAGTGAATGGGAGACAACCTCTCCACTCATATCCGTGGACCCCACAACCACCACATCCACCAAAATCCCTTCTCTCTCCTCAATTTATGAAGGAAAAATAGAATAATAGTAGTTGAGATAAGAGAAATTTAGTTTTGGAGTAGAATTTTTTTTAGAGTGTTAAAAAAGTAAAACTGAAACAAAAAACGAAGTGTTTAGAGTGTGGTTTAGAGTGTTCTCATTGTGGATGCTCGCATCCACAATAACAACACTCTATACCACACTCTAAACACCTCGTTTTCTATTCCAGTTTTACTTTTTTAACACTCTAAAAAAGAATTCACTCCAACAAACACCCTCTATACGACCTTCTAAAAATTTAATCTCTCTCATCTCAACTAACAAACCTAACTACCATTATATTTTTCCTCTTTTATTTACATTTTTTCACCACAATTAAAATAAAATATTTTAAATTTTATATACTATGAAAAATATATTGTACTCTCTCCGTCCCTAAATTATTGTTTTGTTTGACCCGGCACACGGATTAAGAAAAAATAATTGACTTGATTATTAATATTGGTATAATGTGTAGTTTCCTTTAATGTCCATGTGTATATGGCCCATAATTAAAGTAGAGAGAAAAGTAAGGGTAAAATGGTAAAAATGATCTCCTAAAAGAAAAGTTTCAAAAAGACAATTATTTAGGGACGGACAAAAAAAAATAAGACAATAATTTAGGAACGCATAGAGTATATTTTAATAATTTTTATTCCAAAATATTAAACAAAAGTATATTGTGCACAAATAAATTGAGGTGAATGTGGAGAATTTGAGTCACTATTCATGTTAAAATCCACTCTATATTTGAAAGGTGGTTTAATTTGTTTTAGAGGAAGAGGGTGGACTAGAAGGACCACTGTAAGATCAAGGGAGGGTAAAAAACTCTAAAATTATTTTTGGAGGGTTGAGGGAGGGCGCCATTGTGGACGCTCCTAGGGCCGTGTCATTGGTCCTTTCTCGCTATTAGAGAAAGACCCGTCGAATAGCCTTTTAATGGATCGGATTTTGACCCGAATTTGATTCGATTTCGATGAAATTGTTAGGACAAAATTTGGGCAGGTCCCTTTTAAACAATTTTTAATCGGTAAAGTCCACTATAATTGTTTTCAACCGAAAAAATGACATTTTTTTGTGAAATGTCATCTATGTCATTTAAAAACACGGAATAAATACACGCTATGCATCGCAAAAACAAAAGACGATGCATCGCAAATAACACGATGCACATAAAAACACGGAACGGCACGCTGTGTATCGTAAAACAAAAACGATGCACAAATTATATTTTTCACTTGCGATGCACTAAAAGTTGTGCATCGCACTAGAATAATAAACTAACCCTCTTCACTTCAAAATACACAAAAAAAAAAAACTCTCTTCACTTCAAACAGAGCAATAATCTTAAAACCCTTCGAAAATTTTGCAAAAACTTTTGAAAACATTATCGTGAGTTACTATCAAACAGAGAAAAAAATATCTTCTCAACTACAAAAGAGCACTGGAAAGAAGGCAACAACTACCAAAACCAACAAAAACAAAGTATCAGGTTAGTATTGCTGAATACATTTTAGGGTTTCAAAAATAGAGTATAAATGTCCTGAATATCGTTTGTAGGGTTACAAATTTACATATAAAACTGAATATAAAACACCATTTGTAGCGCTTTTTCATCACGATGCATAAATTTTATGCATCGTATTGCAAACTTTTGTTATTTTTGATACATCGGAATGCATTATTTGATGAATCGCATTCACTATTCACCATTTTGTTTTGGATTCAAAATTTGTGTGTCGCGATGAAAAATGGTGTGCGTCCTGATACACATATTGTCCATCACGATGCACAAAAGTATTGCATCACAATGAACAATCAATGCATAAATTTTTTTAGTACTGTTATAATTGACGATGCACAAAATTATACTTGACGATGCACATTTTTAACACAAATTCACAAAATTTGTGCATGTTTATGGAAGCATTGCTCCGAGCATGTTGATGGAAGTATTGCTCCGAGCCAAGAAATTACCGACGCAAATTGATGCTAGTGAGTGTGTGTTGGTCATTCCCATAATTTACTTAAAATCATTTTATTCTTTGGAATCACTTAGCGCTCAGCAAAACTTTATATTTGTTATTGACTGATCAAATGACTAAGCATTCCTAGTTGGTGATGACTAGTACATCAGTCACCTGTTTCAGCTAATGAATAGTGACCGATAAAGACTCAAATGTTTTCTAAGTCTGATTAATTGACATAAGAACAGTAGATGAGTAGACTAATAATCGTCTTTGACTTATCTCTTGTAAGTCTATTGATCTTTTAAACGAAAGCTTCCTTGATAAGCATCCGTAATTATTTTGAATTTCTGTCAGTACTTAGTGTGTCTTGTTTTCAAATATATTTTTGCTTTACATTTAATGAGTATTCTAACACACTTTTCATTCTTAGCTTTTTGTTTTATTTCAGAATGAAAAAACAGGTTCAACCTATCTCTTATGTGATAACATAAAGCTCGAGGAATAGTTGTTCACCACCTTTGACCTACTCTAACATTTAATGCAAGGTCAAAAGTCTCCAATGACAACTTTTCTATCTCTGCCTATTTAAAGTCGAAGGAGCATTGAAGAACAACAACCAAGTTTTACGGAAGCTCTCAAACATTCAAATCTCTTATAACACTTCAAGAATTCTGGAGCTTTATTAAAGAGCAAATACTTAGATTATTTATTGCTATCTTACATTCTTTGTATTAACTCTTTAATTCAATCATTATATTGAATCTCTCCTAACAACTAAGTTATTGAGAGATCATTGATTGTAACACATGAGATTGATTTGTTCCCTTGAACATTCAATCTTCATATTTCACTGGTCCTTCTTGTACACTGGTCCGTTAGTGATCACTTAGATTATTAATATTAGTGCACTTCAAAAATCTAAGTTTGACCAACTTGGTAGTGGACGTAGCAGTTTTCATACTGTGAACTACTTTACATGCTGTGTTCATTTACTGCTTGTTTACTTGACCAAACTGACCAAAGCTTTAAGCATTTCTTTATTACTTAAAGCTTCAGTCAGCCTTTGTCATTTTACTTCAGTCTGTCCATCAAACTGTTCATAAGCTTAGTCTTCAACTCATCAGTTGTTTGATTTCTTTAAAATCATTATTCCGCTGCCAAAATTTTCAAAATGTTTTAAACTTATCAAAAACATTTAACAAGGCCATTCACCCCCTCCATCTAGCCTTATTACTTGCTTCAAGTGGACCTACAATTGATATCAGAGCCTAACTTTTTGAAAATTATTTTTTCAAATTTTACCACTTGAAAGTTCTGATCTAATGGAAAATTTCAAAGCTTTCCTTACTCTCAACATGTCACAGGTTTCCATGTTTGATGAGGACAATTTTGATATTTGGAAAGAAAAAATCGCTAGATATATGAACAACATAGATAAAAGATTGATGGAATGTGTCTTAAGTGGTTCAATTTATCCAATGAAAATCAATATTAAGACCACTGTTGAATAATCTGATGATGCAGATGATACAGAAAATCCAACAATCACAACAGTCTATGAATACATCCTGAAGCCGAAGGCTGAATGGAGTGAAGAAGACAATGCAACTGATGCCTTAGACTCCAAAACCGTGCATATACTTTCTAGTGCTTTAGACAACATTGTCTATAAGCAGATCCTTGACTGCACCACTTCTCAAGAGATCTGGGAAGCCTTAACACAATACATTGATGGAGTCCAGATCACAAAGGACAACAAGTTGTATGACTACATTCAAGAATTCGAAGCCTTCAAGAATGATCCAAAAGAATCCTTGAGAAATGCATACAATCGCTTCTGCGAGGTAAGTAATGCTTGTGCTTCCTTAGGAAAGACATATACAATGAAAGACCTTAATATGCATTTTCTTAGTAGTTTAGGAAGTGGATGGCATGTGAAAATCACTGCTGTCAAGGAAGCTAAAGACTTGAACACTACTTATATATGTAGTCTTTTGACTAGTCTCAAGATTTTTGGAAAAGAAGTTCTTAAAAATCAAGAACTTGAGAAAAGTTTTAGAGGTATCTCTTTAGTTACCTAAGAAGAAAAGCCTAGTGTATGTTCTACTTCATCTCAGTCAACTGATGACATCATATGTTGTTACAGGGGCAATTTTGGAATAAATAGCTAATTTATCACTTAAAAGGAACTTAAGTGATTGAAAACAAATATAGTGGACTTAAGCGATCGAAAATTGTTGAAAATGGACTGACCCGCAATTTTTCTAAATTTTTTGGTTATGGATTTGTATAATGGTCCAATAATCGAATTCAATCTGAATCCGATAATCTGTTTACTTAGTGGATAGGATATAGATTTACCCATATTCGATCAGTTAAAAACCCGATCCGATCCAAAAAAAAAACGTATTTATTATTATACACATGCATAGTATATACACTAATCATGAATATATATTGGTAGTGGCATAATTTTTATTTTATTTTATTCATAAAATTTCATTAACGAGAATTTCAGATCGAATTGGATATTTTTTCGGATATATCAACTAGTAATGGATTCGGATATGGATTGACATACATATGATCCGTCGGATTATCAGATAGGATCAGGTTAACAAAATAAGATTTCGGATCGGATTCGGATATACCTATATTCGATGCATATCCGATCCATTGACAGGCTATTGTCGAGTATCGAGAGTCGAACACGGGACTGGCCCAAAAAAAATTTTATATTTGTCGAGAGTTGATCCTTGTGCTTTTCATATGGATCGTCATAGACATGTTCATCCTTGATCCTTGTGCTTTTCTGAATAAGAAACTCAACAAAACCGCAAATCAAAAGATGAACATCATTAGTATTAACAATCCCACCAATTACAAGATCAACGCCACACATGGAGTTCCCAGGCACAATTGCGTTATGCTTAACAAACCCATTATCACAATCCTTGAATCCCTCACAACCAACATAACCATCAATACTCAAGTTTCCATGAGGTACTAAACTCAATAGCATAGTATCAAAAGTAGAGGTTAGATCATACCTGTGAAAAAGTGTAGTCAATACAACAATCTTCTTACCTGGTTGGTATCCCCACTTGGATCTCACCACACTTTTTCTTGCTTTGGGATTCATTTCATCAAAAATCTATGGAAGAAACACAAAAACACTAGGCAACATAATATCAATTTTGTTAGTATTCAAATTCACCTCATGGAACCTTGGTTCAATTGTTGGTTGTTTCAAAAACAAACTTCTTTTTAAAGCAATTGTCGTTACGAAAAGATTATTTTCTCTCCTCTCTCGCTCGAATCTTTCCTCTCTCTCTTGCACACTTTCTCTCTTTTCCTTTTTCTCACTATCTCGATTCGACCTATCCTTTTGCCTGGCTATATCACAATCCTCACTATATTCTTTAGCCGGCTTCTCACTCTTGTTTTCTCTCAAACTTTCCTTTTTCTCGGCTTTCTCTATATTCTTTTTCTCACAAGCCGAACTCTCTTTTTGTAGTGTCAGTTGGTCTTCGTACAGTTGCTTTGGAGTTAGAGGAGCAAGTGTAACACGTCGATTGTTTAACATGAAAGAATATTTTTTGGTGAAGCCATCATGATGTGATTCCAAGATCATGGCAAAGCGGAACCAACCAAGAACGCGGATTGAAAATAGAAACAACGAATTGAAACGAAAAGATAGGGAGCTTCCCTCAACCCTAGGGCGGATTTAATCCCTAGAACCTTGGGGTGCAACCTTAACCCACTAATCGCAATTGGTTAGGAACCAAGATCACGGAACGCTACAAGCCTGCAGCTCAACAAACTTGATAAGTTCAAGGGTTTGAGAATTCTAATCCAAAAAATCTCTCAAAAGCTCACAATATTGTGAAAACTCAATTCAAATTAATCAATATCAAAATTAAAGTTTTACAATGAAAGAGAAGCCTTTATATAGGCCTAAACAATCCTACTAACCCTAGGACACGTTTGGAAACGAAAACTCTAACAAAAAGGAAACAAACTTACTTAATAAAAACCCTAAGTTACCAAAAATCCTGTCAATGTGCGCTGGCCGCTATGCGAACGCATTATGCGGCCGCATAGTTTTCAGAAAGTCAATACTTGCTATGCGGATGCCTCATGCGGCTGCATAAGAATTGCAATTTCCTATGCGGACGCCTTAAGCGGATGCATAGCTTCTAGAAACCTTGTAATCTCGATGTGAACGCCGTAGGCGGATGCATAAGTTCCAAAACTCAGTTTCCCCTTCAGAATTTTAGATTCGTGACTCTTTGACTCTCCAATATGCAAACGACCTTCCCTTCATAGTCTTGGACATCTTTGGGTGTCGCGTTGGCTTTGATCTTTTCCACAAGTGTCATCAAAGCGTCTCGAATCTTCTTAATTCGCGCTCTTGTCATTAGGCCTTTGTTTATCACCATTGGATCTCTTGGAACGTAGGGCCTTGGTTCGCATCATTCCCTCCTCTTCGAAAGGATTCGGCCTCGAATCATCACCTATATCAAAAAGAGAAAGATCAGCGACATTGAAAGTTGCATGGACACTATACTCACCTGGTAGATCAAGCTTGTATGCGTTGTCATTGAGCCTTTCAAGAACTTGAAAAGGACCATCTCCCCTAGGATGCAATTTGGATTGACGCTTCACGGGAAACCGTTCCTTCCTCAAGTGTAGCCATACCCAATCACCGGGTTCAAAGACAACCTATTTTCGTCCCTTGTCGGCTTGCTTCACATATTGAGCAGTTAGCTTCTCAATATTTAATTTCACTTGCTCATGCAGTTTCTGAATTACCTCCACTTTGTGCTTACTATCTATGCTAGAACGTTCCTCAACTGGTATAGGAATAAGATCAAGTGAACTTAAAGGATTGAGTCCATATACCACTTCAAAAGGAGAATAGTTAGTAGTAGTATGCACAGAACGATTATAAGCAAATTCAACAAAGGGCAAACTTTCTGCCCAAGATTCAAGATTTTTATGTAACACAGCCCGTAACAGTTGAGACAAAACTCGATTGACCACCTCAGTTTGACCATCGGTTTGTGGGTGATAAGAAGTTGAAAATAAGAGTTTTGTGCCCAATTTACTCCATAACACGCCAAAAATGACTCACAAACTTGACATCTCTATCACTAACAATGGTTCGTGGCATACCATGCAAACGCACTATTTCTTTGAAAAACAAATCTGCTATATAACTAGCATCATCAGTTTTATGACAAGTAATAAAATACACCATTTTAGAAAATCTATCAACGACCACAAACACAGAATCATGCCCATGTTTAGACCTAGGCAATCCAAGTACAAAGTCCATAGAGATCTCGGTCCAAGGAGAATCAGGAATAGACAAAGGAGTGTACAACCCATGAGGTTCCACTCGAGATTTAGCATGCTTATAAGTTATGCAATTGGCACAAATAGAAATAACATCAAATTTCATTTTGGGCCAAAAGAAGTGTTCTTTTAAAGTCTCCAAGGTCTTAAGTACACTAAAATGCCCCATGAGACCACCACCATGAGCCTCACGAACAAGCAATTCACGTATAGAACATCTAGGGATACAAAGTTTGTTTTCTTTAAAAAGATACCCTTCATGTCTATAAAATTTTCCAAAAGCACTTGTCTCGCAATCTTTAAATATAGAGACAAAATTGGGATCATTAGCATACAATTCCTTGATGAGAGCAATGCCAAGTAATCTAGAGTGCAAGGTAGTGATTAAATAATGCCTACAAGACAATGCATCAGCCACTATATTATCCTTACCCTTCTTATACTTAATCACATAAGGAAAAGATTCAATGAATTCTACCCACCTAACATGCCTTTTATTCAACTTACCTTGGCCTTTCAAATATTTGATGGATTCATGATCCGTATGTAAGACAAACTCTCTAGGCCGAAGATATATAATGTTCCCAAGTCTGTAGGGATCTCACCAATGCATACAACTCTTTGTCATATGTAGAATAGTTCAAAGATGCACCATTTAATTTTTCACTAAAATATGCAATTGGTCTACCCTCTTGGTTCAACACACCCCCAATTCCCACCCCTGAAGCATCACACTCTAACTCAAAGGTTTTGTCAAAGTTTAGTAGAGAAAGAATAGGAGCAGAGATTAACTTCTCTTTCAAAAGATCAAAGGTGGCTTGTTGCTTTTCGCCCCAATGAAAATTGACCTCCTTTTTCACCAACTCATTCAAGAGTGCAGCTATAGTTCAAGTCCTTGACAAACCTTCGATAGAAGCTAGCCAACCCATGAAAACTCCTTATTTCGCTAGCATTAGTAGGATTTGGCCACTCCTTTATTGCCTTGATTTTTTCTTCATCAACTTCAACACCTATAGCACTTACCACAAAACTAAGGAAAACAACTCTATCCAAGCAAAAATCACACTTTTTGAGATTAACATATAATGAATGTTTACGCAAAGTATCCAAAACAGCGCGTAAATGCACTAAATGCTCATCCATGTTCCTACTATAAATTGAGATGTCATTAAAATAGACAACAACAAATTTTCTAATGAATTCCCTAAGAACATGATTCATTAATCTCATAAAGGTGCTAGGTGCATTGGTCAACCCAAAAGGCATAACCAACCACTCATACAAACCAAACTTGGTTTTAAAGGCCGTTTTCCACTCATCTCCTTCTCTAATCCTAATTTGGTGATACCCACTTTTGAGATCAATTTTTGTAAAAATTATAGCGCCATGTAATTCATCAAGCATGTCATCTAATCTAGGAATAGGATAACGATACTTTATTGTAATTTGATTAATGGCCCTACAATCCGTACACATTTTCCACTCACCATTTTTCTTTGGTACCACAATTACTGGAACTGCACAAGGACTTAGAGATTCTCATACCTTACCCTTTTTGAGGAGTTCTTTCACTTGCCTTTGGATTTTCTTTGTTTCCTCTGGATTAGCCCTATAGGCTGGTCTATTTGGCAAAGTGGCACTGGGCAAGAGATCAACTTGATGTTCTATTCCTCGAAAAGGTGGTAAGCCACTTGGTTTGTCGTTGGGAAAGACATCGTCATATTCCTGCAGAAGAGACAAAATAGAAGGAGATACAGTTTCAGATAATTCATTTGTAGCTAGGTGGCTCTCCTTAAACACAAGAATCGTTACATTTTGGTTATTCCCCAACTCCCTCGCAACTTCACTATGTTTGGCATAGAAGTTTTGTCTCACTCTCTCTTTGCCCCTCGGCTTTTCAACTAATTCTTTTGCTTCCTCAAACACTCGTGTATCCACCCTCGTGTTTTTACCACTCTCACTCTTTTTTTCTCTCACTTCCTTTCCACCACTTTCTTTATTTTTCCTCTCAGTCTCACTATTCTCACGCTTTTGGGCCTGTTGTAGTTTAAACTCATATACTTGTCGAGGGGTTAATGAAACAAGTATAGTCGTTTTGCCGTCGTGCTTCACAGTGTAATGGTTGAGATAACTATCATGCATTATATGTCTATCAAACTGCTAAGGCCTTCCCAAGAGTACATGTCCCACTTGCATAGAGACTACATGACACATCACTTCATCCTTATATCTCCCAATAGAGAAGGTGATCAAGGCCTATTTTGTTACTTTAAGTTCCCCATAATCATTAAGCCATTGGAGTTTGTAAGGTTGAGGATGTCTTACAACAGGAATTTTTAATTTTTCAATCACCTCGGTGCTATGCAAGACTGGTCTCCGCCTCTTTGGATTTCTACCACTATCAATGATAAGATCACATACCTTCCATTGGATGAAACAACAAGAATGAAAGATATGCTCTCTGTTGGTCACACTCTTCTTTCACTTGTATGTTAAGCACCTTCTTTATCACAAGGGTCTCACCCCATGCAGCTTCGGCCACATCTTCATCATCCTTCTTACCCTCTACTTACTCTTCTTCTTCTTTATCATCCTCTGAATAATACTCCCTATTATGAATGTATACCACTCGTTTATTGGGATATTGAGATGCTATGTGACCCCTCCCATTGCATTTTAAATAGACAATCTCCCTTGATTTAGGGGTATTGATTTCTACACCCTTTCCCTTGTCAACCTCCTTATAGGACTTGGTAGGTGTAACACTGGGGTTTTTAGTTCCTTTAACCTTGGGTTTATTAGGGTTTTGAAACGACGAAGGAGAATTGTAACCTTGAGTAAAAGTACCCCTCCTCTTAAGTTATCGTTCTACCTTGACGGCGGCATGGACAACTTCCTCCATCTCCTCATACTCCCTTAACTCGACTATATTCGCAATCTCTCTATTTAGGCCATTGATAAACCTAGAGATCATTGCTTCATCATCCTCATCGATGTTGGCTTGAGTAAGGGCCATCTCCATCTCCCTATGGTACTCTTCCACAGATTTGCTCCCTTGGGTCAAGTTTTGAACCTTTCTCAACAAATCTCGATGGTAGTAGCTTGGGATAAACCTCCTGTGCATAACACGTTTCATATCTTCCCACGTGTTAATGCGACCCTCTACAATCCTCCTGCGGTTGATCACTAGTTGTTCCCACTACACACTAGCATATTCGGTGAACTCCAAAGAGGCAAGTTTGAATTTTTGAGCCTCCGTATAGTTATTACACCCGAATAAAACCTCAACTTTTTTAACCCACTCCAAATACTTTTCCGGATCAGCTTTACCCTTAAAAGGAGGAACTTTCATTTTTATGTTTGAAATTCCTCTTTCTTGCCGTGAGTTAATCACCCTCTCTCCTCCTAGCCTCTCCCGTCTCCTATCATCCTCATACTCTCTCTCTACCCACTCATCCTCCTCCTCTACATACCGCCCCCTCCTTGGTTGGAATCGAGGTGGATTCCCTTGAGGTTGTGTTTCCCCTCTTTCTTCTAGTTTAGCCAACCGCTGAGTAATATCCTCCATCAATTGTCGAGATTCCATTAGCCGGACAATCCATTCAATTGAGTTTTCCTGGCCTTCCCTAGCTGTTTCATTACCTTCTTGAGACATGTTTGAAATAACACACACAACTCACAATTCGCTCGTGTATAAACTCTCTCACTCACAAACTCACAATTTCTTGAAGAGATTCTCTTACCTATGAAATTATCAATATGGAATGCAAGTTTTGAAAACGTTACGAGTTGGAACTAAAACAATGCAATCTAGGGTTTAGATTTTTTTGGCAAACTTTTCAAAGTGAGATACAATTTCACAGTGAAAGCAAGAAAAGAATGAATTTAATGGATGTTGGAAAGATTGGATGAACAAGTTGGATGTATGAGAGTAATCTTGCAGCAATATAACACTTTGATGAAATTGTTTCTTTGTAACAATTTTCCAAAACCCTGATTTCTTCCACAATTTTCAGCTCCTTTGCCTTTTTTTTTTTTTTTTGATGTACCGATCAAGTTTGTATTTTGTTTAACTTGATTCAAGGGATTTTTTTGGAGCAATACAATTCTTTTTTTTTTTTTTTGTAACTAGGGTTTGGAAAGAAAAAAAAAAGAAATAATGATTTGCTGGAACCTTTGTTAGGAATGAAGAAAACAAAATTTTATGAAGAACGCTAGAACAAAAACGTTGGTTATCTCTTTATTGCTCTGATACCAATTGATGTGATTCCAAGATCGTGACAAAGCGGAACCAACCAAGAATGCGGATTGAAAACAGAAACAACGAATTGAAAAAAAAAAAGATAGGGAGCTTCCCTCAACCCTAGGGCGGATTTAATCCCTAGAACATTGGGGTGCAACCTTAACCCACTAATCGCAATTGATTAGGAACCAAGATCACAGAATGGCAGAAGCCTACAGCTCAACAAACTTGATAAGTTCAACGGTTTGAGAATTCTAATCCAAGAGATCTCTCAAAAGCTCACAATATTGAGAGATTTCTTGGATTAGAATTCTCAAACCCTTGAACTTATCAACTTTGTTATTTGAGAGATTTCTGTAATTTAATAATCCTTAAACCCTAGATCTTGAACTTCATAATTATCACAAGAGCATACAAATAATCATAAGTAAAATACCTGAAGACATGATGCTTGATTCTATTAACTTGATGTAGATCCGAAATCTGCAGTATAATAGCCAAAGAAGACGGAATACGATTTCTCCCTTTTGGCCAAAAATCCTAATGAGTTGTTTTTTGTAATAGATGAATATGATGGGTATTGCATCTCTTTATATAGGCAAAGGGAGGACCGATTCCTATTAGGATTAGGATTTAATCTCAACCGTCCATCAAGGTAGAGTTTAATTAGGAAACTAACTCCTTTTACAAACCAGTATTTAATATGATTTAGTAATCCTAAATCAACCGTGATTCTCACTATTGACCACATAAGGAATTTCTTAACCTGCAAGAAATAAATCTTACAGTCTCCCACTTGGTCAAAGTGATAATCATGTAATGGTTAACTTTAGAAACATAAGGCGCGCATAACTACTAAATCAATAACTTAATGGTTAACATAATACCATCGCAAACCAAGTTATCCATGGGAGTCATAGCGGTTCCACATTATCAGGTTTTCAATATGGTTCCTTCCATGTACTACAACATAAATAACTTAATTCACTAATTTCTGTTATCAATTATCCATTCACATAATGTATACAAAATATGGAAACAGAAATAAAATTCAGAATATCATAAATAAGATCTCAATAGAAGTTCAATGTATAAACACAACAAAACATAAATCAATAATCAGTAATTCTCTCTAAACCCATACTTGAAGTATGTTCATGAAAAGTCTTGAGAGGTAACCCCTTCGTAAGTGCATCTGCAACCATAAGTGTAGTGCTTATATGCTCAATGAACAACTGTTTCTTCTGAATTGCTTGCTTCACAGATAGATACTTAAGGTCCATGTGCTTTGTTCCTTTGGAATATCTATCATGCTTAGAGAAAAATACTGCGGCATTATCACAATAAAGTTTCGGGTGCGAGACAAAATTCAAGTCTCGAATCTTGAGATGAAATTTCGCCAAAAGCAATGATTTGTAGCTTCAAAGCAAGCTACAAATTCAGCCTCCATCGTGGAATTAGCAATGATAGACTCTTTTGCACTTTTCCATGAGATTGCTCCTCCACTAGTAGAAAAACATAACCAAAAGTGCTTTTTCGAGTATCTACGCATCCACCATAATCGAATCTAACCAACCAACTCTAATTGATCGACTTCTTGAATGTAAGACAATAATCCTTCGTACTCGTAAGTATCTCAAAACTTTCTTTGCAGCTTTCCAATGATCCACTCCTGAATTTATTTGGTATCTTCCCAACATGCCAACAAAGAAACCGATGTCCGGCCTTGTGCAAACTTGTGCATACATCAAGCTTCCTACTAAAGAAGCATAGGGAATGTTTTCCATTTGCTTACGTTCCAATTCATTTTTAGGACATTGATAGAGACCGAATTTGTCTCCTTTTTGAATTGGAGCAATGCTTGCAGTACATGTTGCCATTGCAAATCTTTCCAAAACTCTTTCGATGTATGTTTTCTGGGAGAGTCCAAGTAATCCACGTGATCTGTCACGGAATATTTCTATCCCAATTACGTAGGAAGCCTCACCCATATCTTTCATCTCGAAGCTTTTGGAAAGATATGCTTTGGTTTCATGCAATAAGCCAAGATCACTACTTGCCAATAATATGTCATCAACATACAGAACCAAAAATATGAACTTACTCCCACGATCTTGAGGTATATGCATGGATCTACGTATTTTCTTCAAAACCAAAAGCATTAATGGTTTCGTTGAATTTTAGATACCATTGTCGGGAGGCTTGCTTAAGTCCATAAATGGATTTCTTAAGTTTGCAGACCATGTCTTCCTGTCCTTCTAAGGTAAAACCTTCAGGTTGATGCATGTATACTTCTTCTTGCAGCTCACCATTAAGAAAGGCTGTTTTCACATCCATTTGATGTAACTCTAAGTCATAATGAGCTACCAGGGCCATAATAATTCGGAGAGAATCTTTCTTTGACACGGGAGAAAAAGTCTCTTTGTAATCTATGCCATCCTTTTGAGTAAAACCTTTGGCTACAAGTCTAGCTTTATATCGCTCAATATTGCCATGATAGTCACGTTTGGTCTTAAAGACCCATTTACACCCAACTGTTTTGTGTCCTTTCGGCAAATGAGTGAGTTCCCAGACTTGATTATCTGCCATTGATTTTAACTCATCCTTCATGGCATTAATCCATTTATCAGAATTATTACTCGTAATGGCTTGTGAATAGGAAACTGGGTCTTTCATTATCCCTATGTCAAAATCAGATTCTTGTAGATAAATAACATAATCATTAGGAATAGCACTTCGTTTTTCTCGTTGAGATCTTCTTAATGCTGGTTCCTGTGTTTGTTCCACAATTTCTTCATTGGCAGTGATTTCGTTATGGGGTTGTGGCTGATGTGGTGGTAGCTCTTCATCATTTATCGGTTCATCGATAATTGGAGCCACAGGTGGTCCTTCAACGTTTAACGGTTCAACGATGGAAGAATTCACCTTGTCTGCTTGTTTTTTAGGTAATGGGATTGTTACCCTAATTTCGTGAACAGACTTATCCTCCACAAATGTACTCCCACTAATCATGCCATCCTCAATGAATTTGACATTTCCAGTTTCCACAATTCGCAGCTTATGGTTAGGACAATAAATTATATACCCTTTGGATTTTTTGGGAAAACCAATGAAATACCCACTTATGGTTTTTAAATCCAATTTGTTTGATTGAGGGTTATATACCTTCGCTTCAACTGGACATCCCCAAACTTGCAGGTGTTTTAAACTAGGTTTCCAGCCTTTCCACAGCTCAAAAGGGGTCTTTGGAACTGCTTTACTGGGAACCCTATTTAAAATATATACAGCCATGTGAAGAGCATATGTCCACAACGTAATGGGAAAATTAGCATGACTCATCATGCTTCTAACCATTTCTAAAAGCGTGCGATTCCGCCTTTCGGCTACACCATTCGCCAAGGAGAATCGGGCATTGTGTATTGAGCTACAATTCCAAGTTGTTCGAGGAGTCGGCAAAAGGTCCGGATGTTGACCTTTCGTCATACCGCCATAAAATTCTCCACCTCTATCGGACCTTATGATTTTTACTTTTCTTTCTAATTGCCTCTCAACCTCGGTTATAAATACTTGCACAAAGATTCACATTGAGATTTATTATGCAATAGATAGAGATAACAGAAACGTGAATAATCATCAATAAAAGTGATGAAGTAGTTTTCTCCCCCAAATGTTGGAACATCAAAAGGTCCAAAAATATCTGTATGTATTATTTCAAGAAGCTGAGAACTCCTTGTGGCTCCTTTCTTTGTGTGTTTTGTTGCTTTGCCTTTAATACAATCCACACAATTATGATAATCAGTAAAATCTAGGTTTGGTAAAACACCATCTTTTACTAATCTTTGAAGTCGCTTACGGGATATATGTCCCAACTTCAGATGCCACAAGAATGAAGAGTCCTTTTTCATTACATGATGTACAGTTCCTTGATTATGATGCAGGGTCAAATGGGTTTCAGATAAGGATGGAGAAGATAAAGTAAATTTGTAAAGACCATCTACAAGAATTCCAGAACCAACATTAATAGAATTCTTATATAAATTGAAACTTTAACTACCTAAATCAAACATAAATCCTTGTAAGTCAAGTTTAGAAACTGAAACTAAGTTGCGGGAAATAGATGGAACATAAAGAGTTTGAAATAAATCCAAATAATATCCTTTTTCAAGAACAAGACGATATGTTCCAATAGCTTCGACATGAGCTTTATTGCCGTTCCCTACAGATAAGAAGTTTTCAGTTGGGTTTATGATTTGGGTCGTAAGGTATCCCTGCATCGAATTAGAAACATGAACATTAGTACCTGAATCCAACCACCATGTATTTGAAGGTACATAAGAGAAGTTTGATTCTGAAAAACTTACGAATCCCAAGGGATTATCTTTACTTTCGAACCAATTACGACGTTTCTCACAGTTATTCTGGAAATGTCCAGATTTCCTATAGAAACGACAAACTTCTTCTTTCTTTGCCTTGACTTGAGCAGGTTGGACTTCATCATTCATTTTGGGTGGTGCTCTTTTCGGGCCTTTTCTAGCCTTTTTCCCAAACTTATGATTCACTCTTTGAGTAGTGAGATGTGCAACATTAGTACCTTGTTGAGTCAGCCTTGCTTCTTCCTGAACTAACATGTTAGATAGTTCATTCACTGTCCACTTTTCCTTAATAGAGTTTTAATTCACTTGAAAAGGGGCATACTATGGAGGAAGAGAATTTAGGATAAACTGAACAAGAAAATTCTCATCCACTTTCATTCCTAAATTTTGAAGCTTAGCTGCAAGGTTTTGCATCTCAATAATATGATTGTGCATTGACCGTGCACCATCAAACTTCATAATAGTGAGTTCTGACATTAATTTCCCTGCAAGGGACTTATCTACATTCATAAAGCGTTCTGCAACGGATTCCATGAATTCCCTAGCCAATTTCGTTTCAGGAAGAGAGGTCTTGATGTTTGCAGCAATCGTCATTCGCATGAACATAAGGCTCAATCTGTTACTTTTCTCCCATAGTTTATGGAGATCTTTATCCTCTTTGGTACTTTCTGCGGTTAATGCAGGAGGTTTTTCAGTTTGGAGTGCAAGATCGAGATCAAGAACACCCAAAGTGAACTCAACATTCTCACGCCATTCTGAGAAGTTGGTACCATTAAGGGAGGGTACAGATGAAGCATGCGAGTGCAAATTAACGGGAACAGGAGCTGAAGACATAATAAAGATATATAAGAATTAAAAATTGTCTAAACATACATAAAGAAAATTCTCCTGTGGGTAGAATCTTCATTAAAACAATCATGTTTATAAAGAGTCAAAATTTTAATTTAATTATGTGTACAAGAATAAGATAAATATCTGTGGATATTCTACTTTTCTAAAAACACATAAATCTTAATGTTGTTCAAACACGTGGATCAGAATCACCTGTGGGTGATTACTGTTCTAATATGTATGTACAACCTAAAAGACTCATATTAATAAGTAAACATGATTATTAAATAACATTAATGTCATAATTTATTATCACTTGGTGATAACAAAACTTTATCATATTAAAACAGATTAAATGCGGAATACATAAAACTTGATAGAATAATAAAACCTAATAATACTAGCATACTTATTTAATACAGAACAATAAGGAATAAGAGAAAAAATAATAAAATATCTCGAGCTGCAATCTGTGCACTCAACTAGTTGTTCAAAGATATACTAGAATTATTATCAGGTAACCTCATGAAGGAGAAAAATAAGATTCATGCCTTTTGGGTGGCCCATACAATCATCCTACATGTATGATTTGTTAAGCTACCGTGTTCATATAAATCACGTACCATGGAAAACAAAGTTTATTGTCAATTTAGTGCTAAGGATTGTGCTGAAGACGATAAATAAATCAAGTTGACTATATATTTCCATTAGTTAATTCATGAGGTAGCCGAGCCGTGTCTCTAATGGATCGAACACTTAAGAACATATATTTGGAAACGAAACCGTAAGTAATTATTAAACTATAAACTTTAATTTTATTTATTTATTATTATTATTTTTTTAATTATGAATATCAACAAACAATCTTTAATCAATAAACAATAATATTGCATGCGTTTTTCA
Organism: Platycodon grandiflorus; assembly: GCA_016624345.1. NCBI lineage: Eukaryota > Viridiplantae > Streptophyta > Magnoliopsida > Asterales > Campanulaceae > Platycodon > Platycodon grandiflorus. Next base: position 33,167,711 of record CM028368.1, read on the forward strand.
TGGATAATTATCAGTTCGTAACCTAAAGCTCTGATACCAACTGTAATTTAATAATCCTTAAACCCTAGATCTTGAACTTCATAATTATCACAATAGCATACAAATAATCATAAGTAAAATACCTGAAGACATGATGCTTGATTCTATTAACTTGATGTAGATCCGAAATCTGCAGTCTAATAGCCAAAGAAGACGGAATACGATTTCTCCCTTTTGGCCAAAAACCCTTATGAGTTGTTTTTTGTAATAGATGAATATGATGGGTATTGCATCTCTTTATATAGGCAAGGGGATGACCGATTCCTATTAGGATTAGGATTTAATCTCAACCGTCCATCAAAGTAGAGTTTAATTAGGAAACTAACTCCTTTTACAAACCAGTATTTAATATGATTTAGTAATCCTAAATCAACCGTGATTCTCACTATTGACCACATAAGAAATTTCTTAACCTGCAAGAAATAAATCTTACAATTTCTTGGATTAAAATTCTCAAACCCTTGAACTTATCAAGTTTGTTGAGCTGCAGGCTTGTGGCGTTCGGTGATCTTGGTTCCTAATCAATTGCGATTAATGGGTTAAGGTTGCACCATTAAATCCGCCCTAGGGTTGAGGGAAACTCCCTATCTTTTCGTTTCAATTCGTTGTTTCTGTTTTCAATCCGCGTTTTTGTTGGTTCCGCTTTGTCACGATCTTGGAATCACATCACATCATGTGTAACATGCCTATCAAATTTCCAAGGTCTCCCTAGTATTATATAAGTGGCTTGCATGGGAACCATATCACACAACATTTTATCCTCATATCCCCCAATACGAAAAAATACAAGCACTTGCTTGTTTACCCTCACTTCACCAATATCATTCAACCAACTCAACTTGTACGGTTGTGGATGCTTAAGAATGGGTAACCCTAACTTTTTAACGATAGTAGTGCTTGCAACATTGGTGCAACTACCCCCATCTATAATCATTCCACAAATCTTCGTTTACACCGAGTACCTAGTGTGAAAGATATTTTCTCGTTGTATCTCCTCACTTTTCACTTGCACACTCAAGGCCCTCCTTGTTACCAAACTTGTCACATTTATTTCCCCCTCGGCACCATGTTCCACAACATCCTCCAATGGTGGCATATCCTCATACTCGTCCTCATCCTCGGTCACCATTTCACCACATTCTAACACAATCATGGCCCTCTTGTTTACACATTCACTAGCAATATGTCCTAACCCTTGCACCTAAAGCATTTGACTTCACGATTCTTAGGCTTAGAGCTTTTAGATTTATTAGTGGTTGCTTGCACCGTTGATCCTACTTTTAGGGCCTCCACCTTGGGCTTCTCATCTCTATCCCCATAGTTAGATTTCTAATTGAAATTAGAACTAGAATTCAACCTGTTGCTACCCCTCCTCTTGAGTTGTTGTTCCACTTTAATTGCGTTGTGGACTAACTCCTCTATCTCTACGTAATATTGCAACTCTACAACATTACTAATTTCCCTATTCAACCCTGCTAAGAATCTAGCCATGGTAGCATCCCGATGTTCCTCCACATTAGCCCTAATCATTGAGACCTCCATCTCCTTGAAATATTCCTCGACACTCTTAGTTCCTTGCCTCAAGTTTTGCAACTTTAAATACAAGTCCCTATAGTAGTGCATTGGTACAAAATGCCTCCTCATAACCCTTTTCATCTCCTCCCAGGTTTCAACAGGTCTCTCCCCATATCGTACTCTAGTATTGCACAGTTGATCCCACCAAACCTCTGCATAATTAGAGAATTCTATTGCTGCGATTTTAACCTTCTTCAGCTTAGAGTAGTTATGGCACCCAAAAATCTTTTCCACCTTCAACTCCTACTCAAGGTAAACTTCTGGATTATCTTTACCTTGAAAAGATGGTACCCTTAGTTTGATACCACTAAGGTTGTCATCTATCCGGTTTCTCTCTTTCCTATCTCTCCCTCGTCTCCCATTATCAGACCACCTATCCTTATCATCAAAATCATCTCTATAATAATCTCTCTCTTCTTCCCCCACTATATCCCTCCCCTGTGCATTTGGAACACGTCACGGAGGTCGCTTCGCTCATCCTTAACCCGATCCATTCGTTCCCTCATGGGTCTAATTGTTGCCTAAGCGTACGATTCATGGCCGCTATCAAGGTTTTAGTCAGATCCGATATATCTATGCCCGTCCCCTCCTTCATGGGACTCTTACCTTCCCTTTTAGAACTTTTGTTATCGTCTTGAAACATTATAATAACAATAAAAAAATTATTCCTCACTCTCTCCTTTACGTATTTAACTCCTCTCATGTTTCACACAATTTCAGGCTTTTACTCTCTTTTAGTCTCACCTCTCTTGCCTTTTACCACTCAAATCAATTCTTCAATGTTCTAATTGAACTAAACAATCAAAATCAGAATTATCAAGTGACAAACAACCAAGAATAAGACAAACGGAAGGATTATGAATTTTAGAAAGAAAGATTCAATTTTTATTCTTGAATCTAGGGTTTGAGAACACTTTTAGTGAAGCCAATAATTTTGGGTTGACTTTGAAGCTTTTTTTTAAATTCGGCCTTTTGCTTTTCTTTTTTTTATCTCTCTCTCTTTTTTTTTTTTTTTGAAATAAGCCGAAATTTTCAACTACAGTTTTTTTTTTCTTTTTATGAAATTTATAACCCTAGAAAATTTTAGGGTTTGAAACAAGCAAGAATCCTAGGAACGAAAATCTATGAATAAACTAGGGTTTATGACCCAAGTTTATGATACTACAAAAATAATTAGGGAACAAAATCAACAACCTAAAATTGAAAAACAATTGATAGATAGAACAAAACAATTAAAATGATAGAGTATGGAAAGAACCTTTGCTCTGATACCAAATGATATGATCTTCGCCAAGGATTTCTCGACGAATTAAGAATTTACGCGGAACGGAAGCTAAGATTAAAGAAGTTGATGGAAGGTGACACCTCAACCCGATGACTCAATCCAAATACGAACCTTGACATGTACAGCCGTAACCCGATAATTGAGACGATCACAAACCTTGATATAATGAGTTTCGCCACAATTGGGATGAAATACCAATTGATAAGAAAAAAAGGATGAATGCCACAGGAGAATCCTGATAAATTCAAAATGTTCGCAAAGAACCAAGAAGAATTGAATAATTCTCTCAAATTAATTTTATCTGAAAGTTGTGTTGTTTGGAATACATAGAACGACCTTATATAGGCCAAAAACAAACCCTACTAAACCTTAAAATACATAGGAGGCAGAACACTAGGACAAGGAAAGTAATTAAAGCATAAAATATCAAAAATAGGTCAAAATCCGCACAAAATCGAAAATTTGAAAAATTGTCGTAGCACCTAGTGCTAGGACTACAGTCTTAGCACCATAGTTTCTGTCCAATGGCCTTTTTGACGTGTTTAAACTTTTTAGAATTGACAAATAGGCCCTCAAAGTCTTTAGGAACATCTTCTAAGCCTCCAAACTTGTTTGTAAACTTTGGATCAAGTTTATATAAGTTCCTTGAGTCTTCAAAACAACCATATAGCCTTGAAACACTTTGAAACCTCCTCCTTGAGTCCTCCAATCATCATCCATTTGAATCAAAAATTTTCTATGAGCCTTGGTTACTCGATCAATCACGAACAAAGTGCACTTGTATTTCCATGCACGATCTCTTGTCCACGAACCACTTGATACATACTTCATCAACGGATTTGAACTCGCTTGATTCGTATCACAAGTCAAAATCATTCTGAGTGAAGGTAATTTGTTGGGGGAAAAATAGACTTCCCGCCATAGCTTGCAAATCATTCATGGAGGCAACTTTTTGAACCGAGCTCGTGAGTGGTCCAACTCTGTCTTTTTTCTTTCAATGAGAAAAAGAAGGCGGGTCTTTCTTTACGCCATTCATCCTCATCTTGGTGGATTTGTCCAAGATTTTCAGAAATTTTTGTTTCTTTTTGAGGATTTGGAGATGACTTCAAAATTTTCAGAAACTGTTGTTTCCCTTAAAATACTCATTTTCACACTTCTTCTTCTTTCTTCTGGGTGGTTGATTTGTGCATCATTTTTTGTTTTGCGATGCACAGTTTTGTCGTTCCTTATTTTATGTGCATCGTGTTATGTTGCGATGCATCGTTTTTTGCTTTTGCGATGCACAGCGTGCACTGTTCCGTGTTTTTAAAGGGCATAGACGACATTTTACAACAAAAGTGTCATTTAGCGATTGAAAACAATTATAGCGGACTTTAGCGAATAAAAATTGTCTAAAAAGGACCGGCCCAAATTTTATCCCTTTTTTTATCTATGCAATTATAAATTTGTATGGCTCAAAATAAAAGTTTATCACAATTTTTATTAGCATAGGTGCTAAATACAGCCACCCCCTCCTTGCAAAATTACTATTTGCCCCTGCTCATTTAGTATTGAAATACATTTACCCCTCTGAAATATTATATTTAGCCCTATTTTTGTGTTAATTTATAATTTTTCTATTATTTTTTGTTATTATTATTATTGGGTTATAATATATATTAAATAAGATATGTTTTTGACATTTTTGTGTTAAATTATACTCCCTCCGTCCCTTAATTATTGTCTTGTTTGACCCGGCACACGGATTAATAAAAAATAATTGACTTGATTATTAATATTGATATAATGTATAATTTTCTTTAATGACCATGTGTATGTAGTCCACAATTAAAGTAGGAGAAAAAGTAAGGGTAAAATGGTAAAAGTGATGTCATAAAAAGGAAAGTTTTCAAACAAGACAATTATTCTGGAACGGACAAAAAAAAAGGAAGACAATAATTTAGGGACGGAAGGAGTATATATATTTTTTATACTGTATTATTATAAATAAAAAAATTGCACAAGCACCTAAAGCTGGCATCTGACCCTCCTTCACAATCGCCAACTCTAAGCGACTTTGAATGAGTGTCCCTCCTTCACAGTCACCTAGGGTTGGCAACTGTGATGGAGGGACAGGCTCCTAAAGTTGGTGACTGTCCCTCCTTCACGGTCACCTAAAGTTCGCGCCACCCCCCCCCCTTAGGTGGTAAATTGTCAATTTTTAATAATTAAAGGGGAAATTGTCAATTTTTAAAATTTCAAGATTAGGGACATTTTAGGAATTTTGCCAAGGATGACTGTATTTAGCACCACTCTTTATTAAAGGAATTTTCTTCACCCGTCCCGCTCTATATCTAATATGGTAAGAGCATGTGCAACGGAGCTACTCAACATGGGGAGCTTAACTTCACTTTTGATCATTTTATTACAAAAATATCATTAAGTTACTTATTTAAACTACTCAACAAAAATATCCTTCCAACAATGCACAAACTCCAACAAATTTATATATCCCACCATCTTTATCTCTATTTAATTTAATATCTTTATATAAAAATAGAGAAAACATCATAAATTTGTAAAAAAAATAAGTTGACGTCCAAATGAAGCAAACCAACTTTCTATTTATAGAGAAATATATATACTTTAATACAAAAAATAAAAAAAATATTTTTTTTGGTTAAAAAATAGTCGAAAATGACCAAAAATAGGGAAAAAAAACTGAAGCTACAGTACATGTCAGATGCTACAGCACTGTTGGCAAGAAATCTTTTTTTTTAAAAAAAAGGGGAAGAAAAACGGCATCGTTTTGGGCTTTTTTAGTCTAAACTGTGTCGTTTTGAATGCTTTTTTTGTAAGATGCTTGCTAAGCTCTCAGAGCTTAAGTTGCTACCCATTTTACTTTTTTCCAATTAAGCTCCTTGAAAAACTCCGTCCGATGCAATGCTCCCACCAAGCTCCTCCAAAGAAACTCCATTGTATCTGCTCTAAGGCATATCTTTCTTTCTCAGATGAAGCACTATCTAATCTCTCTGAAGGAATGATTTAATGAATTGGCATTGTAAATGGCAGAAATTCCATGTCTTTCCATTATGTTAGGAAGAAAGTTACCACTTCCTCTCAAATTATTAAATCATTAACAAATGATTATATAGTTTGTGAATGACTTTGTAGTGGTCCTTATATGTCTATAATAATAATTTAAAAAGTAAAGTTCACTTATATTGATTGATATCTAGCTTAAATATGAGTTAGTTGATATAAGTGTTTAAGCAGTATAATACTAGGCTGAGTATTACAGTGTAATAAAATACTCCCTTCCTTTCGACAAAGAGTTCACTATACTATTTTGGGACGTATCGTTTAAAAAATCCACTTTTAAAATTTGTGCTTACAATTTTCATAACCTTTCACCTTTACCCTCCACTTGTGTTGTAAGTATTTTGGTTGTACTTAAGTATTTTTGTAATTATAACCAACTCCAATGACATTAATATATCTTTTAGTTATTAAACTTTTCAAACGTAAACTCTTTGAGTGGAACGAAGGGAGTATCAAATAGACACAAAAATTCTAAGGTGGTTCGGAGCGAATTCTCTCCTATATCGACCCTTCACAGCCTTCTTAGCTAGTGAAAAATATATTTCCATGTGGTAAGACAAGATAGGCTTTTGATTTGTGATATCTTTTCTCTTCCTTAACTGAGCTTCATCTCAAGTATAAGCACTTGTGTGTTCTTAATTTTACACTTTACATCTCTGTCTGTCTCTCTGCTTTTGTCGAAGTTTTTTCTCCTTTAAATACATTCGAGATTGAGCAACTAGCCGTTGTAAACAACTATTCCCTCCGTTTTTTACAAAGAGTTCGTTATATTATTTTTGGATGTTTCAGTCAAAGAGTTCACTTTAAAAATTATGCCTACAATTTTCATAAAACTTTCAACTTTACCCTCCACATGTGGTAAAAACATAATAACATTGCTAAAATATTTTTTGTAATTATGACAAACTCTAATACTCCGTCAATCCCTAAATTATTGTCTTCCTTTCTTTTTTTGTTCGTCTTAAAAAAATTATCTTGTAATTATGGGACCCACCGCATAGATTGGAGGAAATTTGAAATATTTAAATTCAGGTTCAAAAATTCATAACTATTGAAAATTTAGGAAGGAAAATTTGACATCTTACTCATTTCAAATATGGGCAAAAGTGAAAAATCAAATAAATATCAATATTAATAATCAAGTCAAATGTGTTTTTTTAATTAGTGTGTCGGGTCAATCCAGACGATAATTTAAAAATGGAGGGACGGAGGGAGTACTATTTATATATTCATTAATTATTAAATTTTTTAAACGTAAATTTTTGAGTAAAACGGAGGGAGTGTATTTTACTGGCATTGGATAAGGAGATTAACCACTCGCCATGTCTATGTTTGAGATTAACCACTCGCCATGTCTATGTTTGCAGGTTCATCTGCTAGGCTACAAGTTGTGCAAGTAGGCGCCGAAACACTTTTTGTCTCTTGTTGTCTTCTTGAGATTCCTTCAATCATTGGAAGGTTTGTAATATTGGCTCATCTGTATGTGAGAATATTATTTCTAATAATATTTCAATTTTTGCAATATGTTGATATGGCAGTTAGCTGCTCGTTTTTTATTATGGTCTTTCTTTTCTTTTTTATTCGTCCCTAAATAATTGTTTTAATTGAAACTTTTCTTTTTAGATATTATTTTTATCATTTTACTTTTATTTTTTCTCTTTACTTTAATTATGGGCCACATACACATAGGCATTAAAGGAAACTACACACTATATTAATATTAATAGTTAAGTTAATTATTTTTTCTTAATTCGTGTGTCGGGTCAAACAAGACAATAATTTAGGAACGAGGGAGTACAAGATAACTTTTACAAAATCAAACCTAAAAAGAATTTATACAATAAATTCATCTCAAGATAAGAGATGAGGTAATCAATTTTGCACATACACAGTGGTGTAGGGATAAATTATACTCCTAAAAGGCTTGGCTTTGTAATATGCACAAGAATTATTTTGTTAGAGCAGTTTAGTAGTGCATTTAATCAATTTATCAGCTCATTACTGAGAAATGTATCTCGCTCGACGCAGTCCAGTCACGCCGATTATCTGAAATAGGCAAGCTCTAAAACTACAACGAAGCGAAATACACAACCCTATCCCGAGGAAGGTGTCGAGATATAAACTGATACCAGAAGATCGTGGCATTCCTCTCGATCCAAATACTCCAAAGAACAACAAACACCCAACACTGTCACAACTGTCTAGCATCCTTGGTTGCCTTATTGTATAACTCAATGCATACATTTCGTTCTAGACTTTTTTGTCCTAATTTTTCATCTCAATCTAAGTGTTAGGGATATTACCAACTAGTAATATATAAGTAGGAGTCAACGAGTCCATTTGGGCAAATACATTGAATCGAGCTGTATGCCCATTTTCCAACAAATGGAAATCTGGTATCCCCCCCCCCCTGACCAAAATACGTTTGTTCCCAATACAGCTATCCAAGATAATATCCTTATCGCTCATGATCTCATCCATTCTACGAGGCACGACAGAGGGAAACAAGGAGAAGTGGCCATTAAGATTGATATCTCCAAAGCCTATGTCAAACTTGAATGGAGCTTCATTGAATATGTCCTTAACAAGCATCAATCTCCCCAAATGGACCAACAGGGTTATGACCTGCATATCAAGTGGGAAACACATCAACCCTACTAGAGGCCTTAGACAGGGAGACCCCTTACCTCCTTACCTCTTCATCCTGTCCTGGACTCTCTTCTGGATACAATGACCCAAGCCTTAAGGAACAAATCTATCCATGCCATTAAAATGTGCCAACATGGTCAACCAATCCCAGCTTTAGCTTTTGCTGATGATTGCTTCCTTTTCATTAAAGCAAACGAAAATCTATCGAAAACGCCTACCAAATTTTGAACACCACTTCTGGCCAACAGATCAACAAAGACAAATCCATCCGTTTCTTCACAAAAAACACTTGCATTGAAAACGAAAGGAGAACAAAACACCCGCTTGGTTTTAAAACTCATAAAGGACCAGATACCTACCTTCGTCTTCCCTTTATCAATGGCAGGGCAACCAAATCTCTTCTCCAACCTCTTGGATTCATAAGCCAGTCATAAGTTACAGAAACTCATCTAATACTGACTAGCTTTTAGATCTCCTACAACACTTTCTCCCTGCTCAAGTGATAAACCAAATCAAAGCCTATCTTTGGCCTCTACAACCCACACAGGATTCCCCTAGATGGAATCCTACCCCAAATGGTCATTTCAATCTTAAAGACACCTACAATTAGCTCCTAGTCAAGAATCAACGATCCATAGGACCTCAACTGCCAGGCATTGTATCTGGAAACTTCTTTGATGCCCCAAAGTTAAACATTTTATATGGATGTGTAGTCAAATGGCTCTTCCTAGTGCTAACACTTTGTATGACAAATACATTCTGTTTTCTTCCCAATGCCCCTTTATATCAAACCTCAGAAGATTCTTTCCAGCACCTCATCAATGAATGCCCCTTTTAGGATACTCTCCCAACGTTCTCATCCATATAACTTCTTGTCTTCTAATTGGTTTGAGCTTACTAGAATGCTAAATATGTCAATATGGAACATTAGAAACAAACATCTCTTTCAAGAAAGTCCTCTTAATGTGCCAAACACCATCAGAGCTATCACTGACCACACCAAACAGTTATTCACTCATCTCAAACCCCATCTTCTCCAGGTCAAACCAGCACTATCCACCTCGTTAAATGGCATCCTTCTCCTTATGCCCCTATAAAGATCAATACCGATGGATCCTCTAAAGGAAATCCAGGGATTGGAGACATTGGAGTAGTAGCTAGAGACCAGAGAAGGCAACTTTTGTGGGGGAATCACTTGTGACCGCAGAATTATGGGCAATATGATCTGTTCTTCGACTTGCTTTAACTCATAACTGGGAAAACAATCACATTGAGACTCTCTTTGTTGGCTTTTAATATGATTTACAGGAACCACATTCAACACCAACATCATCAGGTGTTGGTTTGGGACTGTAAACACCTCATCTCCCAATGTGAAGCAGTTTGGCTCACATGTTGCTACAGGGAAGCCAACTCAGTAGCTTACATATTAGCTAATGCAGCTGCCTCATCATCTAGCCTGGATAGTCACTTCACTGACCCTCCATCTTTTGTCTTCCCTTTAATAGTTGTTCTGCTGGACTCCTTAGGGTTCCCAAGGGCAAAACCATAATAAATAAATAACTTATATAAATATTCTGTGTACTTGTTAGTATATCTACGCTTTTGATAAATAAAAAAAAGAAAAAAAAAAGAGGGTTGGAGGCCCTTTTCCTGATGCCAAGTTTCGTAAAACAATAAATAAATATAATTCTCAATTGAAAAATAAATAAGAGCATGCCCTATGTTACAAATATCGGTAACTCTATAAAATTCAGTAAACTCCTAGCAGAAATGCTCTACGACCTACATGGATATTCATACAGCAAGTAGCATGTCAGGTAACTTTTTAATAGCAGCAAATGTTTTTAAAATGAAGCATGTTTCTGTCAAGCAGAAGATAATGGTGTATGTTCATGACACGAGCGTCTTGCACTTTGTACTACAAGAATCTTTGCCAACAGAAAAGCACGAAAGGAATTGCCACGCTCTGTGAAACTCTGTTTTCTATCTACAAACATCTTACGACAAACAATTATTGAAAACGTCTCTGGGATTTTTTTATCTAAAAGTACCATTTGTACTAAAGGCAAAGCTTCACCAACAAAGATACAAGTATTTGCTTGCTAACTTACAAAAAAGATACACATACATAGGCATTGTCAGACTATAACATCTTCCGTATACTCGATCAATCATCTTCGTCAGAACTCCCATATGCGGCTAGCAAGCTTTTAACAGGGTTGACCACTTTGATTTCATGGTCTGCCTTAATTGGCACCGTTGGGGGACATTTTTCCTCCTCTCTATTAGCATCTGACTTATGGTTTGTCAAATCAGGTTCACTGGATCTATGGGTGGCTTCATTCCCATCACATGGACTTACAACCCTCTGTCGCTTGGGTTTGATTTCCACCACTTTTTTCAGCAAATCTTGTTGCCTACAAAGAATTAAATTATCATCAGTTGTGGAATGTGCATGTATGCTACATGCTGTGTGTGTGTGTGAGAGAGAGAGAGAGAGAGAGTAACCTTATTCCACTCTTTGGCTTGGGCTCAACACGAAGTGGCAAAGGAACCAAAGCTGGAGAAGAATCAGCTACACTTGCAGCTTTGTATAAACAAGTTAAGAAAAAGATGGGGCAAAAGACACAAACAACTGCAACATCATCAGAAGCATTGTAGGCAGCTCAACAGGGAGGACCTACAAAGATGTTGGGCCCCACAATGTATTACAATGTTAACGAGGGTAATTCTTTCTACACAGAGTAATGAAAAATACTAGAGACAAGTAAAGCAGTCAATTTCAATGTCCATTAGGCGCTTCCTAATTTAATTGTGATTCACAGCAATTTGTACAACGAAGTTGCTTTTTAAAGTAGTTATCATAATAATGCTATCTTGTTCAAAGCACGTTTTCTCGTTTTATCATTGAATGGTCAATTTGGTTCCACAGAGAGAGAGAGAGAGAGAGAGAGAGAGAGAGAGAGAGAGAGAGAGAGAGTTTGTAAATAGTAGCCCATTGGACATGCCTCCTGCCACTGCAGCGTCTGGAAAGGGTGCAGTACATGTCAATCTACATCAGAAGCAAGGAAATAACTGCTTCTAGCATTCTGGTTGGTTATATGGTAGAAAACAACTAGCCATGTTGCTTGCATCAAACAAAATGAGAGGAATCACATAGATTCGCTACCATGAAAAAGTACACATAACATTCGTTGGCGTACGCTTCCTACAAAGACCTTTTAGAATTTCATTAATTCAAGTTTTCAGAATGTGATACAGGGTAATAAATGTAGCTTGCAGTTACTCTTCAGAAATCATTTAGCAAATGAATTACAATTGTTGATTAAGCCATATTGAACATCAAGCTTGAGCTAATAATAAGTAGCAATGCACATATATGATACTGATTTTTGCATGAAAGTCCAGCAATTATTTAGAGTTGGTTAAATAAAGTATTACTGGAAAATTTTAGATGTGGTTCCTCTTTAAACAGGCAGTTGTAATTGCACATTGACTAAAATGAAACATTTTGAACCTTGGTTGGGTTCTCTGCCTCTGCATGACTCTCCCTATTCGCAAGTCCATTAATAATGAAACTAATCAGATTTATTTCAATGTTTCCAACTTTATATGAATGAATGATAGCATTAAAGATTGTTACCCACACCCCCCAAAACACAAATAAATAGAAAGCAAAAAGAAACCTAAATATACTAAATGACACTAATAACTTATCTTGATTGACCGACAAAAACAAGAGAAAGATAAGATATGGACAGAGTGATTCAAATTTGCAGTAAATGATGTCAAAATTCGGTTTGTGTATTTTAGCAAACTACCTTGGCCTTGCCAACCACAGAAATTATTAAAATTTTCATGTCACATCACAATAATGAATTATGACACATTGAAAGGATATTTTAAATGCAGCAAATGCCCGTTTCTCAGTCCGGCGTAAAAGACGCTCAGCATCCTCCTCAGCTTCCATCTGCTCTTTAAGATAGAGCAGATCATCACTGTCCAAGGCTGCATTTTTAAACTTAGCACAAGCCCAAAGACAATCTGTAGAAAACATATCTATCTAAATAATGAAAAAGAGAGGGGGTAAGTGGGGAACTTTACCGCCTCTTCCATGAAGGTAACCACCACGTTCTCCAGCAACCTCTTGCATCTGTATGCATCAACAACCCAGTAGGAGAAGCCAAGATCCCTGTCAGGGCATGTTATCAGAAAAAAACTCCTCAACATTTATATGATCAATATCAAGCTTGAAGGAAGTCAAGTACACATTCAATTCAAAGTCTACATCCAAAAACACCATAGACAAGGCCACCAAGATGCCTAAGCTAGGACTTCGGAAACAGAATTCAAAGTCGCATCCAGTTAAGAGTTCAGATACAATGTGGTAAAGTCCCCCTCTTGAAAAACTGGATAGAGTATCCCCAGGAAAAGAGAGAGAGAGAGAGAGAGAGAGAGAGAGAGAGAGAGAGAGAGAGTCAACTAGAACGAGGGCAGGCAGTGATAAGAGGAACATCCCAAGCACAAATCTGACCATAATCGAATCCCAGCCCCATCCCAAACTTGCAGATGCAGAAGGGCATGACATAACCAATAGCTTAGAAAATTACCTCCAACTCTTCAAGGACTAGCATGAAAAGACTGAAGCACCAAAATTAGCATCAAGCCCTTCTTCTTAGTTCCAAAATTTATTCCAAATCCGGCTACGTCACAAGGATTGGGTTTCTACTAGAGGCTGCAACAACTGCTTACCACCAAGGAATATACTTAAAAGACAAAAGTAGCTTCCCTTGATCCTCCTCCTTAGGTCTACACACTGTACTCCAAGGAACCAATTGGTCCATGATCTCACTAACTGCACCTACACTCAGAAAGTGTTCATCATCTTCTAAATCTGATTGCCACACTAACCAATATTTTAAAAGAAAAGGAAACAGAGAGAGTAATACTTAACAACATGTACAGATAAGACTGATCCTACCATCTAGATAATCATAAACATTTCCATCCATCTAAATGCTGCACATCGACTATGCTTTTAGACCCTAGACACCATCAAGACGATAATGCTTGTCAACACTCTAAATCTTGTGTCCCTACTGAGAAAATAGACATATGTTATCTTTTGCAAATATCGAGCGATACTAGGAGACTTTCTTTCTATTCACTTCAACCCTCAATTGACCCCACTTCTGTAAATTTAGTGATCCTACCAAAGATAGGATAAAGGAAATCCCAACGCAGGCCTCTAAGGTTCTAAATCAAGATTTAGGCTCTGAGTTGATCGTAGCATCCAAGGAGGAGATCAAACCCATCCCACTACCCACTTGCATCGACTAACCTCAAAATCAAGTCTAAAGTTAACCTTATCTTGCACATTGTCAAATTTAAATTTAACAACCATATAAGGGCACTTTTAAGAAATTTTTGACAATGAGTAACCTGCAAGTGATGAGCTTTCTAGGCTTTGCTTTTTTGGATATTGATGACATTTGTTGAGTTCTGGGTGCGTGGCTTAAGGCCCCCTTTCGGCACAAGCTTTGCCGATTAAAACACTTAGCACCTCCCCCCCCCCCCAAAACCTTCAAACAGAAAAAGCAAAAGCTCTAGTTTGAGCACAAGCCTTCCTTTACCAATCCTATTCAAAGTCCTCTTACGAAACATAAACTGGAAGAGTCAGATCAAGAATCTGCCAACACGAAAAACCTCTCTATCTCCTATATAGAACCTTAATCAAGATCTTATACATAATACTCCCTCCGTTCCAAGCAAAGAGTCCAATATTCTATTTTAGGATGTTTCACATAAAGAGTCCACTTAGAATTATTATGCTTACAATCTCCATAAACCTTTCAATTTTACCCTCCACATGCTATAAACATCTTGGTTATGCTCAAACATTTTTGTAATTATGTTCAACTCTAATACTACTAATATTTCCCTTAATTATTAGATTTTTCAACCGTGGACTCTTTGGGTGGAACGGAAGGGTAGTAATCAAGCTAAATACCTAATATCTTTAACCTTGGTGGATCTACTCTTCTTCAGATGGGTGATAAAAGTGGAATTGACACTCTAGCTAAGACTACTGTTATCATTAAGCTCACAAAAGAAACATACATAAGATCACTCTTACCTATGTCCAACAACCCGGATAAATGACATATGGAAGCTAACAGAACCCTGGTGCCTAGTCACCTGACATATCATCACAGCTCAAAAAACCTCAACTTCCTCAAATGGCAAGTTGCCTCTGGAGTCATTTTTTGCTATCAAAGAAAAGAGGGTTCCAATCTACACCTTCTTGATAGGCCTAATTATCGACTCTTCAGCATAAGAAGGACTTAAGAACCAATGATAAAGAATTTAAAGTTTGACATTGTTTCACATAGCACTACTTTAAAAAGCCAAAAAAATTTAAACAACCCATTAAGGAAAATTTCGTTGGATACTTATCCATTATGTCGCCCCTTAGAGCAAGACCTTCCAGATGCTTGTTCTTGCAATTTCACAATCAACAGCACACATATTTTCAGGAAAAAGATTGGAACAAGTACCAGACAACATTAGGCATCTTCTTCTTTTTTTCTGGTTAGAGGTCAGAGGAGGTCCAACCTGACTTCGCCAAGTGGGGTGGGACCAGAATTGAACGAGTACTGTGTACAATCAAACTACACTGTTATCCGGACTCTTCACTTTGTTAGAGTATCCATGTTGACATCACAAAACATGAACATGGGTGTCAAACATGCATCGGATCCTTCACATTCAGCAGCAGACACTTCTCCTTTTATAAGGTTGGATTTGGTATTTAATGGAGTTCTGAGATCAAACATATTCCTATACTTCCGTCAATCTCATGGAACTCAAACATTGAATCAGAGCATAAGATCTAAACTAGAAAATGTTAAATGAAAACTCAGGTAAAGTCAGGAAACCAAAACTTTCGTTACACCACCTAGTTTCTAGCAAAGCATATTCCACAATAGATCATATTGCTCCAACTAGTTTCTAGAAAAGCATATATCACATGAGATCATAGAATAATGGCTTTGAAGGAACAAATTCTCCTGACCTTTTATCAGATCTGAACTAGAAAATGTTATGAATTTGGTGAAGGCAGGAATCAGAGCCGTCGCTACTCTACCTAGTACTACCAGAGCAGAGCCCATAATAGATCACAGCATACTGACTTCGAAAGTATAGATCCTCTATTGCCCTCCTATCAGATCTAAATTAAAAAAAACATTATGAAGACTTTAGTGAAGGCATGAACCCAAAGCCATTGCTTCTCTACATCTCTACCTAGTTTCTACTGAGATCCTCACATATATGCCTTAACATAACTACCATCTACTATTCTCAATTCTAGAACCGATAGGAAAATCAATGGCTAGTTTTACATTTAGTCAAACTCAATCACAAGTATGTTTCTTCAAAGACGTCCAAGGTTCTAATATGACAGTCCATAACTTCTAGGAAAGAAATGCAGGCAAATTCGCTGAAACATAATCATACACAGGACAACTGTTCTAACTAGGAGTCCAAATTTCATCGTTCCTCAAATTTAAAGAGCTTCAAGCATTTCTAGCATCCAACACATTCACCAACAAGGTATGTCGGTAAAAGCTTTATTCAACAGAAACCCCCACCCTGCACAAACAGGGTGGTTATATCTGTAAGCAACTGTCACATTCTCACCAGCCACTCCAATTTAGCTACCAAACATTGATAGACCTTCACACAACCAACCCACAAATATTTCCAGCATTTTCCCAACTCAATACCCTGGAACATGAAAGGACATTACATTCTATGTCTCCTTGAGCCAAATCTTTTCCACTTCAAACATGCTAAGAGCTAATCCTCTGTTTATTTCCTAACCCACTTCAAAGTGAATGGCTTCATTCTTCTCTTTGCAAAGACTAGATACATCCCGAAATTTCACAGTTCACCTCCGATGTAAAAAAGAGCTTTGCATTCCTATAGTTTTCAAGAAAAAATATTGCATTTGATATTTCTTGATTCAAAGCTCAGCTGAACCTACCAAACTAGGAACTTCTAATTTTTCAGTATGAGGGCAAAGCACCTTTGAGTCAATTAGCACAAACTTCGCGTCTGCTAGCTTCCTACCAGAGTTGGTGCATGCATCCGCATTTTGTTATCTCACTTCACCACATCCTCCCCCCTCTCTTTCCCCCCGAGAGGGGGAGGGGGGAATTGGGTGGTGTCATGCTACACAGCCACAATCGCCAAATCAAATTCACTTTGCTATCACGTTACATAATAATTTCCTTGGAATTGGGTGGTGTCGTGCTACATAGGCGCATGCAAGATGCCTTTCGGCAAAATGGAGACAAACACACACACACACACAGAGGAGGAGGAGGAGGAGGAGAAGCAGGATTCGCTAACCTTAGCAACCATACGTTGGAAAGTAATGTCTTCATCATCTATTCTAACTTTCCCCTTTCCCAATTTCTTATCTGCAAGGGAGTCAATATACACACATACATATAAATACATGTATGCAAACTATAGAGAATTGAGCATAATATATGATATACTAAGTGCTAGTTTGGTCCATTCCATTCCATGCCATGCCATTTTAGTATAAATTTTATTCCATGATAGTTCAGATAACATAGAAAGATATCATGATTGTTACGTATCAAACAAATTAAACTTGTCGATAATTAGGGTTTAAACAATACCTTTAGGATCGCTAAGATTGGTATATTCACGAACTTCTCTTCCTGCCATAACTAAAGAGGGCAACAAAACCCTATCGATGGGTAGTAATTTCAGCCAAAATGATATACCGGTAGCATCAATCAATCGGAAGATCTCTTTCTTTTCACGAACCCTAATTTCGTTTGGCAACGAAGAAGAACAATTCCAGGGAGAAGGTTGATTCCGAGGGCGAGTGGGATAATCGTTTCTCGTGTTGTGGGTATTGACACCCTAAGATTTGGAATAATTTCACATTCCCCCCAGAGTTTGGGGAAATACGCTGAGACTACCCTTATGGTTCAGTGGTGCTAGAAAAATAGGCGGTCTAACAATGTCCATTTATTGAAAGACAATTTTTTATGGGCTTAAATATCAATTTGGTCACTTTGTTTTTACTCAAAATTTATTAAGCTTACTTTTCTATATTTTTTACACTTAATCACTCTACTTGGACTTTTTCAATTAATAAGCTGATTGATTGAGCGAGCTTACTGATTTGTGATATTTAGTCACTCTGTTTTCACTAGAAATTTATTAAGCATACTTTTTTATATTTTTTTACACTTTATCACTCTATTTGAACTTTTTCAATCAATAAGTTCATTGATTGAGTGAGCATACTGATTTTTCAGTCTAAGTAGAGTGAATAAAGTGTGAAAAATAAAATTGTAAAATGAGTTTAATGAATTTGGGGTGAAAGTAGAATAACCAAATTGGTATCTAAGCCTTTTTTATGCGATTAATAACTAAATTTTTCCAACTTGGCTCATGTTTTTTCTTTATTCTCTCAAATTCTCTTAATGTGCATTTATCTATTTTTTTAATGTTTGCCGCATAAGCATGACAAACACATGACAGTCATCGGTATATTGAGGAGAATTCACAAAATCTAACAATAGAGACTTAGAGAGGATTTGATCCAATTTGCCCGTGAGCTTTGACTTCACTTGCCATTTTGCAACTATATCACTTTTTTATTTATTTACTCCCTCCATTCCAGGTAAAGAGTTCACTTTTGACTTTTTTTGGTCAACTAAGCTAAAGTTTGACCAATAATTAACATAAATCTAGTGGTTTTTACAAAGTTATTAAAGTTGTAATCCATAGTATTATTAAGATAGTTTTTAATTAATGAAATTTTATTTCTTAAAACATAGGTAAAATATGTAAAAAAATTATTTGATTTAGTTTTATGTTGATTTCTATAAAAAGAAAGTAGACTCTTTGCCTGGAACGGAAGAAGTATAAGGTATTGTCATTGTATTTTCGAAAGAGGTTGCAATTTCGCCGTTACTCCCACGTGCTCGTTCATTTCTTAATGAAGTTAATTTAAAACCCTCCCTAATTTTGTAAAATTAGCCGCGTTTAACTAGCTCTAGAAAGTACTATTTGATTAGCTTGATTGTTCTAAAAGATAGTAGTATGATATTTAACAACTTAAAAAAACATTTTACCCTTACCCTAAAAATTTGATTTTTTTGCGTAATTACCACAATATGCATATTACGGCATGAGTCCTTCCAGAGAGGTAACCATTACTTACTTACTACTCCCTTTGTTTTAGACAAAGAGTTCACTATTTTATTTTGTAATGTTTCACATAAAAAGTTAACTTTTAAAAATTATTCCTACAATCTTCATAATGTTACAACTTTACCCTTTACATATAGTATAAATATATTAACTATACTCAAGCATTTTTGTAATTATGATCAATTCTAATAATACTTAAATATCTCATTAATTATTAAAAAATTTAAGAGTAATTGTTCAAATTGTTCCATTAAGTTTAGTGTAGTTTATTGTTTATATGCAGTCCCAACAAAGCTACTAACTAGACACTTAAAACTCTTTGAGAAAGAGAAGTAAATGGTACTAAACATTAATTAGGGCACCTAAGAAAAAACTTTGTACTTGATTATTTATTGAGGCTTGTGAACTACCCAAAATTGTACACCGATAATAAAAATGACAAATATCAAATCACCAGTAAAAGGACCATCGAGCCATTGTGCGAGCCTCATCTTGGGCGAGCATCACTTGGGCAACCTCACTGGGGCGAGCCTCACTTGTGCGTAGACATGCCCATCCGATTACGGTTCAAACCGTGAACCGTGTAAACAGTGTGAACCGTGAACCTCCACGCCAGCCAACTGTTGATTCTGAACCGTCTCTGAGTTTGAACCGGCGGTTCAACGGTTCGGTTCCAGTTCACATAAACCTAAACCTTTGAACCGCCAATTTTGAACTGTGAACCGGATTGAACCGTGAACCGTTGATCTGACGGTTCAAACGGTTAGAATTAAAAAAAAAAACGAAAAAATGATCTTGGTCGTTGATGATGAAGATCGGACGGTGGCTACTCCTAGCCGTTAATTGCAACGGTCAAGTGACCGTTTTGGCCTAAAAAAGAATTTAAAAAATGTTTTCTTTTTGTTTTTTCATCTTTTCTCAACTATAAATACCCACTTCATCTCTTTATTTTTTTCCCACTCCATCTCTCTAATTCTCTCAAGTTCTATACTCTCAAATCTCTCAAGTGATCAAATCTCAAAAGCTTCCAATTTCCAATTTATTAGTAAGTTTATTTATTAATTATTAATAAATACGTTTTTATTTTTCAATAATATTATTAAGTACTATATTTTTTATTAATTACGTTTTACTGTTACTCCCTCCGTCCCGGATAAATGTTCCTAGTGGATAAAATACAAGAATTAAGAAACATAATTAATGATGTGCTGTAAAATGTGTTCTGACGATAATACCCATAAACATTAATTGAGTTCAACTATTCTAAATAATTGAGTTTCTTTGGGATGTGTTGTATTAAATGAAACTTTAAGGGTATATTAGAAAGAATGGTAGAAAATAGGTAGATCAAAACTCTTTAGGAACATTAGTTGGGACATCCCAAAATAGAAAGTAGGAACATTTGGAGGGAGTATTAATTATACCTACTATTTTTATTTTCGTGTATATTTACTATTATAATTTACGTGTTTATTTTTCTGTACTAATTCTCTCAATTCTATAAATAATTTTATACTTCTTTACTTACTATAAATTAATTTTTACTTCTATACTTACTATAAAAAAAATTTGTACATACTATAAAATTATATTTACATTCTATAAATTAAATTTATACAAAAAAAAATGTCTTCTTCTCGATCCACAGCAAAAGGCAAGGGCAAGGCAACTATGCAGCCAACTATGCAACCACGGTTCGAGGAGTTGAGTGAAAACGAATATGATGTAAACAATCCAATGGGTGAGGAAATTCCCTCCGAAGAGAATCCTCGTACTCAAGAGAGTCAAACTCAAAGTGAAGGTGGAAGAGGTTGTCGAGGTGGTGAAGGTGGAAGATGTCGAAGACCTCGAGGTGGTGGTCGTCGAGGTCGAACAATGGGAAGATCCGATGTCATGACCGTGTACTTTACAAAGACACATATTGAAGGTACAAATTATATCGTCCATTGCAACTATTGCTCAAGCGAATTTGTCTTCAAAACTAGAAATGGATACGAGACGTATAGTCGACACATCCAAACTTATCATCCCGATAAACTTGGACTCGATCAAGGTCAAACATAACTCCAAACCCAAGGAGTTACGAGATCATCACAAGGTACATCTTCTAACTTATTTAAATTTTGTGATGGTATGCATAGAAAAGAAGTAACAAATTTTGTGTCTGTTATGGGACTACCTTTTAATTTTGCAAATAATTCATTATGGGCTAGACTTGCAAGCGTGTCTTTGAACCCCACCGCTAGAGAAATTCATAAAATTATGCTTACTCGTGACATAAAATTTAGAGTTTTTGAAAGTAAACAAATCTTAATGCATACGTTTTTAGATTTATCAAATAAAGTTTCAATATGTGCCGATATTTGGAGTGATCATTTCAACATACATAATTATATAGGAATTACATGTCATTGGACTGAAAATTAATGGACGATTCAAAAATGATTAATTGCATTTAGAGAGTTTGATATTGTACATAATGCACGTATATTTTACAAGAATATAGTTTAACTAATAAAATACTTTCAATTGGATTTGACAATGCTACAAATAATATTGCTAGTTTACCAGCTCTCATTGAAATTTGTAAACCATCAATTGGTAGTAAATTTTTTCATGATAGATGTATATGTCATATTTTAAATTTGTGTGTGCAAGATGGTTTAAATATTTTATGTGATGAAGTACGTCTAATTAGGGAAATTATTTCTTATTTGAAGAGACATCCAAATATAACAAAAAAATGGGCTAAATTTTGTAGAACTAATAACGTTGAACCTAAAGGATTTTCCGTGGGTGTTCCAAATCGATGGAATTCTACCTATAAAATGTTAAATGAATTTTATGAATGGGAACTATTGTGTTCATTTTTTCAACAAATAGAATATCCTATCACTTTATTTGCTCATCAATGGGATGCTTGAAAAAATTTAAAGCTAATTTTGAAAGTTTTAGATGATGTTACCTCTCAATTATCCGGTTCTTATTATCTTACTTCTGTATTAGTTTTAGAAAATTGTGCTAAAATTAGTTATATATTCGTGCATTTTAAAGATTGTCCAGTTTCAGGTGAATGTATTGGTTGTATGAGAGAAAAATGGCTAAAACATTTTTTGCACATTCCACAATTATTTTTAGTAGCTAAACTATTAGATCCTAGAATAAGACAAGATGGTTTAGAAGACATAGTTACGTATTATTATCAAAATTTATTCCCCAATGACATTGACTTATTTTTTAACCGAACCTGTCCCCAAAGTGACATTGTAAATGAAGCTAAAAATTATTTATATGATATTTGTAAAGAATATAACACAATTTATGGTACAAATAATGATAATATAGGTACTAGTAGTACTAGTCAAATGAGTGATGACCCATTTAATTGAGTAGATAATTATGTAAATTCAAGAACTAAAAAACGTGCACGAGACGATTCTAATACTATTGAACTTAATATATATTTAACAACTATTTTTGGGCCTATAGATAATTTTGACATTTTAAAGTGGTGGGCACGAATGGCCCAAAATTATCCAATTGTATCGTTAATTGCAAAAGAGGTTTTAGCTTCTCCCGCCTCAACCATCGCCGTAGAACACGCATTTAGCGTGGAAGGGTATGTTTTGGATGAAAGAAAGTCAAGATTGAACGTTGTTAATTTAGAAAATCAACTTTTAAACGGCGATTGAGTTAAGGCACAAGAACGAACACAAGATAAGCTAAATAGTTCTGAGGAAGAGGATTGCATTGATGAAAATACATCGATCGAGGCCGATTGAACTACGCCGCTCCATGAGGCAAGTTAATTGTAATTTTTAGATTAGAATTTTTTTATTTATAGATTAGATTTTTCATAAATTAGATTTTTTTTTATTTATTGGACAAATTATAAATTAGAGTTAAGACTCTTTTGGCAAAGTTCATTGGTTGTCTCGTCCTTGTAATTTTTTATTATTAATAATAAAATTGGCCAGGGTACCGTCCCTGTTTTTTTCTAAAATACTTTTGGTTATTTACAATTATAAAGTTTAACTTAAAATATTACAAAAATACTTTTGGTAACTTAAAAAAAATCAAAAAATAGTTTGTATAAAGTTTACAAGGGTTTAAACTTTAAAGATGGTATCTTAAAAAAAAAAAAGGAAAAAAGGTTGAAAATTACAGTTTTGAACCGTGAATCGGCTCACGGTTCAAAACCGTAACCTTCAACCGGCGGTTCTGGTTCAACCAAATAGCTTTTTGTCAACCGGCGGTTCGGAAACAGATTCGCCGATTTGAACTGGATGGGCATGTCTACTTGCGCGAGCGTTTTGGGCGAGCTTCAATTGGGGCGGGCCTCCTTAGGCGAGCTGATGCCGCATGGAAGCCCCATAGGGGGGGCCTTGCAACCTCGGCCTATCTTTGGTATCTTTCATATATCATGGAACTACTACCTCCGAGCACGGTACGAAATTATCTCCTAATACATTATGGAATTATATCTGATCATATCACGGAACTAACTCTGATTTGCTGATAAGTCCAGAACAGATACTCTACTTTGACCCACAAACTGCAGATCCGATCGCATCTATCACAACCCGAAATTATCTAGGGCAACACTACTCTCCTTTAAATAATAGCATCAGAGACAGTACAAGGTACGTGCAACTATACACTTTTTGCTCCTTCAATTAACATTATTTTCTCTGATATACAGCGCTAATTCTCACACCGGAGGGGCTTTGCAGAGATCCCCTGCACAGTAACTTTGTTCTTATTTTTCAGGCCAATTACAAGTCATTTTACCGGAGCAATTTCCCATTAGTACCACGGTGCAAAAATCGGCATCATTAGTGGTTCCGTCGCCGAGAATCGAACTAAAAGCCAGATACCATAAACAAAAAAATAGTAAAAATCTCAAACTCACCAATAGGTGAGCCGATGGGAGCGACCACTAAAGTGCCCACCACCACTGTTGCGCCACAAGTTAGCCAGTAGGCAAGGGAGGCTCAGACGTGTTTGATTATTGGCGGACAACTAACACGAGTAAAATGTCGAAATCGATAATTAATGCGAGGAACCACCCACCAAAAGAGTTAAGCCAATAGGCAAGACAAAAGGCTAAGGATAAGACCCGTGATGGGCACCAACCAAAAAAGTCAAGCCAATAGGCAAGACAAAAGGCTAATGATAAGACCCTTGACGGACACCCACCAAAAGAGTCAAGTCAATAGGCAAGACAAAAGGCTAAGGATAAGATCCTTGACGGGTACCCACCAAAAGAGTCAAGCCAGTAGGCAAGACAAAAGGCTAAGGATATAAGACACTTGACGGACACCCACCAAAAATGTCAAGCCAATAGGCAAGACAAAAAGCTAAGGATAAGACCCTTTATGGGCACCCATGATGACAAAAAAAATCAAGCCAATAGGCAAGACAAAAGGCTAAGGATAAGACACTTTACGGGCACCCACGATGCCGAAAAAAGTCAAGCCAATAGGCAAGAAAAAAAAGCTAAGGATAAGGCCCTTTTATGGGCACTCACGATGCCCAAAAAAGTCCAGCCAATAGGCAAGACAAAAAGCTAAGGATAAGACCCTTGACGGCACCCACGATGCCCAAAAAAGTCAAGCCAATAGACGCTCGCATGCAAAATCAAGAGCAGAGCCCACACCGGATGATCACTCATAAAGCGGGCCGATAAATGATACCTATGCAACCAAGGAAGTGAAAAGGGCGGCAAGTAGGTATAAAAAAAAAAAATTTCTCTCAAACCTCATTTCTCATGCGAAAGATGTCTTGGAGAAAAAATAACAAGTTTCTCTCACAAGTCAACAAGAAGTGATGGAAGATTATCTACTTGGGTCCACATGCAATATTTTCTACCAAATTATGGTTGCCCATGATACAAGGCATGCAAAAAGGTGAAGTGATGATGATATAACGGCCATCAAAAGAGGTGTATAAAAAAACTCATCTCCGATTCCATGCAATCTGGCCCGCCCATTAAAACCAGGGAAGTTTTTTTAGCCATGAAGTAACAACACGGCACGCCACTCACAGCCTGCCAACCCAAGTGAATATTGAAAGTTGCATTGGAAATCAAAAGTAATTGGTGGATGTCACACGCTCGCCACCCTATGACACAAAGTATGGGCGAGCCTAGTTGGGGCGGGCCAAACGTATGAGGTTGGAATAAATATTGGGTTCGATTAAAAATCAAAAGTATACTCTTTGGTCTAAGCACACTCACACAGCAAAGAGTAAGGGGCTACTGAACTACCCAAAATTATACACCGAGAATAAATATGACAAACATCAAATCATCGGTAAAAGGACCGCCAAGCCATTGTGCGAGCCTCATCTTAGGCGAGCATCACTTGGGCAACCTCACTTGGGTGAGCCTCACTTGCGCGAGCCTCTTGGGCGAACTTCACTTGGGGCGGGCCTCCCTAGGCGAGCTGATGCTGCATGGAAGCCCCATAGGGGGGCCTAGTAACCTCAGCCAATCTTTGATATCTTTCGTATATCATGGAACTACTACCTCTGAGCACGTTACGAAATTATCTCCTAATACATTACGGAATTATCTCCGATCATATCACAGAACTATCTCTGGTTTACTGATAAGTCCAGAACGGATACTCTACTTTGACATGTAAATTGCAGGATCCGATCACAGCCCAAAATTATCTAGGGTAAAACTACTCTCCTATAAATAATAGCATTAGAGACAGTACAAGGTATGGGCAATTATACACTTTTTTGCTCCTTCAATTAACATTATTCTCTCTCTGATATATAGTGCTAATTCTCACACCAGAGGGGCTTTGCAGGGATCCCCTGTATAGTAACTCTTTTTTTTATTTTTCAGGCCAGTTACAAGTGTCATTTCACCGGAGCAATTTTCCATCAAGACCACGGTGCAAAAATCGGCATTATCAGCTTGAAATAGAATGGGGATAATTAAATATAAGGACATATTACACAATTGGACCTGTACTTTTGACCAATTTGAGAATGTGTTCCTGTACAAAAATTCAGGAAAAAATTGATAATTATACTACAAAAATTAAATGCAATTGGTATTTCCATCTAATTTGGCAATTTTTGGCCATTAAGTCATGACAAAAAATTTGATCCTTGTACTACAAAAAAATTGATCCTGTTGGCGCTGCCCATACCCGCTGAGCCCGCTTATTTGACAATTCTATTTCACTTCAACTCAATTCAATCTTAGTCCAGATTATTTGGGGCCACCTACATGAATCAATATATTCCATATAATTTGGTCCAAATATATTTCTTCATTATAGGTGTCCACATTACTTTTAGTTTTTCCCTTCCCCTACTTATGTCTAGTTGAAATTACATTCGTACTTTCTAACGGGTACATTACGCGGTTTGTGTTGTATGTGTACAAACTATCTTAAGCAATTTCTCTCATTTTATCTACTACATGGGCAACTTCTACTATTTCACAGATTTGTTTATTACGAATTCTATCATTCCTAATTCTACCATATATCCATCTTAATGTCCGCATTCTAGTTGCCTAACATTCTATTCCATCAAGTAGCGTGGGTGAACTTTCCTTTTAACTTAACATGTATTATGTTGATTACATAACACCCTAGATGCACTTCCTTTTGTGGTATTTTTTTACCATCTAACTTAACTTTGTCTCCAATAATGCTTCTTCTACCGTTGAAGTTGTATTCCATATATTTTCTTTTACTCCTACTTGTTTCTAGCTTATGATTGACACTACTCTTTGTCTCATCAATAAGAGAAATGACATCATTAAATAATATACACCATGATATATCACCTTGTATATATTCTGTTAATCCATCCATTACTAAAGCATAGAGAAAACTAGTTTTGATCTTTGGTGTCATCCTATAGTAATTAAGAACTCACAACACTCTCATGATGTAGCAGTTACTAACGTTGTAACTCCATCACACATATCTTTAGAGCACTACTAGAAAATGACAGAATGTCGATGACAATTTATGTCGGTAACTATGGATTTCCATCAAAAAAATTGTAATTGTCGATAAAAATTTACGTCGATATTCCATAGAAAAATATTGGTCGGTGATTACAAACGATATTTAAGTCACATTGGTAAATGTAATATATCGTCGAAACATTCTCACCTCTGTGACATATAATTTCGTCCTGGCATAATCTTCTTTGGTAAATACATACCACATACAAAAATTATGTTGGTAAATTAAACAAATTTAGAACATTTTAACCAACATAATTTTTGTTAGTAATATTAATTGTTTTTAACAATTTATTGATGAAATTTATGACGATAATTTTTAAAACATTTTAAAATTTTTTTTTGAATAGTGGGTACCTGAGTTAACAAATATTAATATATAAAAATAAAAAAGATATTAAACTAAAATGTATTTACAAAATAGAGTAAAATCAATCCAAACTTTGTTATACAAAATAAAAGCTAATGTTAGAAGATTAAAAGATCACGGCTGCACTATTTTATATCATCCAAGAAAAGCTAATGTTGTTGTTGATGCGTTGGTCAGGAAGGCTTATATCTCTTGTTTGATGGTTCGGGAACGGAAGATGTTAGAAGATTTGTGATGTGGTCAAAACTGAATACTAGCAAGTGCACTAGATCAAGTAATAAGTGTAAGTAAATTACGGATTATCGAACCCAAGAGATTGGCAACAAATATCAAAATCAATTATTTTTCACTTTAATCTAGACGAACAATTATCTTGAGAGGTGATTTGTAACTAAAGAAAGCAAGTAAAAATCACAGAATTTAGAGATATCAATGAGAGAAAACGCTAGGTCTAGGTTCACCAATTCACTTCCAAGTAATAAATCAACGACTTCGGGTATCAACTGATTATCTATGTGTGACAACAGAATTTTCTGATCTAATCAATATTCTCTCTCGAGCAATATCAATTCTATTGTTAACTGACAACCTACGTATCTCTAGGTAGATTTAGAAAGAAAACAAAGCATTAGGTTTTGTGAAATCCTCTTAGCTTTCAAGATGATCTATAGCTAATTGCGTGTATCAACCCATCTATCTCTAGCATGAATTTAGATCCACGGTGTAAATTCCTATGGTCCATCACATGAAATCTCCTCTCGGTCTCATTCACATGATTTAAATCAATTAAAAGGTGGCCAATCTTTCAAAGCATTAAGAACAAAAAAATACACTCACACAATATATAATTCAAATTGAAACCCTAGTCGAATCAATATAAAATATTCATGAATTGGCTACCTTAAAACCTAGCTTTATGAATTTAGTTCATAATTAAATAAACGAAATCCATAGCATTCAAAAGATATATAAAATTAAGCATATGAGAAAGAAGATCAAAATTGATAAAAGTAATGAATACAATACTTGAATCTTGGAAGAATTTTCACGATCTTCTTCTCTTTGTTTTTCTCAAAAACGACTCTAAAAACTGGCTCTCCAAACCTAGCCTAAAAGAAATATATTTATACCCTAATAGTGTACAAGAGAAAAAAAATCCAATACAAAAAGGAAACCAAATGGAATCAGAACGGGACAACCAAGACATTAAGGTACAAAAGGACTAAAAAATACAAAGCAATGGCCGGCCCTAATATTGGGTGAACAACTTTTCTGAAATTTTCCTTCAGCTTTCTAAAATTTGCACAAAGACCCCCTGAACTTCTAAATTCACTTCAAAGTCCTCCAAATTTGCATGATTGACCCCTTAAACCATGGAACTATAAAATAATACTAAAACAAAACATTAGATTACAAAAACCTCGAGAATTAGTAAAATCTAAGCTCGATTAATACTCAATAAATGAGTAAAATACTCACTTATCAAATACCCCCAAACTTAAACTTTTGCTCGTCCTCGAGTAAAACAAGAAAACGAATAAATACAAAAACTAAAATATTTACGAGATATATTTTTTTTCACAAGTCGAGGCACGACATGGCACTACACAATGCCTTAGAGTAAGATTTACAACAATTTGCAATAATAACACATAGCAACAAATCTATACTTTCACTCAATGGTCATCAATCTCACTATAGATCTCCATGTGTGTGTGTGCAAACCATGTCTCAATACTTTCAAAAATTGAAATTCCTTATAAGGCCAAGTACTCCATTCATTCCCCCAAATGTCTCAAGAACAAACCTTTGCGAATAATATATATCAAAGTTTTTCATGAAACGTAAAAACACATAAATACTCCTATCCATTACTACAAACATAAGTAGTAATACCGAAAATAATACTAAAACAAAACATTAGATTACAAAAACCTCGAGAATTAGTAAAATCTAAGCTCGATTAATACCCAATAAATGAGTAAAATACTCACTTATCAATTTGCGTGACTGGAAGCCTTGTGAATCGGAACATGGGGTTGTCTTTGTGAATATCCGTGCTAGGATTGTGTTTCAAAAGATCAAGGAAGTGCAAGGAAATGATCCGGAGTTACAAAAGATAATTAGTGGCCTGACTTAAGGTGATATCCCAGACTTTGCGATTAACAGTGATGAAATTTTAACCTTTAGAGGAAGAGTCTATGTTCCAGCAATTACCGAGGTGAAGCAACATGATCTTGAAGAAGCTCACAAATCGAGATATAATATACACCCGGGAAGCACTAAAATGTATCAGGACTTGAAGAAGAATTTTCTAGTGGAATAACATGAAACGGGAGATCGCGGAGTATGTTTTTAAGTGCTTGACTTGTCAACAGGTGAAGGTAAAACATAAACGACCAGTGAGTTTGCTACAACCGTTGAAAATCTCGAAATGTAAATAGGAGAATATCGCAATGGATTTCGTAACAGGGTTACCCCGAACTCATCGAGGACATGATGTGATATGGGTTATAGTGGATAGATTGACAAAGTCAATTCATTTTCATCCTATTGCGATGACTTATCCTTTGCACCAGCTTCCTACCTTGTACATTCAACAAATTGTGAGATTGCATGGGGTGCCCATGAGTATTGTATCAAATAGAGATCTGCGGTTTACATCTCGATTCTGGCAGGCTTTACAAAATCCTTATTGAACCAAGTTGAGCTTTAGTACAACTTTTATCCTAAAAAGGATGACCAGTTGGAGAGAACGATTCAAATTTTTAGGCTATGTTGCGGGCTTGTTCTGATGATTTTAAAGGTAGTTGGGATGCTCATTTGCATCTAACCGAGTTTTCCTACAACAACAATTATCACTCGAGCATCGGGATAGCTCCTTATGAGGAATTATATGGAAGGAAGTATAAGTGTGAGCACCCCGATTCGCAGATCATTCCTGGGCCTTTTGCTCTGGACTTCGAATAAAAATGTAATAAATGTGCACAACACATTTATTGAAAACAGAGTCGCCACTCTCGTTTATATAGAAAACGAGAGAAAAACTGAGATTGTGGGTTCGGAGGCTAAGTTACGAGTTGGGAAGTTTTACGCACCCAACTCGCCTTTTCGGTCTCTTATGATTTACATGCTTGAATTTAAATGCTACGGGTATATTATACTATATGACTGAAGAAAACGGATAACGGAGATTTATATCTCCGTTTACGTTATAAAATGTATACATGCTTTATTTATAGTAAAAGAAGGAAAATAAATAGCTAATATATATTTATTTAACGGAATAATATATAAATGAACTTTATATAAAAATATTTATTTTGTAGTATTTTACAAATTTATATACCTATATATATATATTAATTTAAACTAAACAAACAAATAAAAAATAATAATATAATATATACATATGTTATATCTACTAAGTCAAACAAAGGAAAAGGAAGAAATAATAAAAAAGGAACAAAAAGGGATCAAACACGTTTCAAGGATGAAGAAAAGAATGAAGATTAGGCAGCCTTGTTTGGTGTGCGGCGGCCCAAGGAGGGTCCCAGCGCACCGAACAATGCATTTCTCCATTTTTACTTCGAAGAACAGAGTATAAAAATTAGTTTTCAAACCCAAAATCAAGCTTTTAAAATGGTTTTCTTTACCGAAAAATCACGTATTAACATGTTTTAAAGCTAGACAAACATTAATACACAAGTTTAACTACAAATTGAGGCTAAATAATTAACCAAAAATTAAACATAAACACACTGTTGACATGCCGAAAATGAAGAACGGAGCTTCAAACTTGAATTTAACGGATATATCACATGTATTTACATATCAAACACATCGAAACTAATTTATATACACATTTACAAAATTATTCGAATTATTTACATATCGAAACGAAGAACAAAATTAACGAACGGAAGGATTTACCTTCTATCGTTTTACAGAATTCGGGCCAAGTTCTAGGCCGTTGATTTATATTTGTTCAAGCTAGCTCGTAGCTTGATTGTTGTGCTCCCACTGCTACCGATTGAGGAAAGGAAGACTTACGTTTTTGTATTTTGGGTGTGTTCGAGGAACATAATGTGTTTGTGTTTATTGCAACATTGTTAGGGAAAAGAATGGCCATACTAAAAAAGTACTCCATCCGGTGATCGAACCTCTTGGAAGGCTGCCTACGTATCTCTATAAAGAGAATCAGACCACAACGTAGTTCGTGCTACTTCAGGGAAGACACACGATTTTGTGATATATTGTGGGTGACAAAAATGTCAAAGGGCGACCGGATCTCCTAAGAGATTGCCTACGTATCTCGGTTAAGAGAATCAGGTTAAAACGTAGTTCGTGTCTCTTTAGAAAAGAAACACGATTGTGTAAAATATTGTGTATTGGGATGGTTCATTTCCGGACCTCGGGTTCGCACCCGTTGGGAAGTGACCATAAGAAAGCTATATTAATAGAAAATGAAACAAATTGTAATTTAAGATAAGTTGTAAATTGACATAAAATCAAGATACAATTTTTTTTAGCAGATTTCGGGGGACGGATTCTAAGTGAGTGCTGAGTCATCAGTGGCATTTTCTGAGCTGTGTTGATTGAGCGGTCTACTTCCAAAGGCCTCAGGTTTACACCTGTAGGGAAACGATCGAATAACTGGGTGTGCAAACGTGTGTGAATGCACTGCAATGACATGATTGGATGGTCAAATCCATAAACCCCAGGTTTGCACCCATTGGAAAATGACCAAGAGATATTGTCTTGTGTGGTGTCCAATGGGGACAAATTCTGAGCGATTAATTTCAGAGGCCTCAGGTTTAAACCTGTGGAGAAATGACCGAATAACTGATACTACTGGGGATGATTTTGAGTGTTGAGTCGTCAGTGGCGTTATCTGAACTGTGTTAGTTAAGCGGTTAATTTTCAGAGCCCTTAGGTTTACACCTGTGGGGAAATGACCGAATAACTGATACTGCAACTTGTGTGGAATTCAGGAGGACAGACTTTGCTGGGGATGGTGTGCACAGCCATTGACGATGCTTCTGTTGAGATATAATGTGTGGAGTCCCATGGGGATTCTGTTGAAGATATTGGAAGTGCTGAATTGGACGGTAGGACCATTGGCGATGCTTTTGTTGAGTAACTTCTAGTCAGACTTTAAAAGTGTTGTTTCAAGAAAGGTTTCCCATAAGGATGCTTGAAATGATCGATTTGAGATATGTTGGATGACGGGCCCTTGATGACGCTTTATTTCGCGGCTCGGGGAAAACCTAGAAGGTGATTGTTGATATGATGTAGTGTCCTTGATCCATGGAGGGTACCTTAGATATGGTGTGTCTTCTGTTCCTTAAATATGTATAAACAAGACATGATAAGGCCATGGTGATGTAGGGGGTGCAGAAGCGACTGGTCCGCGTCGAAGAAGTGGTGGAACTAGCGGATCTAGAGGTGCCAGTACAAGAAGGGCGAAGCGAGGACAAAGATGATTTTCCTTTCCTGTTTTTTTTTTTTTTTGTACAAAACAATGTATTTATAAATAAATTTTATTGACTGTGTATTATTTATTATTAACAAAATGTCAAAAAGAAAAGAAAACACCTAGGGTCTCAATTCTAATTGCTTTTAATTACATGCAAATTGTGCTGTGGATGAGAGAAAAAAGGGGATTGAAATGTGGTTGTGGGATTGTTTATGCAAGTTGACGAGTATATAAGCTATGGAAATTTTGGAATGAATGTGGGTGATATTTTGGTCCTTAAGGTTGCTTGACCAATATAGGCAACCAGGCTTACTTTCAATCACTCATGTGGTGGGTCCTCCTTCTCAGGCCTCGGAAGGGATTTTGGCTTACTGTAAATTCACTGTCTAGCCGTACTTCTACAGGAGAAGCCCCACGGCCCATTTTGGTCAAATGTTGAACAAGATGACTTCTTTGCTCTTAGTGAATAACCATGATCTAAGATCAGTGGTATGTAGATCTAAACTTGTGCCCTCTCTACAAGAGGGAAGCATGGTGGAATCAAAGAGAACGATCGTTCTGTAAAGATTAGAGGGATGCAGCCCCTTGTTTGTGTCTTGACAGTGAATGTGTGACGATATATGAAGATCGAAGGGATGCAACCCTAAGCTCGCGTCTTGTGACAAGATGAACTCATGATGAGGACAAAGGTCAAAAGGGTACAGCCCCTTGCTTGTGCCCCTTTTTGTAGGATTGGTGTTAAAAGATCATGTCTTCAGAGATCAAATGGGTGCAGCCCCATGCTCGTGTCTTTGACAAGATAAACAAGTTATGTCGTCAATGAGAAAGATCCCAAATCTGAAAAAGGGTGCAGCCCCTTGTTTGCTCTTTGGCCATGATAGAGACAATGATCCTTGATCAAATGGTTGAAGCCCCAAAAGACTCGATTGAGAAGTTGTGATGGTGACTCGAGTTTTGGTGTTTGGTGAGAAGACTTAAAAGAAGTATGTCGAGATTGACGAACATGCATTGGGGTGACTCAATTGAGGAGTTTAGGTGAGATGAATAACAAAAAGCCCAAGGGAGACTCGATTAAAGATAGGATAGAAAAAGTATGCTAAAAAAAATAAAGAGATGACTCCAAGAGGACTCGAGAACCTTGAGTTCACTATATCGTTGAACATCCCTTGATTGGTGGGTTATGGACCCTCCTTTGTATTTATTGTATTTCAATGTATTTATTGCAATCAGTCTGACTCGGATCATGTTATAACCGATTAAAACAAAGTGGTTGATGATGATTGGGCCTAGGTGGAATGGTGAAGTGTTTAGGTTTGGATGTAAGATTGTCTTTTTGGGCTGAAGGCTTGGCCTTTATGGTTGGCTAGCTGTTTGGCTATGATGGTTGGTTATCTGTTTGGCTTTGCTCGAGAGAGAGGCTCCAATTATTTCGTGAAAGAGAGATAGAAAAAGAGATAGATTGAGGGAGATAGAGAAAGATTGCTCACGAGAGGCTCTTCTTTTCTTTCTTTTTTTTTTCTTTTGCATAGGCTACCCTTCGGGATTCAGCCTAAGGAGTCCTCTTGACTTTTGTTTTTGAGCATATGGAAGAGAATGAAGAAGGATGAAAGAAAGTTATCTCTCTTATTGTGGAGCTGGTGAATGGTCATTCCTTGTAAATATAAGGATAGAGCAGCCCCGACTTTGGAGGGCGCAAACTCAAGAGGATGACCTCTCGAGCGAGCGAGGGTTGAAAGAGTGTTCTGCTGTTGGCAAGGCCTATAGGTTGTGTATGGTAAATGGGTGTTTGATTCGACATGGGATTTGGATGTGGTTTAATGTAGGTGTGGCTTTTGAGTAAGGCTCGGGACTTGGATAGGTTTAAATGTGAGGTTTTTAGGTGTGGTGATAGCCCAGTGTGTCGGTAACAGCTCAATCGCAATGGGTTGAAGATGATCTTTGTCAAGACACTCGACTCACTCTATGTATATATTTGAATGTTTAGTTGTTTGCGGGTCCATGACTTCGAAATGATTCATCAGTAACTCGTGTAATGTTTATCATATTTTTGAGGTGAGTCAATTCATCATTTGGGAAGACTCAACATCTAAAGGATATTCAGTGATAAGCTAGACTCAAGGGTCCTGAAATCATACAAGGATTCGACTTGGCCTCGATATCTAAGATAGACTCGAAAGGTTCAATTTAAAGACTCAATTGACTTGAGAACAAAAGATTATATATAAAAGATGTGTGAGCATACTTCACAAGAAATATTGACATTAGGCAAAAAGGGATATGTTCTTTGGGGTCTATCACTCCCAACCATTGTTCACTGATTCTTGGGATCTCAGTCATCACTTTCAGAAGAGGCTTCTTCGACAACTGCATCATCATCGACAATGTGATCGTAAGTCTCGTGATCTGGATCGCTCATATTAAGACCATCAAAGTTGCTTAAACGAGCCTCTATGAGGTTGGTATGAATTTCTTCATCGATGCGAAACCTAACATCAAGGATGGCAAAGAAGTCGGCATATGACAAGGACCGCATTCGTTCATAAAAAACAGGCTGAAGATTATTCAAAAGAAAGCGTGATTGCTCAACCGGGTCAGGCCTTTCAAGAGCTTGCACTACTTTCTTCCTCCATCTTTCGGCGAAGTCAGTGAAAGTTTCATTTTCCTGACATCAACCACCGTTTCGCAGCGAGTTGGTATGAAAGCGTGTTGTCTTTGTACCTCTACTAAAAGTCATCAGCGAGTTTGTCACAGGTAGCAATTGTGGTGCTATCAACTGACATCAACCACCGTTTCGCAGCCCCAATAAGAGTCAAGTGAAAATTAGAAGCCATTGCCTCAAAGCTTGTACCTCTCTACTACATAGCATGTGTATAGGATCTCAGGTGGGCAATAAGGCATCCTGTCCCATCGAATTTCTCGATATCAGGCATTTTAAATTTTGGTGGCAGGATAGCAGCAGGCTGCAGTGTCATTGCTCTTGCAGTTAACTCACCATTATTTAAGACTTTCAGAACCATGTCTTTCAATTCTCTAACCTCTGCTAAACTTGCAGCCCCTGTATCAGTGATATCAACTGCTGCTGCGAGAGGCTATCCTACTTGAGGAACATTGTAAGGAGGGACAATGTTTATCACTCCAGTCTGAGGTGCATAAACAACAATTGGGTAGACAGGCCCAGTTGTATCCTGCGGGATATGATTTAAACACAAACTTTCTGTACTTGACTCTAAATTCAAACTTGGAACTCTTGTCAACCCAGCGCTAGTCTCTTCCAATTCAAGGCCAGGTTTCTAAAAGGTTGGGGGTATGGGTAGGAGTTAGATTATGGAAGTGTTTCTGGGTACAACACAATTTTCTGTTTCTCTTTTCATTTTAAGACACAACTCACCCTAAGATGGTTCGACAAGCGAAAATGCTTTTTTTGACTTATGATCCATTACTGGAACAAGGATTCTCTCACCAAAATATAGGACCTTCGTATTCCACCTGTATTCGACTTCCCAAGATCGGACAAATCTCAGCGAAGGGACTATATTCTCTTCAGGATCCACCATTCGAATTGTCTAGGCATATGTCATAAACTTCTTTTGTCAATCCTGTGTATGAGGACTTTGCTTGTCGACCTTTTTAATCACAATGATTCTCTTTTGGGAGAGTATGACTCTTTTTTTCTTTGGTGTTTATTTCTCAACATCTTTTTTTTTTTACTGTGATCAAACAGACTCTTTTGTCGGTCGACGACTCTCTTTTGATTTTGATTTGATTTCTTTTTATCTTTATGCACAGGATTGACAAAGTATGTTTGTGATAATAAGAACCAACCAGTCTTGAAGTGTCCTAGAAATCTATATGAATTACGCGTGGCTATGCAGGGCTGGGATGAATTACTTCCCAGGGGGACAACCAGTAATCGCGCGGAAAGGGATAGTGTCAGCTGGAGGAATGCTGGGCTCATGACCTACCTAGTTTCACTTCAACGCGGCTATACTAGGGTTTGAAGCTTGGTAACAATTCGGAATAAACGAGCGTGCGTGTGTACACCGTAGCTAAAAATTTCTTTTTACATTTACATGAAATGAAAAAGTGAAACAAGTATGTACAATTAAAAGAATTAATGTCCATTTTTTTCTCATTCATGTGATGTGGGTTGATGTTTGTTAGCAATTGAAAATTGCAAGAAAAGAAAGACAACCACAACTCGAGGGTTTAGAGCCCCGAGAAAAGTACAAACCAATAAATGAATGAAAGAATTTAAAGCAGTAAACATTGTCGAGATTAAAAGGAAAATGAAAACTGTAAAGTTTTTTTTTAAAACTTTTATTTTTCAAATTATGAAAACATAACCGCACCCGAAGGTTGCCTACGTCCCTCAAAACGAGGCTAAGGTTACTGTAGTTCAACTCTATAAAAGCTGATGATTTTTCTTTTTGTTGTTTCTTGTTTTTGAAACAATAACATGAATTGTCAAGAATATCTTTTGAGAACTGGTTCTTTCAATTTGTTTGAAAAGAAATTTTTTTTCCTTTATTAGCAATTTAAGGAATGCAACAAAAGGTGGGACTTAAGCCCCGAGAGTACAGACAATAAATAAAATAGATAAATAAATAAGTATTATAAATAATAAATTTTGGCGATATCGCCCGAACAAAAGAATATATTTGTACATGCAAGTGTTAGTACGAGCAGTATATACACGTAACACATAATCACGTAATAAATAAAACAAATAACATTTAACATGTTAAATAAAATAAAAATAAAAAACTTAACAGTTAACATGTTAGTAAAACCAAGACATGCTATGAAATATAAACACGCAACACCTATATGTCACAAAAATAAAAAGAAAATAAAATATAATAAACATATAACATTTTAATCATCCTATGAAAGAAAAATGCAATAAAACAAGTAACATTTAAATGTCACAAAAATAAAATAAACCGATAACATATAAACATGTTATAAAAATAAAACAAAAGAGCATGCAAAGCATAAATGTATGAGTCTAGCCCACTTTTTTATTTTAAAAAATAAATGTCCCCAGCAGAGTTGCCATTGTGAGCACCCCGATCCGCTGATCGTTCCTGGGCCTTTTGCTCTGGACTCCCGAATAAAAATGTAATAAATGTGCACAACACATTTATTGAAAACAGAGTTGTCACTCTCGTTCATATAGAAAACGAGAGAAAAACTGAGATTGTAGGTTCAGAAGCTAAGTTACGAGTTGGGAAGGTTTTACGCATCCAACTCGCCCTTTCGGTCTCTTATGAGTTGCATGCTTGAATTTAAATGCTATGAGTTTATTGTACTATGTGACTAAAGAAAACTGATCATGGAGATTTATATTTCCGTTTACGTTATAAAATGAATACATACTTTATTTATAGTAAAAGAAGGAAAATAAATAACTAATATATATATATATTTATTTAACGAAAATAATATATAAATGAACTTTATATAAAAATATTTATTTTGTAGTATTTTACAAATTTATATATATATTAATTTAAACTAAACAAACAAATAAAGAATAATAATATAATATATATGTATGTTATATCTACTAAGTCAAACAAAGGAAAAGGAAGAAATAATAAAAAAGGAACAAAAAGGGATAAAGCACGTTTCCAGGATGAAGAAAAGAAATAAGATTAGGCAGCCTTGTTTGGTGCGCGGCGGCCCAAGGAGGGTCTCAGCGCATCGAACAATGGATTTCTCCATTTTTAGTATAAAAAATAGTTTTTAAACTCAAAAATTAAGCTTTTAAAATAGTTTTTTTACCGAAAAATCATGTATTAATATGTTTTAAAGCTAGACAAACATTAATACACAAGTTTAACTACAAATCGAGGCTAAATAATTAATCAAAAATTAAACATAAACACACTGTTGACATGCCAAAAATGAAGAACAGAGCTTCAAACTCGAATTTAACGGATATATCACATGTATTTACATATCAAACACATCGAAACTGATTTACATACACATTTACAAATTATTTGAATTATTTACATATCGAAATGAAGAACGAAATTAATGAACGGAGAGATTTATCTTCTGTCGTTTTACAGAATTCGAGCCAAGTTCTAGGCCGTTGATTTATATTTGATCAAGCTAGCTCGTAGCTTGATCGTTGTGCTCTCACTGCTACCGATCGAGGAAAGGAAGATGATGGAGGACCACCACCAAGTAGTGTCAACAATGATCCGTTGGTTATCAAGGATGGGCCAATCACAAGGTCGAGAGCTAAACGAATCAATGAAGCCTTGGCAAACCTTGTTTCACAAGTACAAGTCCAAGACCAAGGCCAATTGAAGATGCTTGAAGAGCCCAAGATGGTGAACATGATCCAAGGGGTCAAGACCGTGAGTGATGCTTAAAGAAAGTCGAAAACCACATTCTGTCTCCAAAGCGATTGCCTTGAGAAGGTATAAAGCGATCGCCCTAGTTTCTGTCCAGAAGGCGATCGCTTTGCTTCGAAAAGGAGTGATCGGTTTGGTTTCTGCCTCAAAGGCGATCGATCGCCTTGAGTCGGGATAGGGCGATCGCCCTGTAACCAGTGAGGACGAGATTGCACTATTTGACAGGAATTCTGGTATTTTAGGGTTTTATGTGTTTTAGATTAGTGGGTATTCTATTCCTAGAGGATTCTATTCAGATTCTATCAAGTGTTTATTAGACTTTTAGTAGTTTAAGGTTTCCTAATTAGATTAGCTTTGTTTTTCTAAAACCTATATAAAGGCATCCTTTCTTTCATTGTAAACACAGATTTTTGATAAATTAAAAGTGTGAGTTTTAAAACTCTTTCTTGACAAACATAGTTTTGTTAGCATTTTGCAAACTTTGGATTAATTTTGTGTTACTTTCTAATTCGTGGTTCTTAGTTAATCAATAATTAAGGGTCTCAAATCGATCAAGGTTCTTAGTTTATTATGAAACTAAGGGTTGCGATCATCCTTATGATTGTTATTTAAGTCATAGGCGTATGTTTCCGCGAGGTTATTCCGAAAGCGTGGTTCCAAGTTCGTTATAACTTGTGGGTCTCGTTGGGAATCACATCAGAAGACTTACGTTTTTGTATTTTGGGTGTGTTCGAGGAACATAGTGTGTTTGTGTTTGTTGTGTACGTGTGTTTGTTGTATACATGTGTGTGTTGTATGTGTGTTTCTTGGGAAAGAGAGTATCAGAGAAGAGGAAAAAAAACTTGTCTGAGGGATGGAATGTATATATGAGAGTAAATGTTACTCTCAAGCCCAAGTTACCCAACTTGGTCACCAAGCTTGGTAAGTTTCCTGGGAAGCTGCCTACGGCGGCTTGACTATTCTGCTTTGTCTGGTTTGGTGCGCGGCACACCAGGAATGGTGTCAGTGCACCAAAGCCTGTTTTTGGTGTTTTGGCGCACCAAGCTGGTCAACCGCGCACCAAAGCTGTTTTTGTCTTTTATCACGCTTTGGGTGTTTTGCACTTTGGCCCCTTTAAGCTTTGTATCTTCTGTTTTAACCATTGATGTTGATCTAACTGAAGTTGTTGTATTTGATGGACGTTGTTAGTCCATCAGATATATTGTTTCCTGAAATTATTATAAAAACATATGTTAGTCCATTTTATAAATAAACAATTATTTATTGGATAATGTATAATATAGTTGTACGAATCCGGGTGTCTACAGTAGGTCGCATATTTTCTAGGATGAGGTTGGAGAAGTGAAACTTTGGGGTCCCGAGATGATGCATGAGTCTGCTGAGAGTGTAAAGATAATCGAGAGAAAGGTTATGAACAGCTCAAAGTCGGTAGAAAAGCTACGCAGATAATCAACACGAGACCTCGAGTATCAGGTAGGTGACTACGTGTTCTTGAAAATTTCTCCTCACTAGGATGTTAAGATACAGGAAAAAGGGGAAATTGACTCCACGATACATCGGGCCATTTAAAATCAGGGAGAAAGTTGGGCAATTAGCTTATCGAATTGCCTTTGTTAGCTAAGATACATGCTGTCTTCCATGTCTCGATGTTATAGAAATATCTATCGGATGCATCTCATGTGTTAGAGTATGAGCCTATTCCATAGCAGCCCGATCTGTCCTATGTGGAGCAGTCGATACAGATTTTGGATCAAAAGAAACAATTGTTGCGATCAAAGACTATTCCACTTGTGCAAGTATTAAGGAATAATCACATGATAGGGAAGCTACATGGGAAACAGAGCAGGAGATACGAGAGAAATACTCTTACCTCTTTAGTGAAATCGGTAAGGAATTCGAGGGCAAATTCTATTTTTTGGGGGGGAGGAGTGTAATGCCCTTGGTTTCTGTTTCCACTCTGTTTCATTTTTCATTACTTTGAGTAGGTGTTCATGAATCATAGACTCATTTTAGCAAGTCTAATACATGATTTTGATGTTTAACATGTTGATTCATTACATTTGATCGCACTTTGATAGCCTAGAAAACGATAAAAATCAAACCGGGAAGAATCAGGTCACGGCTAGAACTTGTGACAAAATCAGAGTTTTTGGCATAAAAGTACTAAGAGTTATGCGCAGGGGGCGCTGCCTTGGTGAGAAAATTACACTTTGACCCCTTAAACTTCCTTAACTCAATTTGGGTTAATTCCAACTTGATTAGTGACTTTTAGTTAGTAATAATTAGAGTGAGGCTATTAACACCCTCACTCTCTCTAAATACGCCCCTTGAATTTTAATTACAAAAATTCTGTAGTGTTAAAAGACCTTAACACCCCCAATCTCTCCCTCTTCTTTCCTTTTTTTTTTTCTTCTTTCATTCTTCCCCTTTCCCTTCTCTCCTCTCCCTTGTTTTTTTTCTTCCCCACTGTTATATATTATCTAGATTTG
The DNA here is from genome assembly GCA_016624345.1 of Platycodon grandiflorus. NCBI lineage: Eukaryota > Viridiplantae > Streptophyta > Magnoliopsida > Asterales > Campanulaceae > Platycodon > Platycodon grandiflorus. The sequence goes on from CM028368.1 coordinate 33,209,320, forward strand.
CTTGTATCCACAACCTAAGTCTTTGGTACAAGTGCCTACTGGTCCTGCGTAGGGATGGCAATGGGACGGTTCGGGGCGGTTATGCATAATACCACCCCCATTCCCCAATTAAAAGTTATGCCCCATATCCACCCCATTCCCCACCGGTAATCAATTTGTCCCCCCATATCCATTCCCCACGTGTAACGGTTATTCGGGAAATATCCACGGGTAATTCATCAAACTAACAATTTAGCTTAAAACAATTTAATGATTAGAAAAAATACTCAAAAAAAACTTTTAAATAACATACTATTTAATCAAGTTCATAAGACTTGATAAAGGATAATAATTATATTTAAAACTATATCATAATCATGTTCGTAAAAGCTAAAAAGTCAAGTTAAGTAGTTGTGCACGCCACAAATTCACCAAATATTAAATACTCCCTCCATCCCTAAATTATTGTTTGGGTTGACCCGGCACACCGATTAAGAAAAACACATTTGACTCGATTATTAATATTGTTATTTGTGTGATTTTCCATTTTTGCCCCTAAGAAAAGTTACTTTTTGAAATTTGGAATCATGATTACTAGATTTCCCTCCAATAATATTAAAATTTGAAATAGGTGTAATAGCTTATTGCTTAGGGGTGGGTCTCATAAATTAAAGAGTAGAAATTGTAAAGGTAAAATGGTAAAAATACTTTTCTAAAAAGAAAAGTTACAAACAAGACAATTTTTTTGGGACGGACGAAAAAGGAAAGGAAGACAATAATTTAGGGACAGAGGAAGTAATTAAGTGATGAAGAGGAGTGAACGATTAAGCGCACTGAGCAGTAGATTCACATAATTGAGAAAGATGTTTGAAATTTAGTGTTTTAAATCTAACATATATAATACCTAAGTTATATGGGCTTTCTTTACAAATGGCCTAGTCAAACCTCCAAACATCTTATATGACCTAACTTATTCCAAATTAACTTATATAGTATTTTTTTTTTTTACTTAAAAATCTAAAAATACCTTTATTATTTGAACGACTCACATGGTAGTTTAAACAACTCAAAAGGTTGTTTAAACAACTCAAAGGTCGTTCAAACGATTTGAGTCATTCAAAACGACTTAAGGATCGTTCAAATGATCATTGAAAAACTCTAGAGTTTGAGAGAGAGAGAGAGAGAGAGAGAGAGAGAGAGAGAGAGAGAGATTGAGTAGGGTTAGACAGAGATGTACCTCAAGCAACGACGAAGGCGGCGCTGTGGTCAGAGACGGAAGAGAAGGGCGTCAGAGACGGAGGAGACGAGGGGGAGGGCGTCGGAGACGGAGGAGACGCTGGAAGAGAGGAAGAGATGGAGGTGATGAATGTGAGAGGAAGAGACGCTAGTGAGTTTTGAGGGCCTTAAGGGTATTTTAGGAAGTTCAAAATAATTGCTAGTCAAAGGCCATATAACATGTTTGGTCGGGCCATAAAGCTCTACTTGATATATACCACAAGTTATATGGTAAATACTTGTATAAAAATATGGGTAAAATTATATTAGTACTAAATAAGTGGTTCAGGTAACGGTTCGGGTAATTGGGCGGGTAATGGGACGGGTACTGCTAATACAAAAACCAAACCGTTCACCAATTTTTCATTTCGGTTATCGCCATTACCCACCCCATATCCAGTAATACCAATTAATAACTGTCAACTTCGGTTCAGTTCAGTTCGAATATCCACGGTTCGGTTCAAAATTATCATCCCTAGTCTTGCGTGTCTGGTAGGGTGGCAACTTATCCTTAGACAACACCCTTGTAATAGCTTAGGATTCCATATCTTGTACTTAGTTAAGTTATTCAGAAGATGGCTATTGTCCATCAGCCATCTCCATCAATCGCGTCCAACAAGCCCTCAGTCAAGAATGTTCCAGCTAAGCTTCATCAGTAATGTATGAAGACCTGAAGATCGACTAATCAAGACTTGTCTGAAGAATGCCTTAGTTACCAGAAAAGTACATCTTTGACTTTGGTGTAGCGTAAACTTGTTGGTTCATTTATTGGACCATTCCATTTTAGGCATTCTTCTCAGAAAAGGACATTTTGCAGGCAATTCTTGTCTACCTATTTTTGGCAAGTCTGCAGATATAGTACCAAGACAACTTGGATTGTGCAGAACGCCCACTCAGACTTCGACAACGGGCTTAGGGCATTTAATGCAAGACTCTTTGCATTAAATGCACCTAATTCAAACATCTCCCAAGTCTTAAATCTCCTAACGGCTCCAAGGAATTCTCTAGGTATAAATTGAAGACTTTATGAAGCATTGAAGACTCTCCAACAACTTGACAACTTTGCAAATCTTCATCTTCAACACTAAGTGCATTCAAGAGCTTCAAAACTAAATTCTTTTAATCATTCTTTAAAGAGCACCGAACTTAGACTCCTAGTCTTTATTGCTCTTCATTTATTACAATCCTTTGCTTTCAAGGCACACGAGAGTGAAATCTTTCTAGATCTTTACTCTCACCAAAACACTTAGTCAAAATACTTTTGTACACAATCTATTAATGATCATTGTAATTGATTCTAGTGAAAAATATAGTGCACATTTTCAAATCCAAAGTTAACCACTTTGGTAGTGGACGTAGCACTTATTCATAGTTTGAACCACTTCAAATATCGTGTCTATTTACTTCTTGCAATTTTGTTTTTGATTATCACTTGAATATTTTCAGATTCCAACATTTCCATAGGAACAACTGATCTTGCCTAGACAAGATCATCCATTCCAACTTGTCCTATACTTCACAGTCTTCCGTTGCAAACTATTTTATAAACACTTTTGTTTCTTTGTGAAGTAATTTTTATTAAAACTTTTTAAAATTGGACATAGGCTATTCAACTCCCCCTCTTCTAGCCTATTTGAGGCTATTGCCACCCCCCACCACCACTTCGTTGCCGTTCGCCACTATACCACCACCACCACCACCGCTGCCAGTCTACCACCAACGCCACCCCACTATTGTTGTCATTCGCCCCCATACCATCACCACCACCGTCAATTTACTGCCATTGCTATGAAAAAAAACACTCAAATTACTTGCTAGGCATTATTTCAAACCCAAATCACAAACTTCCATCAGACATTATTTCAAACCCAAATCACAAACTTCCATGAAAAAAAAGAAAAACACTCAAATTACTTCCATGAAAACTCAAGAAATCACTCAATCAGGCATTATTTCAAACCCAAATTCCAAACTTCTAAATCTAGGTTTTCTATTAACCCAATTAGAAATAAGAGCAAGTCGAATTGGAGATCGAACGATGTTAGGGATTAACATATTCTTGGCAATTTTGACGAAGCTTCAATATACTAGTAGTACTTTTGACTATTACTTCAATTCAGCTTTTAATGATTTGAAGAAGCTTCGTTGCTCGTCGACTTCTCCGATTCGGTTCTCTCCGTTTTCACATTTGCCACCGGGGGGAGGTGGGTCATGATGAGATTCGGGATCGAGGGGGTGGATAGAGTGGTGGGAGGTGGATGGGATCAGAGGGGGAGATCGGAGAGAGGGTGGAGAGAGTCATCGAGGTCGTCGTCGGCGTCGAAGCCTTTGAAGTTGACAATGGCGGAATTGAGGATGTCGGAGCTGGGGGGGGGGGGAAGTCAGAGATGGTAAGGAAAGTGATGGGTGAATGGTTTTGATTGTAAAAGTTTTTTTTATTTGACCAATTAGTGTAATAATTACTAATCCTAATTTTGTTTGAACACTATTACTAATCCTAATCGTAATCCTTATAATACTATTTTAAGCTTACTTTATTCTACAATAATAACTATCTCATAATAATTTAATGCATTTATTTAATATAAATAGTTTTATATTAAAAAAGTAAAGCTAAAGAATTTATTGCTTTAGAAAAGACCAATATAATCTTTTATAAATTTTGATTAAGAATTTCGATAAGTTAACCTAATTTTTGTTTAAATTTTTTAAGATTTAGTCTGAAATCATGTTATTTTATTATATTTGACATAACTTATTTAACTGATTTGATCATTTTTAGGGATAATTATAAAAATGACCAACGTACTATCAGTTACTAACTTATTTCACCTCGTACTCTTAATATCCAAAAATTGACCAATGTACTAACAATTTGAGTCTAATGTGGTCCCTCTCGTTAACTTTTCATCCAATTTTCTAACGGGGCAGTTAACGTGGTTAACTGAACTATTTTATTAGGAGTATTTTTGTCAGATCTTTCCAAATCTCACCACCCCCACCCCACACACACTTTCTCTTGCCGGAGAATTCATCCCAAGGACCTCCCTCTTTCCAAATCTCTCCACCCCCACCCGAAATGAGCGGAGGCCTCTGAAAAACTACCCCAGTTAAAGTTTCGAGGGCCCAAGCCACTTTAGCAACATCGGGGACAGCAGAATGAAGGCGGGCAACACATACATACTCTTTACAAGCACCCTGTTGGGATTTAACCAAACGGGTGGCTCTATCAATGCAAACAATAAGGTTACCGGTGACTTTGGGGTCGAGGGTCCCACTGTGACCCGTCTTCTCAACCCGAAAAATACGTTTGATCCAAGCCACGACCTCGTGGGAGGAAGGGTTAGTGGGTTTATCGAGATTGAGAACATCGTACCTTATGTATTCGGCGAGAGGGCGCTTGAGAGGGGAGTAACCAGAGGGGAGAGGGGTGTAGTGACTGGTGCGGACATTGAGGCGGTCATAGTTCTTGAGGAGGATCGGCCATTGAGAAGGGTCAATTGAGGGTGTGAAGCTTTGGGGCTTAATCAGGTAATCGTCGTCGTTATCGGGCTTCTGGGAAGGATCTGAACCGGGGACATTTGAGTCAGTCTCTTCTTTGGATTAGGACTTCTTCTTCTTCTTATCAGAGCGGGTAAGCTTGAGTTCGGACATGGCTGCCTGCTTCAACTTATTTGTTGTTGGCTATGGTGTGTGTTTCAGTCGAGCAGTGAAGTTTGAGTTTTTAGGGGAGTGACTGGCTAGGGTTTTGAAAAAGAAAAATGGGATGAATTAGCCTTACCGGAGGTCCTTGGGTTGAATTCTCCGGGAAGAGAGAGAAAGTGTGTGTGGGGTGGGGGTGGTGAGATTTGGAATGATCTGACAAAAATACCCCTAATAAAATAGTTCAGTTAACCACATTAACTGCTCCGTTAGAAAATTGGATGAAAGTTAACGGGAGAGACCACATTGGACTCAAATTGTTAGTACATTGGTCAATTTTTGGATATTGGGAGTACGGGTGAAATCGGTTAGTAATTGATATTACATTGATCATTTTAATAATTATCCCTCATTTTTAATAATTTATACACAATTTTATACTATTAATCTTAATGCATTTTATGTCAAAGTATGGTGACCAAATAGCGATTTAAGTCATCAAAATATTATAAGGTAAAGGGCATTTTGGTCTTTTTACAGTCATTCATTCAGCAAAACTAACAGAAGTCAAGCGCGGTAAGCTTATTGACTTAACATGCCAAGTTTAGTGATAAAATTAAGTAAAAAAATTGTATAGTGAACTTAATGAATTCTCTATCAAAGTAGAATGATCAAATTACGATTTAAGCCCTAGAATATTCATCTTTTATACATCAAAACAGTATATCTACAACTGGTAGTAAGACACGTTTCAATCCATCTTTAGACGATCAAGTATTTTTAGTCAGTTTGATCGAAAACCCATTCACTAATCTAGCCGAGGGGAAGAACGATATTCTATCCTCCTTGATTTGGGTCCACCTGAAATATTTCATGAACTATCATTTGTCAGCTCTTTTTAATGATTCAAACATACTAATTTAGTCCATACATTTTTATTTTTTTTTCATAAAAAGATAATGCATACAGTTTGTTTGAGTGCAACGTTTTTTAAACAAAGCTTTTTTAAGAGCATGCATGTTTGGCTTCGTTTTGGTCAAAACGCAGCATGAAAATGCAGTTTATTTACATAATTTAGAGTTTATTTGGTGTAGCGTTTATAAAATACAGTGTTTTAAAAACGTAAGTCTTTAATATGCAGTTTTTTTTTTTTTGCAACGTTTTAAAACCTGCGTTTTGTAAAAAAGCTGGGAATTTCAACGAGCTGGGTTTTAAAACGTTTTTTTTTAACGCAGCATTGAAGCACAATTTTTGCAAATAAGCTACGTTTTATCCCTGTGTTTTGGCCAAAACGCACGACCAAACGGGCTCTTACGTTTCAATGTTGCGATAAAAAAACTATATATTCTAAACGCTAGATTTTTAATTTTTCCCCAAAACACTGATTTTAAAACGCTGATGAGAAAAAAGTTTGCGTTTTTAATAAAATTACATTTTGAAAACACTGCACTACATGGGCTAAAAAATAAAGGTTTTTAAAAATGCAGTTTTTTCAAAACGTAGTTTTCTTTCTTATAAATGCGTTTTAGATACTATTTTAAAATTTAGATTTTCTTATCAACATTTAAAAAAAAAATTAAAAAATTTAGCATTTATAAATGCAGCCCATTTAAAAACCGCGATTTTTTCTATCGCAACATTAAAATACAAAATATGTAACTAAACTGCATTTTAACCCGTAATTTGACTAAAATATAATACCCTTTACTGACAAAGGTATGCTAGAAAAATGAGAGGGAGAGAATGACTAACCGATATGAAGTTACGAAGTAATGTAGAAACATAGAGATTTGAAGTCGAGCCAACTCTGCTCCTGGACAAAAACGGGCCCCACCTCCAAAGGGAGAATAAAACGGACTATTTCTCCAATTTCTCTTGTTCTGAATTATTCAAATATTAGTTTTAGAATAAAAGAGAATGAGATATGGAAAAGTGAAAAGTAATACTTCCTACGGTTTTACAAAAAATAGTTTTTTTTTTTTTTTAAGTTAGTTATGAAAAAAGTACTCCTTTCGTTCCACACAAATAGTTCACGTTTGAAAAATCTAATTATTAAGAGATATATAAGTAGTATTGGAGTTAGTCATAATTACAAAAATACTTAAGCACGACAAAGATGATTACAACCTAAATGGAGGGTAAAGATGAAAGATTATAAAAATTGTAACCATAATTTATTGAAAATTGACTCTCTAAGTAAAGCATCCCAAAATATTATAGTAACTCTTTACCCGGAACGGAGGGAATACTAGTTTCCAAACTTTCTTTTAAATTTTTTTTTTTTTTACTATTTTACACTTAGTTTGATTCTCACTTTAATTTATAAGCCATGCTCTCACATAAATATTCTTGTAAAATACATACTATCCTAATATTCATAATAAAATGAGTTATCTTTTTTTCACCTATATGTCGGGTCAAACAAGACTCTCTTTTCGGAACAATGAGACTAGTAAGAATATACTCCCTCTGTTCCAAAAATAACTATCATGTTTAACTTGACACACACATAAAAAAAAAAATCAATTGACTATATTATAAATATTGATATATTATGTATTTTACTTTAAAACACATGTGCAAGCTGAAGTCATCATTAAAGTAACAAAAGAAGTAAGGGTAAAGTAGTAAAAATATTTTCTTAAAAAAAAAGTTTAAAAATTAGACAGTTCTTTTAGAACGGATGAGAAAATAAATAAAAAACTGACAGTAATTTAGGAACGGATGAATAACATATAATGTACAAATGTGAAGTTTATGGTTCCTCACTTGATTTTCAACCTCCATCCATCTCCAAGGATTGAAAGTTAGAGCCCCCTCATACAATTTTTCATCAAGATGGACTGCGGAGAGAAACGGAACTACGTAGCATCCCTTAGGAATAACATAACCTGCAAATTATTGAAATATAAATATGGGAATTGAAATGACATCCTCCCTCCGTTCGGAACTGTTGGGAGAGTTTTACCGTCCTTGTGATCTGATCCATCTCGTAAAATTAGTATTGAGCTTTCAGGCCCGAGGATACCTTTGGGGCAAAAAAAAATAAAAAATGAAAATAATGAATTTACCTTGATACTCAAAGTCTACTTTTGCCTCCCTAAGTAACCAAATTGCAATGCCTCCTAGGCGAAGTGTTTCGTCAATTACCTGTAGAAAGAGTTACTCCTATTAGCTAAATAGCCGACCAATTACATTTACACCCCCTCGTTCAAAATTTTAATTTACTTTTTTTTTTTTTTTTTGGTATCTAAACTTGAATCAACCTTCATAAAGCTATATAGTTGTACTCCTTTTGTTCCAATTAAAAAGTTCAATTTTGACTTTTTGGAATTAAATTAATTTAAATTTGACTGACGATTTACATAAATTTATTTATTTTTTCAAAGTCATAAAAATTGTAATTCATAGTATTTTCTTAATGTAATTTTTAGTGAATAAGATTTTATTTTCGAAAACATAATTAAAGTATGTTAAATTTTGAGTTGATATAGTCACATGTTAATTTTTCAAAATAGAAAGTGAACTGTTTGGTCGAAACGGAAGGAGTATTAGATGTTCTACGTATGTATCATATAAAGGGTTAATCTTCTTGAATTAGACAATTTTTCTTCTTGTCATTCTTCGTTACTTCTGGAAAAGAGTAGTTTGAATCGGATGTTTATGGGGGTAAGTATAAACTCAGAAGGGAGTTGCGATCCGCCTATCCCTTACGATCCGCCTACGGAGATCTTTGGCTTTGTTTGAATGTCAAGAAATTTATGCAGGAAAATAATTTTCGAGAAATCTTTGGTACACTAAGGTGAAGAAAATGAAAATAACTAGAAAGACACTTTCTTGAATGTGTTTGGGGGTAAACATGCAAGCTACAAATATATTTGGTTTAAAACTTTTTCGCGATGTTAGATCCTACTAAAAATGGAAGAGTCAATTTGCAAATGAAGGTTACTAAATTTTCCTGTACAACCAAATGTACGTTAAATGCAAGAAAATGAAATAATTTCTACTTTTCCAAACCCAGCGGATTTCTAAAAGTCCTTCCCAAACCCGTCCCATAAGGGGCGGGTTGTTATGGGTTTGGGACGGTGTTTGGATTTTTTGCCTTTCAAAGCATGTCCATATGAGTAATGTTATGTGCAACTAAAGTGTACACCAAATATGTACCAAAATCTCAGTTAGCATCTTCTGATTGGTTAAATAATTTGTAGGTCCTACCACTTAATAATCTTCTGACCAACCAAAAGATGTCTATAAGGACTTTTGGTGCACATTTGGTGCACACTTTAATTGCACGTAGTATTACCCTGTTCATATCGATAAAATCTACATAATGAAGACTTACACATTGAGTGAAAGGCATGGCTTTATAATCCTGCCATGTTAACATATCTTCTTCCCCATTCAACCTTCGTATGCTTTGCTGCTCCTCCTATTTCAAACAAAAAAATAAACCTCTCGACTATTATACGTTGTTACGTTGGACTGAACTGAACTGAAAAACGACGACGAAAAATACCAGTAGTTGCTTCATGGCTGCGGGACAATGAGTGAGGAAGTAGACGGCGAAAAGCATGGTTTTAGCAGTAGTTTCATTCCCTGCAAAGAGAAGGTTGATAATGAAGTCTGCCACGGCCTCGTCGGGAAGACTCTTCTCCTCTACTAATCTCCCAACTAAACCACCACCTTTATCATTATCGTCGTCTACTCCTCCTTGCCGCTGCTGCTGCTGCCGCCTATGCCTTGCCTCCACCGATTTGTTGATTATATTCGCTATCTTTTCCCTTGCCTGCCATTCATCATTGCAGTGATGATTTGAAACCACAATTCATAGATCATCGATTGAGTAATGCAAAAGCGACAAAATAAATACAAAATTTTAAATACGTAATTTCAGTTGGTAACTCCTGATTGGTTATATAATCTTGTGTCCTGCATGGGTCATACATTTTTTCCAATCAATATACAATTTGTTATCCAAAGTCTTGTATTTAGTATTTATGATCACTTACCAATGAGCTCTAGCTCAACTGGTACCGCTTACTTCTCTTAACGGAGAGATTGAGTGTTCAAGTCTCACCAGAGACGACACCCTGGTACTTAAAAATTGTCGGGTGTTCAAGCCTCGCCAGAGGCACCGTTGTTGTTCAAGCCTTACCAAAGGCCCATTTAGTACTGCTCACTTCTCTTAACAGAGAGGTTGAGTGTTCAAGCCTTACACCATAGCCACACTGGTACTTCATTACTCTTAGCAAAGAGAGGTTGAGTGTTCAAGCCCTACACCATAGCCACACTGGTACTTCATTGCTAAGCCATTTAGTACTGCTCACTTCTCTTAACAGAGAGGTTGAGTGTTCAAGCCCTACACCATAGCCACACTGGTACTTCATTACTCTTAGTAAAGAGAGGTTGAGTGTTCAAGCCCTACACCATAGCCACACTGGTACTTCATTACTCTTAGCAAAGAGGTCGGGTGTTTAATCAATTTGTTCTAGCCACACCAAAGGCATCTAGAGTCATTGTAGTCTTTCAAGGCATTAAATAATAATAATAATAATAAAGGTTGGGGTAAGGTCTATGTCCCCTCCAACTTTTTAAAAAAAAATTAGTATTTATGATCACTTAAATTTACTCAGATTAGCTAGATACGGTTGTTTTGATTGATTCTAATATAGAATGATCAAAGTGACTGATTCATGTTAAATACAGATTGACATTGACAGTCGTATTCTGTTTTAAATAATATGAATATGATTACAATTTACAATGACTTGTGTACTCTGTTATTATTATTTTTTTCTTTCACGAGATGTCTCCAAATTACATTGACTCTAACACTAATTTCCTATCGTGCTTTTTTATTTTTAATCTTGGGTTTCATGAGGTGTCACTAAATCATATTTAGTCTTAGACTAATCGCCATAATTTTTTTTTCTCATTCACGAGGTGCTCCCAAACTACATTAAGCCTATTACTCACTCAGTTTCAGGTAAATAGTCCACTTTTAACTTTTTAAAGTCAACTTAGTTAAAGTTTAACCAATAATTTACATAAATTTAGTTCTTTTTACAAAGTTATGAAAATTATAATCCATAGTATTCTTAAGGTAATTTTAAATTAATGAAATTTTAATTCCTAAAACATAAGTAAAAAATGTAAAATTTTGATTTGATTTAGTCACATGTTGATTTCTAAAAGAGGAAAGTGAACTCTTTGCCTGGAACGGAGGGAGTATTATATTTTTCTTTTTGTAGGTGTTCCCAAATCACATTGAGTTTGACATGAATTTCCGCTCGCAATTTATCTATTTATTTATATGTCACGAGGTGTCCCCAAATCACATTGTCTAATACTTATATTTGCTTGCGAGATATATATATATATATATATATATATATATATATATATATTTTGGACATCTCCCACCGGAACTTAATGAGATCAAGGCATTGAACCAACTCATTGTGTTGTTATTTTTTGTAAACATTGACAAGCATATTATGTTTTAAACATACTAGCATATTAACCTTAACGGTGTCAAATACGGTAACGGAATTACTGACTTGACATTAATGACACCTTTTTTTTACCAGCATTTCTAACATATGTCAATTAAATCAATTATTAAGCCATTTCCAAGTACACATAAATATCATATTGGGTTAAAGAATATGTCCGGTTAAATTGGGTGTGAGAAAAAGTCAAAAATACCATGGTTATTTTCGTCATTTCCCATTAACATCGCGAAATGCTTACGTGGTATTAAACTGTAAGTTTAAAAGGACTAGTAATGGTAAGTTTAGGGGGGGATTTGAATCTCTGTTGTTGAGGTTCCGTATAGTTGGTGTAATTTACAGTCATGATCACACTAGGTTATTTAATACCGCTCGCGACATTTTTTTGTCCAAAATCAGGTCGTTTTTGTCAATTTTAATCTTGAACACCATGTGTTCTTAATTAGTCTTGTTTGACTTTTGTGAGTTAAAAAGACTATTTTTTAAATAAAATTTGAAATATATATATATATAATTTTTAAATTTTTTTAAAATCATAAAACACGTAATTTGTAGTACCAAAAAAGTATTTCGAATTATGTATTTTATGATTTCAAAAAGGGTAAATTACACATAACCCCCCTCAACTATGGGCCAGGTTTGATTTGCCGCCCTCAACTACCAATTGAAGCGGTGTGCCCCCCTCAACTATAACAATTTTTTAAATTACATCTTCTATTTAGATACAGCGGTTCACAAAATTTGTCCACCAAAGACTCACGTCACCATTTGTACGTATGCTTTTTACTATAATATTCAAAATAAAGATAAGAAATTATTTTAATAACCATTTTTATGTACAAAGAAGGTTTTAGAAAAATAAGGGTTATATAATCAATTGCAACACCAAAAGGGCACTATGGTTAAAAAGATTGTCTAAAGATGGTCACATGAGTCTTACGTGAGCATTTTACGTCAACTCAAATGACACTGTCTAAATAGAAGCTACGATTTAAGAAAATGTCAAAGTTGAGAGGGGCATATTGCTTCAATTGATAGTTGATGAGGACAATTCAAACCCAACCCATAGTTGAGGGGGTTATTTGTAATTTACCCTTCTAAAATATATATATATATATATATATATATATATATATTCGTTAAATTTTCATTTGAAGAACAGTCCGTTTGACTCAAAAAAGTCAAACAAAACAACAATTGAGAAAGAGATGGAGTATTAAATAACGTGACGTGATCTTGACTGCAAACTATACTAACTACAGAAAACCTCAAATGACAAGTTACTAATTCGGTTTAAGTTTGAGTCAAGATCACACTAGGTTATTTAATATTGCTCATGATATTTTTCGCACAAAACCAGGTCATTTTCGTCAGTTTTGATCTGGAGCGTCGATCAAATTATTAAATAACGTAATGTGATCTAGATCATGATTCACGAACTACACCAACTACGGAGAACCTCAAATGAAAAGTTACGGATAGGGTTTAAGTAGTGTAATGTTACCTTCATAGCAGTATGGAAAGCAAAACCAGGCAGATTGATGGGAACAGATAGGCAACCATCCACAAAATCAGAAAATAACTGTGCCATCTCATTCACTTCATCTTCGCTTGAAACTCCAAGCAGCTGATTTACCATCAAATTAATTGCAATCTGTTGCCATATGTAAACAAACTATGTTATTGATACAGTAATCAGCATTTTACGATACGTGAAATGTATCGTACAATATAATATAAAAAAAAGGTAATCGATACGTATCTTATTTGCATATTTCATATGACAACGTATCTTACAATACGTTATTCGTATCTTACGATATAACTGTGTATTTTCCAATACGTTGATGTTTTATTATTGGACTTTCACAAATAAAACTGCATTATAATTTTTTTAAAAATCTTACAAAGTCGGGATATAAAAAGTATTATATTCATTAATATTTCAATGTAAATCGGTGAAAACTCAATTTTTGAATGTTAATTTACGAATATTATGGTTCTAATCATTATAGCTTTGTCAAAAATTTAATGGATACACTTATATCTACTTATAGTTCCTACTTCCTAAATAGGAGTATATAATATTTCAGAATTTCAGATAAAGTATCTAAAGTTTTTGTATTATTCTATGAATATATTGTATCCTATAATACACAGAACGCATCACATTACATATTATGAAAATAAAATTTTGTTAAACGATACGTATCCCGATTTACTCCCTCCGTTCCAGGCAAAGAGTTCATTTTCTTTTTTTAAAAATCAACATGTGACTAAATCAAATCAAAATATTACATAATTTACTTATGTTTTAAAAAATAAAATTTCATTAATAAAAAACTATCTTAAGTATACTATGAATTACAACTTTCATAACTTTGTAAAACTCACTAAATTTATATTAATTATCGATCAAACTTTAACTAAGTTGACCAAAAAAAATCAAAAGTGGACTCTTTGCCTAGAACGGAGGGAGTAATAACTATGATTCATATTATAACCCCCAACTAATACAAATACTGATGAAACTACATATATTGTACATATAATTTTTTATGATCTCTTGCCTTTTTATTATTTTTCATTTAAAGTTTTTCTCAAGTGTAAGCTCAAAAGATTTCGACTTATTGGTTTCTTTTGTAAGTTTTAAGTAGAAAATTTAGTCACTATAAATGGGTTTTAAAATCAAATACATACGAAACAATATCGTTTCTTCTTAAAAGAACGACGTTTCTTTTTTGTTTGTCTCAAAATGAAGAGGGAGTTTCCTTTTTAGGCATATATTTTTTTCTTAGCACGAAATTTATCAAGACAAATTAACTAAAGCAAATTTAAACTGTGGACAAATACGGGTACTTTAACAATAATAGAATGTCGACCATTATTTTGCGCAAATCAAAATATATTTTTTCTTTTGAAACGAATGGAGTAATTACAGAAATGGTTGCAAAAGATAATATCGAACGACCCCCTAAAACAATACTCTCTCCGTTTCATATATACTGTTCCATAGACAAAAACACACATATATAGGAGTTCTCTTAAATGCGTTGTCTTATTTTACTTTTCACTTATACCCTTCATGTAATTAATTATACTCCATTCGCTTCAAAATAAGTGTCGTTGAGTAAAACACACATATATTAAGAAATCTTGTAGGCTGATAAATATACCCTTAGTAAATACCTTTATTTTTTGTGATAAGAGTAGTTGGAAAGATAAATTAAGAAGAAATAACTATTGATCAAAAGATGAAGTATTTATTAGAGAGATAATTAATTGTTGGGACTTGAAAGAAAAGAAAGATAAATTAGGTAAAACATACATTAAAAACTCAAAGTGACACTTATTTCAAAACAATTTATTTTATAATTAAAATGACACTTATTTTGAAACCGAAGAAGTAGTAATTAATATTCTTTACTTTAATTGGGTCATCTTATAAATATTTTATTTAGTTGGGGGCATAATAGAATATTTGTTAATTACTCTCTCCGTTCCACCCAAAGAGTCCAAGTTTGAAAATTCTAATAATTAAGGAATACATAAGCAGTCTTGAAGTCGGTCATAAATATAAAAATATTTTAGTATAGTTAATATGTTTGTACCACATATGGAGGGTAAGTTGAAAGTTTTATGGAGATTATAGGTATAATTTTTAAAAGTAAAATTTTTAGGTAGAACATCTCAAAATAGCATAGCGAACTTTTTGTAAAGGTTTCCAGAGTGTCGGGATAAAGCTAGTAATGTTTTTGACAAAATTATTAAATCATCTAAAAATAGAAAATTGGACAACATATATAAAATGGAGGGAGTAACATATAAGACGTCACTTACTATATCATGTAAAATTGTAAAATGGCCCACATGGCTTGAAGCCTACCAGCTTGACTTGGACTGTCTCAGGCCTAGTTTGGCCCAAGATAGGCTTCATTTATTGGCCCTTATTTTGGCCCATCTTTAAAGCCCGTAGCAGTAATACCGATCTCAGGAAATAGATTACCGAGGGGCTCCGAATTGCGAACTATTGTCAGAGTATTTACTAGGGGACTGCCTAATTGTAGGGTACATATTACGGCTCTGGGACCAAGATCTGGGCCTGAGCGTTTGTGTATCAAGCCCTTCCAAACCAGCGCATGTACTTTCTTTAGCCTGGCCCGGATCCACCTCACGCAAACCGGGCCGAGCCCGACTTTATCGTAAATGGGCGAGCCAAATTTTGAATTTAATTGTGCTTCTTTATTGAGTTGAGAATTCCGATGGAGCTTTGGAAATTGGAGTGGCTAGTCAAACTTTCAAAAGTTGAAGGAGCCACGTAAATTTAAATATTAATACATTCATTTTAAAATAATTATTATTTTAATAATTTATTTACAGATTAAGGAAGTTTTTAAAAAGATTAATTTATCGTTATTTAAGTTTAATAATTGTAGGTAGGTTGTAGGGTACTTTTTCTCTTGGTTCTTATCAACTCTTTTTAATGAGAGTAATAATTAAGGACAATTTTGGCAAACTATGAGCAAATATTTTTTAAAATTCTATAACGAGAATTATTTTAGGACAATTTTTTTTGAATAAAACGATAATTATTTTGGGACGGAGGTAATATGTTATATACAATATGAATTGCTAATATGTTATGGAGGCATTTGGTAACAAGACAAGAATTAAGGTCAAATAGGGTTAATAAGTTAAATTATCAGATATTTAATATGCAATAGATAGTCTGTAATAACAGCCCAAGCTATCTGAATAAAGTCATTATCTCTTGCTAATTATACAAAAGGATAGGGTAAATTATTAACCTCTCACTTAAAAAAAAAATATAGAGGACTTTTTCAAAATTTTATACAGTTATAGTGGTTGCTTAGTTGGCATAAATTGGTAATCGGTTTGAAGTCACTACTTTTTCGATTGCTTTTCATGTATTTCTAGGCCGACAAAAGATTCTTTGCGAAAAAATAAAAAATACAGAGGTAATATAAATAACTATATTGAAAATAGAATATTACTAGAGCAATAAAATTAATCTGTAGATTTTGCTTACAGCTAGTATTAAAGTGCTGTACGATTATATCAATGGATTGGTAGTTGTACCATACAACATTTTAATGCTAGTTGTAAGCCAAATCTATAGATCATTTCTTTTGCTCTGTTATTTTCCTTATAAATAATTGTCTCTTTTTTAAATTTACACTAATTTTAAGAAATAAGTTCATTCCCACAAATTTTTGTTTTAATTAATAAAATTTTATTTTCTAAAATATAAGTAAAATATGTAAAATTTTGATTTGATTTAGTTATATGTTGACTTCTAAAAAAGAAAAGTGGTTTATTTGTCTGAAACGAGGAAATATCTTAGGAGTAATCAATAAAGATATTACTCCCTCCGTCCTAAAATTATTGGATTGTTTGACCTGAAGTACCGATTAAAAAAAACAATTGACTCAATTATTAGTATTGATATAATGCACAGTTTTTTTTAAAACTCATGTATATATAGCCCATATTTAAACTAGAAATAAAAAATAATAGTAAAAATAGTAAAAGTATTATCATAAAAAAAAATTCAAACAAGATAATTTTTTTCGGAGACGAACAAAAAGAAGAAAGCAGAACATTAATTTTGGGAAGGAGGGAGTATTTCGGAATGCTTATGAACGTGCAAGGTGGTCTCTCTCTCCTTCCGGTTGTCATTCACGCATGCTATTTGCCATATAAACCGGAACCATGAGGCTTTGAACAAACGAAAATTACGTTAACGACTAAATCTGCTTTACGTTTTCTTCATTAAATTTATTTTATTTATTCGTGTTGTGTTACTGTCTCGTATCAGTCATTGTCATCCTTATTTTCAAAAAAAGGACTCGTATCAGTCATTATCATCCTTATTTTCAAAAAAAGGATTATAATAGTATTTCATCCGTTCTAACGTAAGTGTTTTTTATTGCTCTTTTTATTTTTAAGTTATTGTTCAGTTTAACTTTTTTGAGTTAAACTGATTATTTTTTTAATAAAAATTTGACGTGTTTATTTATTTATTTTACTTATTTTTACAAAATTGCAAAACTTGTAATTCGTAATACTTTTTTAGATCTACGAATTACGCGTTTATGATTTTAAAACAAATAAAAGAGTACGTCAAATTTTTGTTTTTGAAAAATAGTTAGTTTAACTTAAAAAAGTCAAACATAATACTCCCTCCGTCCCTAAATTATTGTCTGGGTTGACCCAGCACACGGATTAAGAAAACTCAATTGACTTGATTATTAATATTGGAATAGTATTGAAAAAGTGTGTTGTTTCCTTTAATGCCCATGTGTATGTGGCCCATAATTAAAGTAGGAAGAAAAAGTAAGGGTAAAATAGTAAAAGTGATGTTCTAAAAAGGAAAGTTTCAAACAAGACAATTATTTTGGGACGGACGAAAAAGGAAAGGAAGACAATAATTTAGGGACGGAGGGAGTAATAATTTAAAAAGACGAAGGAAGTATATATTTTAGGACTTCCCAAAGTAAGTATCCCCTTTCCAATTTTAAGAAGATTTCATTAGTAAATCGCTATCTATAATACTCTTACTAATTGTGTGATGAAAAAAGAGGAGAGACCTATTTATTTGACACTAGAAAGAGGTACTCGAGAAATTAATGCTAGAGCTACAGAATTCATTTACAGTTAATTTTAAGGTGTTATACAGTATAACTATTTAATACATCAATAGTTGTACTGTACAACACCTTCAAGCTAGCTGTAAACAGATTATGTTACTCTATCGCTTTACTAAATAAATTTTACATAGTCATATACTTTCTTAAATATATTTAAATCAATAAGAACACTTATTTTGATAAGAAAAGAGTAATAAACGATAATCCTAAATATGAGTCACTCTATTTGCTTAGGGACATGAATTAAATTGAGCTGCACGTCAATTAGCCAAACAAACCACCTTCTTGACAACAAAAAAAAATACTCCCTCCGTTCCTAAATTATTGTCTTCCTTTCCTTTTTATACGTCTCAAAATAATTATTTTGTTTGAAAATTTTTCTTTTAAGGACATTACTTTTACCATTTTATTTTTACTTTTTTCGCTACTTTAATTATGGGCTACATACACATAGGCATTAAAGAAAATTACACATTATACCAATATTAATAATCAAGTCTATTAATTTTTTTTTTAATCCGTATGCCGGGTCAAGCAAGACAATAATTAAGGAACGGAGGAAGTAAAAAAACCTGAAGTCTAAACAAAATTTCAAACAATTTCGATCAAAATTCCAAAGAACGAATTAATTAAAAAAAAAAATGTGTAGGAACGTTATTACCTTTCTGCAAACATCCTGAAGAGAAACGATTTGATCGTCGCGAAAAGGTGCAAAAGTTTTGATCATGATGAGTTGAATATCATTCAAGAAATGGGAGTTGTTCAACTTATCGAAACGCATCATGTTGGAGGCAATGGAATGGAGTTTCCTCTGTTGATCCCCTTGCGCCGTGATCACCCCATTCCTCCCAACCAAGTCTCGAAACGATTTCGGATAGCTCGATTGAACTAGCTTACCTTCGTTTTGCATTACGTATCGGTTAAACCCCGGATCCGCCGACACCACTGCCCATTTGCCAAATATGCTACACGAGAATATCGTCCCGTATCTATACAAAAGAAGCCAAGTTTATGGTAAAACGCTTTACCTACAACCGATTTCAGCCTACACAAAGAAGTGAAGTTTATGGTAAAACGCTTCACCTACAACCGAATTAAGCAAAGCTATAACACACCTTTTGACTTGCTCTTCGACAAAACGAGGAGGATGAGAGCTTGCGACGGCGTTGTACCAGTTTAAACTATCACCAACAATAGGCCAACCTCTTCTTCCAGGAGGGAAATTCTTCGTAACATTGTTTCGTTTGTTTATCGCGAATTTTCCGAGAAAAAAAATGACGAACGTCAACAAACTTGGAATCACGAAAGCGTAATCCCAAGATGTCGAAAACATTGCTCTCATCTTTCTTCTTTCCAAGGGAGAGGGAGAAGGAGAGAAATGAGACCTTCGAGAGGGAAATGGAAAAAGAAAAGAAGAAACTCTACCAAGAAATGGAATTAGTTGTGTCTAAATTAATAACCATTTGCTAACCTTTCGATTATAATCATTTACTCCATCCTCCGTTCCGAATAAATATTTCTATTTTTTATTTTAAAATGTCTCAACTAATGTTCATAAAAACTTTTAATCTACCTATTTTTACTATTTTTCCTAATATACCCTTGAAATTTCATTTAATATAACACATTTCAAAGAAACCTAATTATTTAAATTAATTGATTTCAATTAATACTTATGTGCATTATCATTAGAACACATTTTACAACACATTATTTATTATATTTATTAATTTCTAAATTTTATCAATTAAAAATATTTATTCGGGACGGAAAAATACTATTCATTTTCTAACAAGAATAAGATAATGAAAAAAGGATATTAAAATTAATTAAGAAAAGGTGATGTGATTGGGGAGCAAAAGAGTTGACCAAACTAAACTTCACCCACATGGAGTCGCATCTCATCGATTGTCAGCCTCATTTTAGTCTATCACAAATTAAAAGAATTGAAGGACTATGCATGTAAATTTGGGCATAAAGCCTTTAAGCTTGGGTGAAATGTATCATTAGTCCATATGCTTCACTTTTTTTTAACATTTGTCCCTTTATTATAACTTTACATGTGGTTGATTTTATTGCATCATTTTTACATGTCAGTAGTCCCTGAGATGGACACTATTAGATACTTGAGTGTTAAGTGATCATGTGCTCCATTTTTATAGTGAAAATGTAAAAATACTTACTTTAGTCCTCGAGCTTTTATTCTAAAATACAAGGGTCAAATTGTCAAAAGAATTCAATATCATCTTCCAGCTTTCCTAGTTTATGATTCGCTTGCAATCTGAAACAATAGCTCTGACAATTACTACCACCCCTCCTCATAATCATATCATTTTTAATCACTCTACTTGGACTGGAGAATCAATAAGATCGCTTAATCAATGAGCTTATTGATTGAACAAGTCCAAGTAAAGATATAAAGTGTTAAAAGAACTTAATAAATTTTGGATGATAGTAGAGTGAACAAATTGATATTTAAGCTAATACAAAACAAATATGAACCGACCATTATCGCCTCATCCATTGGCCTCAATGCATTATAGCCAACACATATAATATCAAGATTACTGATAGTAGGGTTGTTTGGGTTTTCAATCAGTATATTGGATCTAAAAATTTCGTCGAGATCCGTCGACGAAATATTACATTTAGAGGGAGAGAGGAGATTGGAGTATATTTAGAGGCGACCAAAGATCGCGAAATCTCACCCGTGCAACTTTGTCTATATCAAATCTCGCCGTGAATTTAATTTTCCATGGTTGAGTCCTCACTAGAGCAAGTAAAAATCGTCTTCATCTTGAACTGAGTTTTATTTTAATTCAATTCAACTCACTGACATGACTTCAATTCGTCGATGTGAATTCAATTCATCTTGAACAGGAGCAAGTAAAAAGAATAAACAAATAGGGGAATGGAAAACTGGGTTTACCACATGGCTTTTGTCGATAGTTTAACCTTTTCTCTATGCTACTTACACTAATATAGAATTGAATGCAATCCTACCTACATTAATCAAATTCGTTAAGAGAAATGCTACACTTACCGACAATGTATACAAATTCAATCTTGTGAAGCACGTCGATGAATAGGACTATATACATTTTCGATTGCCCAATCATTTTCCATTCAATGATGAGTTAACTACTTAACCTTTTAACGGATTATAGAGAAAAGAGGGAGGGGGAATTCGGGAAAATTTGACCCTCTCGTCTTATAGCATAAGATATTTGATGACTAATGTCATTTTTTTTTTCACTTTAACCCTTGAAAAATGATTTAATGCCAAACACTTAACGACATCCACCTCAGGAATCATGCCAAAATATTAGTATTGCAAAGTCAAAATATTAGTACTGCAAAGTCTCAGTATAAGGATGAATGATAGAAAAAAGTAAAGTAGATGGACTAATGATGCACTTTACCCTTTAAACTTTCTTGCTTGTCCATGTTTCTTATTCAATTCCCAATACTAATGTGAGAAAATTAATGTACTAATAGTATAAAATATACTCTACCACAATATGGGTCAACTGATGAGGCGTTAAAAGATTGTATTATGCGAGTAAATATTGAGTGATCAGTAATATCATGTCACATCGATATATTAAATTAATTAAATTGAGAGTTTATTTTCAGTGAATATTCGTTATATTCATTAATAGTTAACTAAATTAAGTATTATTATGAATTAATGAGCTTTAGCTCAATTGGTACTGCTTACTTTTTTAACGGCGATGCCAAATATTCAAGTCTCACCAGAGACGACACCCTGATACTGTAATTAATCTTATTTATTCTTACGAAATATTTGAAATATGCAATATATTAATTACAACTATAAAAAAATTAATTTGTTTGAAAAATATAAATATAAATAATTTATAATTAAAAAGTATAATAAATCCACCTAAAAACTAAATTAAAGAATTAGACATTATAAAGTTGGTTATTAAAATGATTTGAGTTCTTACGAATCTTGAGTGGCATCCTGGAAAAAAAAAAAAAAAAGATTCTCCACGTTTTGTGGATGCCCTTATAAACTAAGAGCTCGGCGGAATAATTAAAGGAGCGTAAAAGGTGGCATGAAGTCAGCTTATTTCTCCTAAATATGGTGACTTGGTTTGCACAAATTTGACCATTTTTAATGCTGTCATGAGCAATAATAGCATATTACTTCTTTCATTTCGGATAAATATTTTTAATGGATAAAATACAGAAATTAAAAAAAATAATTAATAATGTGTTATAAAATATGTTCTGACCATAATACCCATAAACATTAATTGAGTTCAACTACTTTAAATAATTGAGTTTGTTTAGGATGTGTTATATTAAATGAAACTTTAAGGGTATATTAGGAAGAATCGTAGAGAATAGGCAGATCAAAAGTCTTTAGAAACATTAGTTGGGACATCCAAAAATAAAAAGTAGGAACATTTATCCGGAACGGAGGGAGTATTATTCTTTTTATTTTAAAATAAGTATTTCATCGGTTCCAAAACAATTATTATTTTAGAAAAAAATTTTATTCCAAAATAGTTATCGTTATTGAATTTTAAGAAATATTTGTCCATATTTTACCAAATTTACCCTTATTACTCTCAATAAAAAGGGTTGGTAAGAAGAAAAAAAAAAACTCGTACAACTTACCTATAATAATTAAATTTAAATAAGAATAGATCAGTCTTTTTGAAAATTTTCTTAATCTTTGTATAAATTGCGGAAGTAGTATAGATTTAAAAAAAAGTATTTGTCTTAAGTTATTTTTTAATATTCCTTAATTTGTAACTGATGTGTCAAATTAATGGTGTCTATTTACATTTCTACTGTAGTTGACAAATAATCAGGAAATAATAGACTATTGACTTTGAAAAAAATTTCGTAAAAAAAAGGAAAGATAATTATTTTGGGACGCCTTAAAAAAAAAAGAAGGTGATACTCCATCCGTTCATATATAATTGTTCTGTTTTTCTGTTCTGCATGTTCAAAAAATTTTGATTTTTTTCTAAATTTTCTGTTTTAAAAAAACACTTTTATCATTTTAATTTTATTTTCTTCATACTTTAATAATAATTTACATGCACGTGAAGTATAAAGTTAATTAAATATTAGTACTCCCTCCGTCCCTAAATTATTGTCTTGTTTTTCTTTTTCATTTGTTCCAAAATAATTGTCTTGTTTGAAAGTTTTATTTTTAACATAACACTTTTACCAATTTATCCTTACTTTTTCTTAGTACTTTAATTATGGGCCACATACACATTGACATTTAAAAAAACTACATACTATACTAATATTAATAATCAACTCAATTTTTTTCCCTTAATTTATGTACTAAATTAAATAAAATAATAATTTAAAAACGGTGAGAATAATATTTATAATAAATTCAATTAATTTTTTTCTCAAAGTGCCAATAAAAAAACAATTACTCCCTCCGTCCCTAAATTATTGTCTTTCTTTCCTTTTTCGTCCGTTCCAAAATAATTATCTTGTTTGAAACTTTTCTTTTTAGAACATCACTTTTATTATTTTACCCTTACTTTTTCTTCCTACTTTAATTATGGGCCACATACACATGGGCATTAAAGGAAACAACACACTTTTTCAATACTATTTTAATATTAATAATCAAGTCAATTAAATTTTTTTAATCTATGTACCGAGTCAATCCAGACAATAATTTAGGGACGGAGGGACTATTTTAGAACGATTACTTATTTTAACATACAAAAAAAGGTACCTCGTTTTCCGGGAGAACTCCTTTGACTTTTTTTTGGGCTCAAGGATTAGACTGGGAGCAGATACTTTTTGGTTACAATATTTTACCATGGATAATACAATGATGAGGTTTGAACAGCTTATATGAACTTTCTTTTTCGAATATTTCAGAGTTTCTTTAAAAGGTACTCCCTCCCTACCTAAATTATGTTCTTACTTTTTTTTTTTTTTTGGCTCAAAATAACTGTTTTTTTTTTGATGCCGTAAGGAATATCACGTCTGATGGGCTGGATTACTTGTCCACTTGGATATCTGGGCTTTGTATAATCTGTGTAACAAAAGGGATGAAACACTAGGTGAATGCAGGGGCTGGCCCTGCTAAAACACTTCGGTGTAAGAGTAAGTATCAAGCTCAATACACAATTTGGCAGAGTGTGGGCTCAAGTCTTAGTATGCGTACCTTTGCTTGGAGTTGATCCAAGGCTTTTATAGGTCTGTTACCTCCTGAAATAACGCTCATTCATAACTTCCCAAACGTGGGTATAAATGCCGGAGTAATGGGTGTAACCGCTGGGAGTAATGGGTGTAACCGCTGGGAGTAATGGGCGTAACCGTCGGGCTCAACCGTCCCCTGACGTTACGCCACGTTCCCTACCCCATGCGTTACACTCTCATCCTGCTCGCTGGATCCTGATCGAGCATTCAGGTCGTTGCATCCTGAGTTCTGCTTGCATGCACCCGGGCAGCCTTGGCAAGCTCATGTGCTTTGCTCGCTCGCTGTCTGCTTGCCCTATAATGGGTTTTGGCCCGTGCTATGCATTGGGCTTGGATCTTGGGCTCAAAGTTTGGGCTTGGCTCTTCACTTTTTAATACAAAACTTTTATTATTTTATCTTTATTCTTTTTCTTATTTTAATAAAGGGTTATATACATATAAGTATTAAAGAAAATTAAGTTAATTTTTTTTAACATATATATCAAATCAAACAAAAAAATAATTTAGTGACAGACAGAGTATAATACAAAGTGACTTGTAAAATTATAGGGCAATGCTAGACACAGAAGATTTATTACTCCATCCTCTCCAAAATTATTTTTTTTTCTTTTTTATCTGTTTTAAAATAATTATCTTGTTTAAAATTTTATATTTTAAGACAACACTTTTACCATTTACTCTTACTTTTTCTTTTTATTTTAAGTATAGACCACATGTACATGAGTATTAAAGAAAATTATATATTATATTAATATTAATAATCAAGCTAATTATTTTTTCTTAGTTCGTATACTGGGTCAAACAAGACAATAATTTTTAGACTGTGGGAGTACCATATTTGATTTACATTATTTATTAAAGTGTTAGATTATATGGACAATGTAAAAACTTAATTGACTCATGTCACACGCGATACTTTTTCTGTACCTAAATGAATGTCCGTTTTCAGTTTTTCACAAAAATTACAAGTATTGAATTTTAAATCATTTTAGTAATACATATATATTAATACGTTTAATGTTCACATATAATATTAAAAGTTCATCAGAGAATGTGATATGTGTCAAATGTAAAATTAATATATTTATATAAAAATAGACAGTTATTTTAAACAATTTTTTTAAATGAAAAATAGACTCTTGTTTAGGACGGAGGGAATAGGAATTAGCACTCTCCATACTCTCGGCATAAAGATCTTTACGATTGAATTTTCTTATCAACCAATTGAATGCCTTGAAATAATACTGCAATCAATTTAGTCCCAAAAATAAGATCTATGTCAAAAAAAAAGTTAGGCTATATTGAAGACTATGTGATAAAGAATAATTATAATTGTATTAAACTTTTGAGAGATGCTATTTTCACTACAATTTGTGCTAATCTACTACGTTATCAATTATTACATTAAATAAATACATGTTTGAACAAAATTATGTTGGTCCTTCAATGATTTACTTAAAACCATTCTAAATTATTTGGAATCACAATATATGCCTGCCAACTTAATAACTTAATTCAGCTGATGACTGACTTAGTTGACTGATTCTGCTTTGAATCAGTGACTGATAATTACTTTAACATTTTCAAGTCAGTTGAATATTGGCATAAGTCAGTAGACTGATAATGTCTTTGACTTATCTCTCATAAGTCTACTGATCTTTAGCGGAAGCTTCCTTAATAAGCTTCTCTAGCTATCTTTTGAATTTGTGTCAATACTTTGCGTGCCTTAACAATACAAACATGCTTTATGTTTAATGTTTTCTGACATACTTTCCGTTCTGAGCTTTACTGTGTATTTTAGAATGATAAAACAACTTATATCCACTTCTTATAAGATAACTCATAGCTTGAGGGGAATTCTTCACCTATTTGACTCAAACGCTTGCAAAATATTTATTGCAAAGTCAAAAGCTTCCAACGGCCACAAGTTCATTTCTGCCTATATAAAGCTACAGAAGCACTACGAAGAACTCAACCCAATTATTCGAAGCATTCAAGCATTTAAAGCATTTATAACACTTCAAGAATACTTGAGCTTCTACATTAAAGAGTGTTGGTCTTTCAATGATTTACTTAAAACCATTCTAACTTATTTGGAATCAAAAGATCAACCAACATAATAACTTAAGTCAGCTGATGACTCATTTACTTCAATAAATCAGTTGACTGATTCTGCCTTATCTATTTTCAAGTCAGTTACTGATAATTGGAATAAGTAAGTAGAATGATAATGTTTTTGACTTATCTCTTTTATAAGTCTACTGATTTTCAAACAGAAGCTTCCTTGATAAGCTTCCGTAGCTATATTTTGAATTTGTGTTAGTATATTGCGTACTTTAAATATAAACATGCTTTATGTTTTATATTTAATGTTTTCTGACATACTTTCCGTTCTAAGATTTACTGTATATTTCATAATGAAATGATAGGATACCTACTTCTTCTGAGATAGCTCAAAGCTCGAGGAGAGTTATTCGCTTATTTTGACTCTAACGTCTATAGATCATTTAATGCAAAGTCATAAGCTTCCAATGGCCACAAGCTTATCTCTGCATATTTAAAGCCGCAAAAGCTCAACGAACAATCATTAACTCTCCATTCATTCGAAGCATTAAAGAGTTCATAGCATTTATAACACTTCAAAAAAACTTGAAACTTTCACATTAAAGAGCAATTTACTTAGAACATTTATTGTTTATTATTTACTCTTTATTGAATCCTTCCCAATTACTTAGTTTTTGAGGGATCATTGATTATAATACACGATATTGATTTGTTCCCTTTGAACATTCAATCTCCATATTCACTGGTCTTATTGTACATTGATCTATTAATGATCATTTATGATTATTAATATTAGTGCACTTCAAAATTCAAGTTTGCCCAACTTGGTAGTGGACATAGCAGTCTTCATAATGTGAACCAATCTACATCTCGTGTTCTTCTGTGTTCATTTATTACTTGCTTTCCTTGACTAAAACCAAAGCTTTAAACATTGTCTTATTACTTAAAGCTCCAGTCAGCCAAGAAACAAACAACAGTCTATACTTCAAAGTTGCTTCACAAGCTGATTCTCCAACTGATATCACCTTTGCACATTTGGATATGCTATATTCATTTGAAAAATGTAGATTTGCACCTTTTTCGGTGTTTGGTAACATTTGAAAAATGTAGTCAATGTAAGATGTTTTATAAGTCAACGGAAAATAAAGCCTTCTTTTCAGAAAAATGACTTACGGATTCAATTTCCGTAAGTCATTTTTCAAAACTGGTTCATTCCAATTTTCCCCTAATATCACCTTTGCACATTTGGATATGCTATATTCATTTCTAACTTTTCATTCAAGAAAAATAATCGTAATATTTTACTGTGATATTTTGAAGTGATTCTATGAACAAAGTTTTATTTATATACTTTTTGTTGATATTGTCAAGATTTATGGAAACTTTTATAACATTGAAAAATATATTCATGTTTGCCCCAAAATAAATGTTTACTTTTATTCACGATCACAAATAAAATTAAATATTCATTTTGAGACGAGAAAATAACAATAATATTACAGATTCAAGTAGTTGAATTTCGAAAATATTTTAACTTAATATTTCAATTAATTAGAAATACTAAGATAGAGTGAGCATGTTATATATATATATATATATATGTATATATATCATGTTTGAAATTCTTTAGTGCGTTGATTTAAAATTTTAAATTATTTTTTTAATACTTTAATTTTTAAAGATAATATTACGCGGAATAAAATATTTGGTTGAAGAGTACATGAAGCTTCTGGTATAATGTTTAAGATCATAGAATTTTTAATTTAAGGCTGGAACTGGAGCCTAATATCACCTTTACACTACTCAATTTTAATAAATACCTCATTCATCCTAAAATAAGTGTCTATTATTTCATTTCGGGACGTCCCACAACAATTATCTCTTTCTTTTCTTTTTCTTTTGTTTTTGAAATGTGTTTTCAAATCAATTATCAATTATGTTATTGTTATTTGTGAGATTGAAAAGTAGATGAACCCCCATTGATTTAATACGACTAGTGATAGTTGGGGTTACTAAAGAAATTATTTAAAGTAAAAAACTTTTTAAAAATAAGTGTATATTCAATAGGAGACACTAATTTTAGGACGAAGAGAATATAACTTTTTATATGTATTCATGTTTTTCGTAAAATTTTTATATGTTTGCCAAACACCGGAAAATGTTTTCCGACATATTTTCAAAGGATTTACCAAACGCTTGAAAATAGAACATTTTCATTTTTCAGAAGCTATTTTCCAGAAATCATTTTCCGGAAGTTATTTTCCTTAAAACAAACGGAACCTAAAGCTTTCCAAACTCTCAACATGACACAGGTTCCCATGTTTGAAGAGGATAATTTTGACATATGGAATGAAAGAATTACTAGATACATGAACAATATTGACAAAAGACTGATAGGGTGTGTCTTGGGTGGTCCTATCTATCCAATTTACTAAAACCACTATTGAAAATTCTGATGATACAGATGATACGGAGAATTCAACGATCACCACAGTTGATGAATACGTTTTAAAGCCAAGAGCTGAATGGATAGACAATGATAAGGTGACTGATGCCTTAAACGCCAAAGTTGTGCACATTTTATCAAGCGCCTTAGACAAAAAACATCTACAAGTAGATTAACAACTGCATCACTTTTCAAGAAATCTGGGATGCACTAACGCAATACATTGATGGAGACCAAATCACAAAAGACAACAAGTTGTACAACTATATCCAAGAGTTTGAAGCCTTCAAGAAGGATTCAAAGGAATCCTTAAGGAATGCGTACGACGCTTTTGTGAGATTAGCAATGCTTGTGCATCTTTAGGAAAATCATATACTGTGAAAGATTTTAATATGCATTTCCTCAGTAATTTGGAAAGTGGATGGCATGTAAAAATTACAGCCATCAAGGAAGATAGGGACTTAAAACTCATATACGTGGTCTTGTAGCTAGTCTCAAAATTTACGAAAAAGAAGTTCTCAAATACTAAGATCTTGAGAAAGGTTTCAGAGGTATATCTCTAATTGCTTAAGAAGAAAAGCCAAATTCTTGTTCTACTTTATTTCAGTCAGCTGATGATTTTGATGAAGATAAATTTGCTGCATTTGCTAGGTAGTTTAATAAATACTAGTCCTTTAAAAAGAACTTTCAAAAACCAGCTTCCAAAATTTTTCAAAGGGCCAGTTTTAAACAAACTGATCACGAAAAACTTTTGAAATTAGGGGGAAAAACATTAGTACCTTTTACGCTCCTTTAATTATTCCGTCGAGCTCTTAGTTTATAAGGGTATAGCTTGTCTAATTGCTTTATAGATTCATTTCAAAAGTTAGTTAGGATAATAAGGACCAGCAAAACCTTAGCAATAGGGGAGAAGGGTAGAATTACAAATTTTGCTGCATGGGTTTACTCGTAGACAGACTATTCAGTTGGATTCGATTTTTAAAGTCAACATTAAGGAGGTAATTTTTAAATGCACAGCTCGAGCGTGAGGACCTTCTTGGACTCGTCTGAAATTGTAAATTAAGTTTAGGGACAAACACTAACCCGAACGAATCAAAAGGCGTCATTGTAAACAGCCAAAAAAAAAAAAAAGTTGGGAAAAAAAGTAACTAAGAAGACAATTATGGTTTTAAATAGTCCTAATAAACAAGCTGTACTAGCCATTTAAATAGTACCAGTTTTAAACATGTCATTTTATGGTTTTAATATCTATATGTGTAGGTGGTCCATAATTAAAATAGAAAAAAAATAAGGGTAAAATAGTAAAAGTATTTTTTTAAAAAGGAAAGTTTCAAACAAGACAATTATTTTAGGACGGACAAAAAAGAAAAGGAAGACAATAATTTAGGGACGGAGGGAGTAACTAACACAAAAATAACATAAATATCGCAAATAAAGCATTTAAAACATAAATAGCATGCAAATAACATAAAATTACACGCAAATTACAAGTTCATCAAAATTAATCACAAATACTACAACCCCCACTAATTAGTCATAATACAACCCCCTACACACAGTACACACAAAAAAAAAAATTATTTACAAAAATGAAAAAAAAAATCAAATTAATTACTATAAAATTAATTACAGATTAGTTTACATCAAAAATAGAAAAACTATATATATATATATATATATATTACAAAATTAATACAAATTATTTGCAATTAATACAGATTATTTGCTACAAAACAACACATTTGCAATTAAATAATTACATAACTAGCAAAAAAAATAATTTAAAATTCAGGGAGTTACTTGCTAATGAGAGAGAGAGAGGCAGAAGGGGCGAGCGGCAGTGGGGCGGCGACGGCCTTGTTCACAGTGAGACAAACAAATCAAAATTAGAAAACAAATTTATAAGAAATAAAAAAAAATTAAATTATAAAGGGAAAATAGGGGTAGACTTACCGTGTGAGGGTGAGAGAGGCAGTGGTAGCAGCGGCAATGGTTCAGCAGCGGTGAGAGTCGCGGTGGCAACGGCGTTGATTATTGGTATGGCCGGAGATATATAGAGAGGGAAAGAGAATAAAGAAGGTGAGAGAGAGAGAGTAGTGAAATGGGGGGAGGGTTTTGTTGGGTGGGGGAATCTGGGAAAAGGGAAGCGGCGCGACAGGCGTGGCTGGAGGGAGGCAGACAGCGCGGTGGGCGTGGCCAGAGGGAAAAGAGAGTGATAAAGAGATCTAGATAGAGCTAGACTGTAACAACCTAGATCCTCCTACATATGATTTTTTTATCTTATTGTATGATTGATATGTTAAACATACTTATTATACTTGTTTAAGTAGCATGTTAATTGATTCGTGTTCTAATTAGTTATTTCATTTCATGTCTACGAGAATTGTTATGTTTACTATGTTCTTGGGTTTGTTTCGGACTTAATTTGAGGTTTGGATCATCTTAGGATGGTTTGAGAGGGTTTGGAATCACCTTTGGACAACCTAGAAACATGTTAAACTGAATCTGGGAGTTATGCGGCCGCATAGTGCTAGCGCGCATAACCCCTCAATTCTCTGGAATCTATGCGGCCGCGCTATGCGCCCGCATAGAAGCCATGCGGCCGCCCTATGCGTCCGTATAGAAGACCGGCAGCTTATGTTGACCTTATCTAATTTGAAGATTTTTGCCCAATGAGTGGCTTTCCTTGAGCCACGTCATCACTCCCTCAAATCTGATGTTTTAGACCACTTAAATCAAGTGGAGAGACTTGTTTTTCTCAATTTTTCCCTCCCATTTCCTCCATAGTTGTTCTTGAGTGTGTGTGGGAGTTTTGGTGAGATTAGTGTGTATGTTTGAGTTCCCGAAGATCAAACCGTCCGATTGACGATCCGAGACCGTCATTGTGTTGGTGTTGAGTAAGGGAGCAACTTTAGAGCCTTCGATCGTGTTTTTGTTGGCTCGATATTCGGTTCTAGGTAAGTTACTAAACCCCCTTTTTGCATGCTTTAAGCTTCAATGTGTGCTAGATCATCAATAATCATATATGACTTGCTTTATATGTTGTTTTCATGTACAAATTTCTAGGTTGAGATGAGTACATTATACTTGTGCTATGTGTATGTGTTGAATGATGTTTTATGAGCTAGGGTTTGAACATTAACCTTAGTATATGAATAAATAAAGAACTTGAGACTTGAGATTGGGGTATTTAAACCCTAATTTTACGAACTTTAACAATGACTCCGAGAAGTTGATTTTAAGGAAGATTATGATCCCTCGAACAACATGTTAAATTACTACGAGGTTTAGAGTTCGATTGATCGAGATTCTAGTCCTCCGTGTTTGGTACTGTTAAAGTAGAGACTTGTAAATGGCTCTAATGTGTTGATTAGAATTCTTGCAAATATGTGTTGAATGAAAATCGGTGATAGAATAGCATAATCTACTTGTCATCTGTTAAGTTCACTACTTTTGAACTTGATGATTATTTGCATTAGATGAGTAAGAACATCTATTTGTGCATTGTGTAAGTCCAGCTGACATCATTGGTCGAGTAAGGTGGGATGACCTATAGTCTTCACAAATCAATGTTTGTGATCGCTATAAGTCGCCGTACCGGAGTTTCACACACCCCTCTTCTGTTGGCCACAGTTGAGAAGTAGCCCCACTATTGTAGCAATACGCATGACTTTGGTTTGCTAGATTGAACTCGATGGTATTAATCTGGGACGTCGATACTACATATACGAGTATCGCGGCACATTTGGTTATTTGTGTATTGCAAGAGCAACGCAAAGATGGACAAAGAGATATGATATCCTTTACTATGTGGTTTATTACGAGTACTTATGTGGACATCAAAGTGCTACGTATGATTTATGTGAATTGTGTATCAATAATGATGTTACATGATCAGTTGTGATATATACAAATGTATTACCATGTTATAATTACCGGTTGAGCATTATGCCATGACATATAGTTGCATTTAGTAACTTATTGAGTTTCGACTCAACCCGTTTGTTGTTTATATGTTTTTTCTTAGATCCGAGCCAAGCAGGGAGTTCACGGTGAGGCCGGATAGTATTCGTTTAGCTCACAGGTGGTCTTTTACTTTGTAACACTTGGAGCTCTTTTGCTATTAGTGTTAGAAATTCTTTCGGTGAGGACGAATGGTTATGTAAAGTCATGTAGACTTTACTTTGGGTAGTATTAATACATTGTTGTACTTATTATTCTTTTGGTAGCCGACACGTGTATGTCGAGCTTGTGAAATCTGTGATATACTTAACTCAGTTATTTTCCCAAGCATGTTGTATCTTGTGACTTATGTACAATTGTTACGGCATGTTGTGGCCGAGGTAGTTATTGGTATAAATGGTTTTTTTTCTCTAAAACTTATACTTGTATTTTATTAGTTGAGTTCCGGTTGTAACGTCACCGATGATTGATTTTATTTTATCAAGTTTTTATTATTATGGTTTGTTGTAAGTACGGGTTGTTGCGCCACGTGCTTTTACTATTTGTAATTGTTTGTTTATTTGTTGTTTTTGGCGCCTCGATCTCGGGATTCTGTATTGGAATCCAGGTCTAGGCGTCACAGTTGGTATCAAAGCAATAGGTTTGTTGTCGCCAGGATAGGTTCCTTGGCATAGGTGGGTATGGTTTATTGTTGAGAATTTTTACGTCGAGTGATGTATGTAGGTTAAGATGGTGGAAACTAGGAACGGAGCGAGTACCAGTAGGGCTGGTGTGAATGCTGGAGAGGGTGACGAGAGAGCAGGGAATAGTAACCGTCCTCGTAATGATCCTCCTGAACCGAACAAGAATGACCGAAATGAAGAGATAGCAAATATGTATAGGAGAATGCTTGAGTTGATGAATGAGATGACGCAGCGGATGAATGCAGGGGTAGGACCACAGCCTGAAGCAGAAGCACCACAACCAGAAGTGGAGGCACCGCAACCGGAAGTCATAGTACTAGAACCAGAGATAAGGCAAAGAAACAACACCACCACCCTCGAGAAATTCTTGAAGATGAAACTGCGTGTTTTTCTGGGAGAACCTGATACTACCAAGGCAAAGTTGTGGATCGAGCACATAGTGAAGATATTTAGAGCTTTGAGTTGCAATGATGGTGAGAAAGTTACTATAGCAGTGTTCAAATTAGAGGGAGCAGTGGAGCATTGGTGGCAAGTACTACAAGAGAGCTGGGATTTGCAAGGAGTACCACACACTTGGCCTAGTTTCTTGAGAGAGTTCAAGGCCAAGTATATTCCAGCTGTGGTTCGTGAGAAGAGAGAGCGAGAGTTTTATGATCTAGAACAGTGTACCATGTTAGTGGCACAGTATTCAGCTAAGTTCACGGAGTTGGCACGTTACTGTACCCATTTGGTTCCGAATGAAGCTAGAAAGACTCAGAAGTTTATCAAGGGATTGAAGACTGAACACAGGAAACCGTTACTGTCGTTGTAGCTTGCAGATTATCGCAATGCAGTGGACCAAGCATATGGGATAGAGAGTGATATCGAGGAGCATAAGGGAAGAATGAATGTGGGTTCTCAACAGTCTTTGCAGTCTTATGGGCGAGGACAAGGCTCAGGTAATAGGGGTAACTACAGCAATAACAACAACCGCAGGAGAAATCAGAATAGACCGCTATCTGATGGGCAATCTAGACAACAATCAGGCGGACAAGGAACTAACTTCACTTCTTCTTAGGGGCAACGAGGTGCTCCGTTGATATGTAATTATTGTGCGAAACCTGGACATTCGGAGGATACATGTTATAGCAAGGGTGGTAACCGAACTGGGCAATGATATTATTGTAAGGAGACTGGTCACCTAAAGAGGGATTGTCCCAAGCTTAAGGATAGTCAGTCGGGGAGTGTGAGTCAGCAGTCTAGTGGTACGAAGAGAGACAGCGATGGTAAGCCCAAAGTTCAGGGTCATGTGTTTGCGCTCGATCAACAAAGAGTGCCAGAGTCTACGTCTGTGATAGGAGGTAGTCTTTTTATTTTCGGTAGTAGAGCACGAGTTATTATAGATCCTGGCTCATCGCATTCATATGTTGCATCTCATTTTGTGAACAACTTGTGTGTATTGCCCTAATCTTTATCTTTTGTGCTTGAGGTGTCTACCCCATTGGGGGATCATATGTTGGCTTCGGAGGTATACCGAGCTTGTGGTATACTGATAGGTGATCACACTTTGCATGCTGATTTGGTTGTGCTACCCATACGTGATTTTGATGTGATACTTGGCATGGATTGGTTATGTGTTTATCATGCTTTAGTAGATTGCCATAGTAAGAAAGTTACTTTTGCTATGCCAGGTGTTCCCGAGTTTGTATTTGTGGGTGATGCTGTCAAGGGTAATATACATGTTATTTCTGCTTTGAAGGCTAGAAAGTTATTATCACGTGGTTGTACGGGTTACTTGGCTTGTGTGGTTGACAAGAGTATTACTACACCGAAGTTAGAGGAAGTTCCGGTAGTTTGTGAATTTCCTGATGTGTTCTCAACTGATTATGATATGCCTCCTGATAGGGAAATAGAGTTTTGCATTGAGTTATTGCCAGGAATTGCTCCTATTTTTAAGGCTCCTTATAGAATGGCACCAGTAGAATTGAAAGAATTGAAAGAGCAATTACAGGAACTCCTTGATAGGGAATTCATTAGACCAAGTGTATCACCGTGGGGTGCACCAGTTTTATTTGTGAGGAAGAAAGATGGTATTTTGAGGTTGTGTATCGATTACAGATAGTTGAATCAGGTAACAATCAAGAACAAGTATCCTTTACCTCACATCGATGACTTCTTCGATCAGTTGCAGGGATCGGTTGTATATTCCAAGTTGGACTTGAGGAGTGGGTATCATCAGTTGAGAGTTCGAGCGGAAGACATTCCTAAAATGGCTTTTCGCATGAGGTATGGGCATTATGGGTTTTTAGTTATGCCATTTGGATTAACAAACGCACCGGCAGTATTTATGAATTTGATGAATCGCGTGTTTCATCAATATCTGGATTGTTTTGTAGTGGTCTTTATTGACGACATACTTGTTTATTCTAAGTCACGGGAAGAACATGAGCAACACCTGAGGGTTGTACTACAGTTCTTCGGGAGAAACAGTTGTTTGCTAAGTTCAGCAAGTGTGCATTTTGGTTAGAGAAAGTATCATTTTTGGGTCATGTAGTTTCGAGTGATGGGATAGCAGTTGATCCATCCAAAGTGGAAGCAGTGACAAAATGGAAAACGCCGAGTACAGTTACCGAGGTTCATAGTTTCTTGGGTTTGGCAGGATACTATTGGAGATTCATTGAGGGATTTTCCAAGATTGCTACACCTCTAACGAATTTGACAAAGAAGACAACACTTTTTGTATGGAATGAGAAATGTGAGACTAGTTTTCAAGAGTTGAAGAGACGCTTGACAACGTCTCTTATTCTAACGTTGCCTAACGAAAGTGACAACTTTGTGATTTATAGCGATGCTTCGAGGAAAGGTTTGGGTTGTGTGCTTATGCAGAATGGAAAGGTTATTACTTATACTTCAAAGAAATTGACAGCTTCTGAACAGAATTACCCTACTCATGATTTAGAATTGGCTGCGATTATGTTTACGTTGCATAAGTGAAAACATTATCTTTACGGAGCAAAGTTTGAGGTCTTCACGGATCATAAGAGTTTGAAATACCTTTTCTCACAAAAGGAGTTGAACATGAGACAGCGTAGATGGATGGAGAAATTAAAAGACCATGACTGTACGATCCTTTATCACCCGGGGAAAGCGAATGTAGTAGCAGATTCCTTGCGTAGAAAGACATACGTTTCTTGCTTAATGGTTTGAGAGTGAAAGATGTTAGAGGATTTGCGAGATTGGAATCCTTGCGAGACAGAACATGGAGTAATCTTTGTGAATATTCGAGTTACACCAGTTTTGTTCCAAGCGATTAAAGAGGCTCAGGTTGGTGACCCATAAATTGTTAAGATAATTGGTGAGTTGAGCGAGGGCAAAACACCCGACTTTGTGATGAACAGTGATAAAATTCTTACAATTCTGGGAAGAGTTTGCGTTCCTTCAAATGAGGCGGTGAAACGACAAGTTCTTGATGAGGCTCACAAGGCAATGTATACTATACATCCGGGGAGTACCAAAATGTATAGGCATTTGAAGAAACAATTTTGGTGGAGTGGTATGAAACGAGAGATTGCGGAGTATGTTTCTAGATGTTTGACTTGTCAGCAGGTTAAGGCCGAGCATCAGAGGCCAACAGGTTTGTTGCAACCACTTGAGATTTTGAAATGGAAGTGGGAGCACATTACGATAGATTTTGTGACAGGGTTGCCACGTACTCGTCGAGGTTTTGATGCGGTTTGGGCTCCTAGAGAGCATTGCGATCGAAGGATCTCTTAAGCTATGTACTGCCGAAGAAGTTTCGATTTAGGGATTCCATAGTTCAGACAGAAAGGTTCGTGAGTATGTGGCTTTACTCCAAGGTGACTCAAGTCTCGATTGAGCATTTTTCATAGTCATGGGCCCAGCACCCTTTCACATTTGCAACTGTAGAGGGTGGTTTATGACCTTCCAATTTTCTAGTGAAACCGGGTGGCTTTCTTTTTTTGTTTACAGGCGAGTGAATCGTTGTTGATAGGTTGACAAAATCAGCACACTTTATTCCTATTACGATAATGTATTCCTTGAGTCAGTTGGCGGCATTGTATATTTAGAAAATAGTGAGATTACATGGAATTCCAGTGAGTATTGTATCGGACCGAGATCCGAGGTTTACGTCAAGGTTTTGGCAGGCATTACAGGAAGCTATGGGAACGAAGTTAAACTTTAGTACAGCTTTTCATCCTCAATCAGATGGACAATCGGAGAGATTGATTCAGGTACTTGAGGATATGTTGCGTGCGTGCACGGTAGACTTTAAAGGAAGTTGGGATACTCATTTACCTTTAGCGGAGTTTGCCTACAACAATAGTTTTCAAATAAGTATTGAAATGGCACCGTACGAGGCTTTTGTATGGACGGAAGTGTAGATCACTGATTTGTTGGGATGAGGTCTGTGAAGCTAAAATTTGGGGTTCGGAGATGGTACAACAGTCGGTCGAAAGTGTGAAGGTTATTCGAGATAGACTACTCACGGCTCAGAGTCGACAGAAAAGCTACGCCGATAACCGTAGACGAGATCTTGAGTTTCAGGTAGGAGATTATGTGTTCCTTAAAGCATCGCCACATAGGGGTTTTAAGAGGTTTGGTAAGAAAGGAAAATTATCACCAAGGTTCATTGGTCCGTTTGAAATTCTTGAGAAGGTTGGGACATTAGCGTATAGAATTGTATTACCACCTTCAATGTCAGAAATTCATAATGTGTTTCATGTCTCTATGCTTCGAAAATACATGAAGGATGACTCGCATGTATTAGAGTATGAGGAGATCACTTTTGAACCCGATCTGTCATATGTAGAGCAACCGGTAAGGATCCTTGATACTAAGGAGCAAACTTTGCGAACCAAGCGGATTCCACTTGTTAAAGTACTTTGGAGGAATCATGACATTGAGGAAGCTACTTGGGAAACAAAGGTTAACATGCGAGAGAAGTACCCTCATCTTTTCAATGGACTTGGTAAGGAATTTAGGGAATAAATTCTTTTAAGGAGGAGAGGATGTAACACCCTGGATCCTCCTACGTATGATTTGTTTATCTTATTGTATGATTGACATGTTAAATATACTTATTATACTTGTTTAAGTAGCATGTTAATTGATTCGTGTTCTAATTAGTTATTTCATTTCATGTCTACGAGAATTGTTATGTTTACTACGTTGTTGGGTTTGTTTCAGACTTAGTTTGAGGTTTGGATCATCTTAGGATGGTTTGGGAGTGTTTGGAATCACCTTTGGACAGCCTATAAACATGTTTGACTAAATCTGGGAGTTAGGCGGCCGTATAGTGCTAGCGCGCATAACCCCTCAATTCTCTGAAATCTATGCGGCCGCGCTATGCGCCCGCATAGAAGCCATGCGGCCGCCCTATGCGTCTGCATAGAAGACCGACAGCTTATGTTGACCTTATCTAATTTGAAGATTTTTGCCCAATGAGTGGCTCCCCTTGAGCCACATCATTCCTCCCCCAAATTTGATGTTTTAGACCACTTAAATCAAGTGGAGAGACTTGTTTCTCTCAATTTTTCCCTCTCATTTCCTCCATAGTTGTTCTTGAGTGTGTGTGTGTGTTTGAGTTCCCGAAGATCAAACCGTCCGATTGACGATCTGAGACCGTCATTGTGTTGGTGTTGAGTAAGGGAGCAACTTTAGAGCCTTCGATCGTGTTTTTGTTGGCTCGATATTCGGTTCTAGGTAAGTTACTAAACCCCCTTTTTGCATGCTTTAAGCTTCAATGTGTGCTAGATCATCAATAATCATATATGACTTGCTTTATATGTTGTTTTCATGTACAAATTTCTAGGTTGAGATGAGTACATTATACTTGTGCTATGTGTATGTGTTGAATGATGTTTTATGAGCTAGGGTTTGAACATTAACCTTAGTATATGAATAAATAAAGAACTTGAGACTTGAGATTGGGGTATTTAAACCCTAATTTTACGAACTTTAACAATGACTCCGAGAAGTTGATTTTAGGGAAGATTATGATCCCTCGAACAACATGTTAAATTACTACGAGGTTTAGAGTTCGATTGATCGAGATTCTAGTCCTCCGTGTTTGGTACTGTTAAAGTAGAGACTTGTAAATGGCTCTAATGTGTTGATTAGAACTCTTGCAAATATGTGTTGAATGATAATCGGTGATAGAATAGCATAATCTACTTGTCATCTGTTAAGTTCACTACTTTTGAACTTGATGGTTATTTGCATTAGATGAGTAAGAACATCTATTTGTGCATTGTGTAAGTCTAGCTGGCGTCGTTGGTCGAGTAAGGTGGGACGACCTATAGTCTTCACAAATCAATGTTTGTGATCGCTATAAGTCGTCGTACCGTAGTTTCACACACCCCTCTTTTGTTGGCCACAGTTGAGAAGTAGCCCCACTGTTGTAGCAATACGCATGGCTTTGGTTTGCTAGATTGAACTCGATGGTATTAATCGGGGACGTCAATATATACGAGTATCGAGGCACATTTAGTTATTTGTGTATTGCAGGAGCAACGCAAAGATGGACAAAGAGATATGATATCCTTTACTACGTGGTTTATTACGAGTACTTATGTGGACATCAAAGTGCTACGTATGATTTATGTGAATTATGTATCAATAATGATGTTACATGATCAGTTGTGATATATACAAATGTGTTACCATGTTATAATTACCGGTTAAGCATTATGTCATGACATATAGTTGCATTTAGTAACTTATTGAGTTTCGACTCACCCCGTTTGTTGTTTATATGTTTTTCCTTAGATCCAAGCCAAGCAGGGAGTTCACGGTGAGGCCGGATAGTATTCGTTTAGCTCACTGGTGGTCTTTTGCTTTGTAACCCTTGGAGCTCTTTTGCTATTAGTGTTAGAAATTCTTTTGTTGAGGATGAATGGTTATGTAAAGTCATGTAGACTTTAGTTTGGGTAGTATTGATATATTTTTGTACTTATTATTCTTTTGGTAGCTGACACGTGTATGTCGAGCTTGTGAAATCTGTGATATACTTAACTCAGTTATTTTCCCAAGCATGTTGTAGCTTGTGACTTATGTACAATTGTTCCGGCATGTTGTGGCCGAGGTAGTTATTGGTATAAATGGTTTTTTTTTTCTCTAAAACTTATACTTGTGTTTTATTAGTTGGGTTCCGGTTGTAACGTCGCCGATGATTGATTTTATTTTATCAAGTTTTTATTATTATGGTTTGTTATAAGTACGGGTTGTTGCGCCACGTGCTTTTACTATTTGTAATTGTTTGTTTATTTGTTGTTTTTGGGGCGTCGATCTAGGGATTCCGTATTGGAATCCGGGTCGGGGCATCACATAGACGGGGGGAGAGAGAGAGAGGGACAGAGATAAAGAACGAAAGGGAGATGAGAGAAAAGGGGGCTTCGGGCAGGGTAGTGGTGGTGGTGGTTGGTTTGGTCGCCAGAGATGGAAAAGGAAGGGTGAGTGAGAGAGAGAGAGAGAGAGAGAGAGAGAGAGAGAGAGAGAGAGAGAGAGAGAGAGAGAGAGTGTGTGTGTGAATGTGAATGTGGGGTTTTTTTGGTAAGGGGGAAAGGGGAAAGGGTCGTCTGGGGAAGGGGGGTTGGGTGGTGTGACATTAATTATAATTAGCGACGGAACTAATTTCAAACAGAATCATTGTCGCCAATTAGCGACGGAGCCAATAATCAGCAACAGAAGCTCCATTTCTAATGTTCCCGCAAATTTCCCGCGGTTTTTAGCGACGGAAGAAATGAATATTCCTCAAATATTCCTTAATTTAGTGACGGGAATTAGCATCGAAAATATTTCCGTGTCTAATTTAAAAGCTCGCGACTTTAGCTACTGTTTCCGTCATTAATTTTGAATTTTCGTCGCTAATATGCGTGTTTCTATTAGTGCGTGGGACTGGTCGGTTGCCGGATCGGCTTATTGATAGGTCAACGTCAATAGGTTGACTACTTTCTTGGTCGACTTTGAGCCATGTCACTGGCCTTGCTTTCTTTGTCGACTTTTCTTGGTTGACTTTGAGCATGTCACCGGTCTCACGCCACGTAAGATATCCCATTAGTTTCAATATTTAATAGCAAAACCTAGTTCATTATGTAATAACACAAACTGTAATTACCTAACCTAACCTTCATTGTTTAATTGCAAAACCTTTATGTAACCAAGAATAGCAAAACCTATTTTATTATTGAATATGTCTCTTATGGGATCGTGTTACGGATCATAATTCGTAAGACGAAGCCGCATCCTATCACATCTCAGTCCCAACCATGTGGGTCAGATCAGGGAGATCTCCCCTCTCACATCTCAGTCCACCAACAGATGAGTCGAGTCAGAAAAATTCGTCTTACAAAAAATACTCGTAAAACGGTCTTTATTAATTTTTGCCTTCATTATCTACCTAACCTTTATTATTTAGAACCCGTTTGTTCATGTGTTTTGGCCAAAATGCAGGCTTAAAACGCTGCGTATTTGCAAATATTGTGTTTCAATGCTGCGGCAAAAAAAGTATCATTTTCAAAACGCAGCTGCGTTTTAAAACACTGAAATTCCCAGCTTTTTTCCAAAACACAGGTTTTAAAATGCTACTAGGAAAAAAAAAAGGTGCGCATTGAAGTAATATCCCAAACACATTTATGAAAAACAACCTACGTTTTTAAAACGCTGCATTTTTTAAAACGCTGTGTTTTTAAAACACTGCGTTTTGTAAACGTAGTACCAAACGGGCTCTTAATTGCAAAACCTACAAATTCACAATCAAGGCCTTGTATAGTGATCTCCAAGTCCTTAGCAACACAATGGTGATCTTTGATCAAAGTTTGGATGGTTGGATGATGAAGAAGTGGCTCACACACACTAATCCCACCTTTATCTCCTACACTTACTCTCAAGCTTCTATGGATGAACAATCTCACCTTTATCTCCCACACTTACTCTCAAGCTTCCATGGATGAACAAAATGAGGTAATGGGAGAGTTTGAAGTCTCCTTAGAATTTTAGGTTGAGTATTATGCTGGTCAAATGGTTGAGTCATTTTGGGCTGAGTCAACCAAGGTTTAAAGGTCAAAATTGCAAAATTTCCTAAATTGACTTGGTCAAATGGTTTTGAGTCGTTTTGGGCTGAGTCAACCAAGGTTCAAAGGTCAAAATTGCAAAATTCCCGAAATTAACATGTCCGTACACGCACTAGGGCTACTCAACCAAGGTTTAAAGGTCAAAAGGTCAAAATTGCAAAATTTCTGAAATTGACTTGGTCAAATGGTTTTGAATCGTTTTGGGCTGAGTCAACCGAGGTTTAAAGGTCAAAATTGCAAAATTCCTGAAATTGACATGTCCGTACACGCACTGGGGCGCGCACCATATGTAACCATTCAACACTTAACAACTAAGATTCAACACTTAACTGAGATTTTGTATGCAAAGTATTGATAATTTTTTGATTGTTCTTGCCGGAACAATTAGATAAAGTAAAATGATGTCGTCCTACTTGTACTTCACAATGACATATTACTCGCACATAAAGAGATTTGCTCCCGCAACTGTCCCCCAAATTCCTACTGTGATCTCAACAATATATATATCTTAGATGAAGTTTGGAAAAGTTTGGGAGAGTAATGAGAGACTTTTATTATTGCCATCATCCTGTCTTATTATATGCAGAGGTGACAATTAAACATGCAAACAGTTACAAGAACACCATCACATTGAAGCTATGGGGGAAAAAAAGAAAAAAAACATAAAACAACCTTCAAATACTGAATGCCCAAGCTAAAACACAAAGACAGACTCAGAGCCTTTATTCACACAATTACATTCATCAACAAACATATTTAAGAAACATGAACCGATCGATCGACAGATTATATCTAGTAATCTTCGGGAGCCAAGGGTTGGTGATGGGTGTGATGTGGTACTTGTTCATGAGCTTGTATGATTCCGAATTCGTAGATCAAGCCAGCCAATCCCGCCCCAATGAACGGACCGAGCCAATAGATCCAATGGTTCCTCCACCTCCATCCCACCAACGCTGGGCCAAACGCCCTAGCCGGGTTCATCGATGCCCCCTCGAAAGGTCCTCCAACAAGCACATTAGCCCCAACTATGAACGCAATCGCAAGGGGCGCAATGGTTCCAACACTACCCCTTTTGGGATCGATGGCAGTCGCGTACACTGTGTAAACCAGCCCAAATGTCAGCACCACCTCCATCACAAGCGCATTCAGGTTCCCAACTCCAACCGCCACATTAAAACCCATTGGTCTCTGTGATAGAACAGACAAAAATACACTGAGGTGGTGTAATAATACAACAAAAAAGGATAAAACTTAACTGCGATGCTCGAGATGTTCATTTAATACAACAAATAAAGACAAAAATTAACTATTACACTCGATCAGGTGGGAAAATTCGGAAGCTTCTTATCGATAGAATTGGTAGAGTTACGCATCAAGATTTAGCCGGATCATCAAATTTGCTGATCCAATGACTAGGATTAGGAGACTTTATTTTTTATGTATGCTAGCAGACTTGATTTTCAGACATGATTCTCTATTTTAAAAAAAAATGTTTCATCTTTTATTCCAATCGTCGAATCTTCGCCACAATTTATAAAAACGTTTATACGAAAAGACGTTTCAGCTACAGCCGATGCTGATCTCGAGAACAAAACACAATTTTTATGAAAAGATGTTTCAGCTATAAAAAGATGTTTCAGCTACGGCTTCAATCGATATGTCATAGATTCTAAGTAAAAAGTAGACAAATTGAAAATCACTATTGATCATCTTAAAAAATAAAAATCTCAAACCATTTAACTGCATATTCCGGTAATTTTAATGTATTAACTAAATTTTAACCATAAAATTTAGAAAATAGAATCATCAAGAAGGTTGTGTAATACAACAAATAAAGACAAAAAATTAACAACTAGACAGCACCGGATAATTATATCGAAAAAGTTTTAGATTAATACCATGCCATGGGTGGATAGCCTGAGTAAGACGGAGGCGACAACGGCACCCAAGAGCTGAGCAACCCAATAGTACAAAGCACGGACTACGGAGACCCTGCCGCCGACTAGGGCCCCAAAAGTGACAGCGGGGTTCACGTGTCCGCCGGAGACGTTCATGGAGGACGCCACGGCGGCAAATAAGGAGAGAGCATGGGCAAGAGCGATCACCGTGAGCCCCGATGCTCCGAGAGCGGTGTCCTTGTACATCCTATTGAGAGCAAGGATGGATCCTTCGCCGGCAAAGACGAAGATGAAAGTGGAGAGGAACTCTGCCAAGGTAGCGCGCATGGAGTCCGGGTGCGTGGCCTCATCTGCCCCCCGGATCACGGCGTATCTACGCGGTTGCATGGCGATGGTTGCTAGCTAGCTGCTTTCAAGAATTCTTACAAATTAGAAAAATAAATCAAAATAAAAACTGTATCCCTCTTTCAAGATCAGCTGCATGCAGAGATTTTCTTCAAGTCTGGTGATTCTGACAAGCTTTTTAGTATAAAGAATGATGAAAATGAGAGAGGGAGAGAGA
This sequence comes from Platycodon grandiflorus, assembly GCA_016624345.1. NCBI lineage: Eukaryota > Viridiplantae > Streptophyta > Magnoliopsida > Asterales > Campanulaceae > Platycodon > Platycodon grandiflorus. Next base: position 33,254,302 of record CM028368.1, read on the forward strand.
GGATGAGGATGAAGATGATGATGATCGAGGTTAAGGGGATATGGATGATGGTGAGAGTGAGTGTGGATCAGAGGAGCTTTAAATTAGACAAAATATTAGAGTGCGCTAACAAACATGCATGGACACATGGGAGTTGAAGTGCAGGATTAGTGACACGTACGTTTATGTGTTGGCTCATTCATTCATCATCTATCTATTCCCCCATTCGTTTTACTTCATTCAATTGCCAACTTCATTCTCTCTCTCTCTCTCTCTCTCTCTCTCTCTCTCTCTCTCTCTTTTGAAACTACTAGTATGCAAATCACACCGTTCTTAAATTATTGTCTTGTTTTATCTGTCGTATAAATTAAAAAAAAATAATTAACTTATTATTTATATTGGTATATTAAATTATTATCTTATTTGATCTTGCATACAGATTAAGAAAAAATAATTGATTTATTATCTATATTGGTGTAATATCTAATTTTTTTAATATTTATGTGCATGTGGTCCATTAATTAAAGTAGAAAGAAAAAATAAGGTTAAAATATTAAAAGTGATATTCTAAAAGGGAAAATTTCAAACAAAATAATTATTTAGGGACAGATAAAAAGAAAAGTAAAATAATAATTTAGGTACGGAGGGAGTATTATATTTAGGTTTGGGAGAAAAAATGGTGGAAAAATTATCAAAAAGATTTTGTAAATAATTTTTATATCTAGAAAACTCTAAAAATAAATTTTGTATTTAAACATCTAAAAATTTAAATTTTAAATATAAAAAGTTAAAATTTAACGTTTTTACTAATGTCGTTACCGCAAGAGTTTTTATCTAGATGAGAATTTATTTTTTTCTTAATTAATTAATTACGGTAAGATTTTTTATTTGGATGAGAACTTATTTTTTCTTAATTAATGGTAATGACGATAGAAATTGTATCAAAGAATAAGTATTATTATTACTCCCTCCGTTCCTAAATAATTTTAGAATAATTATTCTATCCATGAAATTTGATTAACCTTTAATACTAAAAATATTAATTTTTTAAAAATTTCTGCATTGTTATAAAATTTTGGTAATTATATCCTGATGGAAGAGATGGTATTTGAGTTCCTAATAGTTGGAATCCATGTAAAAGAATAATTATATCTTTTTATATAGGAGAATAAAAATAATTACCATGTTTAAACTATTTTTGTTTGAACTACTTTCATTATAAAATTAGCCTGATTTTTTAAAATTTTAATTTAATGAAATTTTCTTACTTTATTGATGTTGAATAATTTAAAATTTTACCGAAATAAAAAAATAATGAAGAACTTGTTATTTTGTGGAGCGATAATTACGTTGATGTCTAATTTTTATTATAAAAGTTATTAACAAGTACTTGTCTACTTTGGGGCAATGTTGTCAATTGCCAATTTCATCTTTGTATTCCAAGTTGTTTTATTTCTTATCAAACAATATAATAAAAATTTATACTATATTAGTAATCGCATTCCTTAAGTTACCAAACACTTTGTTTTATTTCTTACCAAACAATATAATAAAAATTTATACTATATTACATTCTTTAAGTTACCAAACACTTTTAGGAATCATCTGTCCATCTATTTCGTAGAATCTCATTATTAGTATTGAATTTCGCAGAATTAATTTCTCCGTATACCAGAGAACTAATTTCCAGATTGTTGAGGTCGAAATCCTTTTGACTCACACATACACCTAAATCTATTCTCTCCATATTTTTCTATGTACATGTGTGTCTTCGTGAAGACTAGGAGATATTTCTTCGTAAAATATTTTTCTTCTAGACTAATGACTTCTCTTCGAGTTCGTTTGGTCGTGTGTTTTGGTCAAAATACAGGAATAAAACGCAGTTTATTTGCAAAAATTGTATTTCAATGCTGAAAACGCAGCTGCGTTTTAAAACGATAGAATTCTCAATTTTTTCCCAAAACGCATGTTTTAAAACATGTTAGGAAAAACAAACTGCGTTTTGAAGTTATATCCCAAACGCATTTACAAAAAAAAATTGTGTTTTAAATAATCTGCATTTTAAATACGTTAATTTACTAATCCTGATCATTACAGAAGAGCAATTAGCTAGCTTATATACCCTATTATTAGAGCCGACAATTACTTCTCATGCCGATTTATTCGCTCAGACCGCCCATACATAAGTTGGTATGGGCAAATACTTGCACTATTGTCAATGTAATTAGAAGTGGAAATGCTCATTCTCTAACTTTTTCGACAGATGTGATGCTACGCATATTCAGCAACTTTCAGTAAGTCATATTAATCAAATTAACAAAGAAAACCTAGTAATCACTTAATCCAATCTAAAAAGTTTCGGCTGACTTTTATCTGAAATACCAAAAAAATTAACAATAATAATAATTATTATTATAGAGACGAAATTCAGATTAGGCCCTAGCTTTTTATGTTTGGACCATAAATATAGGGGTAGTAGTGTCCATAAACAATTTTAGTTGGATAGTTTGGAAGTGGAAAAACAACACCTTAGGCTAGGGGTGGCAATGACTGACACGATACGAATGTACGAACCAGCATGACATGATTATAAACATGAATTATAGAGAAAAATGACACGATATGACACGGCACGACACCACACGATACGAAACATGACACGAAAACACAAAATTAAATTTTTTGTTAAAATAACATTTATTGTTATATTTATGATCAAATAAGATAGATAACATAAAAAATACGATAGTGCGACACGAATACGATACGATAGCAAAGCACGAATTGCCACCTCTACCATAGGCAGTGTTTGATAACCTTTTTGGTTTCTTCATTCCGCTTCATTTCTGATTTTAAACTAGAAACAAAAAAACGTTTGATATACTCAAAGAGTTTACTATTTTATTTTGGGATGTTTCACATAAAGAGTCCGATTTCAAAAATTATGGCTACAATTTTTATAATTTTATAACTTTACCATCCACATGTGCTATAAATATATTATCTATGCTCAAGTATTTTTGTAATTATGATAAATTTTAATGATATATATATATCCCTTAATTATTAAATTTTTTTAACATGAACTTTTTGATTCGAACGGAGAGAGTATTTATGTTTCTATTTGTATAATGAGTCATTAACAAAACTGACAACAAAGAACTTTTTCAAACTTGGATCTTTAAAGAGTGCCTTGAGGACACTTCGAATCTTCTAAGCCTTGTGTCAAGAGTATTCATACGCAAACTGGATTGGGGAAATTTTGCATCGCCTACCTATGTACAAAAACCTTTTAAAAGAAAATGAGTATACAATTTAAGGAAAATTATGTCATAAAACGTGTGTTTATTTTTTAATTAAGTTACTAAATCCACTTTTGTCAACTTTGAACCCAATTTGCATTTCCAATGTTATCATGTGAAGTTGTGAACAATAAGGATAATTATCTGTATGTGTCATCAAGGCTGGCCTAACACTTATGAAGGCCTAAAGCAAAATCTAAAGTGAGGCTTTTTTTCAAATAAATAATAAAATATTATTAAAATTATTACAGTACTATTTATTTAAAGTTTATCTTTCATACTTTTCTAGATGCAAAATCATTTATTAAATTATAGTAATCGATTTCGTTTAACAATTTTTTTTCAAATCGATAATAAAGTTAGTTCACTAAGAGCCTGTTTGGTCGAGCGTTTTGGCCAAAACGCTGGGATAAAACGCAGTTTATTTGCAAAAAATGTGTTTCAATACTGCGGCAGAAAACACAGCGTTTTCAAACGCACTGCGTTTTAAAACGCTAGAATTTTCAGTTTTTTCCCAAAACGCAGGTTTTAAAATGCTCCTAGGAAAAAAAAGCTGCGTATTGAAGTAATATCCCAAACGTATTTATAAGGAAAGACCTCCGTTTTCAAAATGCTGCGTTTTTTAAAATACCGCGTTTTTAAAACACTGCGTTTTGTAAATGCTGTACCAAACGGGCTCTTAATCTTTGTTGAGACATTGTGAATCTTAAATAAGATTTTATTAATTTTAATCTTGAAAAACTTCTTTCTGCCGAAACAACAGTTATGAGAATTACTAACATTATTCTATAAGTGATATACACATTTGGAATGAATCAAGTCTTATTATATAATTAAGTATGTCAATTGGTGTATCATCTTTCACTTCTATAGTTTTTCTTAAAATCCGTAAATAAATCTAATCCATTAATATCAGAGTTATCATTATGTTTTAATGAACGTTCAAGATTAAGACAATTTTTTTTAAAATTATCATTATACAATGACTTTAATTTCTCAATGCTAAATAGAAAACCACAAATATATTATAACGAGAGAGAGAGGAGGAATGGAGGAGGGAAAGAAATTAAGAAATATATTATAAATTATTATTATTATATTATACTAAAACTATATAAAAGAGTAAGATAACGTTGATTGAAAACAATCTTAATGATTGATTGAGAAATTTAAGCGTTTTCTTTTCTTAACTTGGGAACCTAAGAGTTATTATGGTAGCTTCCATTTTGCAATGATAAAAAAAATACCATATTCTCAATACGTTCCAAGGGAGAAACCCAGAGCTTTGGTTATTCGGCCCACGGCCCCACTGAACAATAAGTAGTGATTTTTATTTTTTTTTAGGCCTAAAATTTTGTGAGGCCTGAAGCCCTATCTTCTCAGGCTTTCCCCTTGGGCCGGGCCTGTGTGTCGTTAAAATTGCTTAAAAGTCAACTTTCTTTGAGCCAGTTTGATCGTGCGTTTTAACCAAAACGCAGAAATTAAATACAGCTTATTTGCAAAAATTGTATTTCAATGCTGCGGCAGAAAAAGCTGCGTTTTGAAAACGCATTTGCGTTTAAAAACGCGAAATTCTCAGTTTTATCCCAAAACGCAGGACCTTGCTAGAAAACAAAAAACGTTTTAAAGTGATACTCTTTCCGTCTCGGATAAATGTTCCAAGTTCACAAAACACAAGAATTAAGAAACGTATTTTATAATGTGTTTTAAAATGTTTTTTTAACGATAATGCCCGCGAAAATTAATTGAGTTACTATTTCAAATAAGTAGATTTCTCTAAAATTTGCTATCTTAAATGAGACATTAAGGGTATATTGGAAAGAATAATAGATAATATGTACATCAAAAGTCTTTAGGAACATTAGTTGAGACATACCAAAATAGAAAGTAAGAATATTTATCTAGGACGGAGGGAATATCTCAAACGCATTTATAAAAAAAAAAACTGTGTTTTAAAAACGCTGCGTTTTTAAAACAATGCGCTTTGAAAATGCCATTTTTTTTTAAATGTTGCACCAAACGAGCTCTTAATTTCAATGAAAAACAAAAAATGAGTATTCATTTTTGGACAAACTGCGCAATGCCTTTTTTTTTTTTTTTTTTGAGTGGGGGTGTGGGGAAAGGGGATGCGATTTTCTTAAGATAATATGGGTTTGATATATATATATATATATATATATATATATATATATTTCCAATGTCATTCTTGTTGGGGGCATCAATGGAAGATTCAGAGGGAAGGGAGCTGAGGAATATTAAACCAAATGCAAATGGAGTGTAATAAATAATGCATCTTCCTCAAGCGGCCATTGATGGAAAAGCACGGCAGTGCTTTGTATTTTCATTTCTGTCCTCCAATTGAGATTTGTCGTCCGAAAATAAGTGTTTATTTTTTATTTTTCGTAAAAATTAAGGAAGTTGGCTTTTAAGCCATTTTGAATACATGAATTTTCATAGTGTCTATGTTATACCATTGTAAGTGAACACTAGAACATAGTCGTTAGCGAAGGTGAATTTTGTAAAATTAGTACAAAATAAATACTCCCTCTGTTCGGACCAAAAGAGTCCACTTTTCATTTTTAAAAATTAATGTGACTAAATCAAATCAAAATTTAATTATATTTTCAAAAATAAAAATTTATTCACTAAAAACTACATTAATAATACTACGGATTACAACTTTTATGACTTTGTAGAAATAAATAAATTTATATAAATCGTCCGTCAAACTTCAACTAAACAAAGTCAAAAAGTTGACTCTTCAGTTGCAACGGGAGGAGTAACTCATGTTGGGACAGAAGAATTTTAAAAATGAACAATTATTTGGGGTTGAAGGGAGCAATAATAACAATAATAAAAGACCATGTGGCCACCACCAAGTTGATCTCGGGTTCTTCTAACTTAACCATAGGTCTTGGATTACGAACTATAAAATTGTAGCTACGTTAGAACTACTTGGTAGGGAGAACTTTACTCCTCTTGTAGTCCTACCCGACTCGAGCATATACTCTTGAGCCTTCGGGTTGGTTCTGTGGGAAGGAAATGTAGCCAGGACATGCATTGTACAAGAACGATAAGCAGTAATATTATCAAGATATTCAGTTTTAGACCAATATAGGAATTGGGACCATGTTCAAGGATAAAATTGTTATTTAATCTCTGCAGCCTATGAACCAAAATTGCGGCAATCATTCATGATATTAAGGTGTCCTCTTAAGTAACATATTTTTCATCTAAACAGTCAATTAATTACTTTAGATAGGCGAATGTTACATTTCTGATACAGATTCTTACATACAACAACCGGCATATGGTCATGTATACAATAGATATGTGTGTGTGTGTGAGAGAGAGAGAGAGAGAGAGAGAGAGAGAGAGAGATTTACTTATTGGATTGGCGATAGAATTTGGCAACCCACGGGGCGAGTTGAGTGTTATGTGGTGATCTTGGATTGGCGGAGTAATAATCAGACCAATAACAAGGATAGAGCTTATCTGCGAGTTGATCATCAGAGTAAACACAAAAGGGCAACCAGTTTTCACCCCCATTCATTCTCCTTTTCTGCTCCCTCGGATAAGCTAATGGAGCTTGCACATACCTGTGATTCGAACAAATCAGTTATCACAAAGTAGACAGCTACACTACTCGCATTCAAAGTACTGCAACAAGACTTCACAACCGTACCACCAAATGACATCTCAGATCTCAACCTACGTTGGAATGAATGATATGTTTAGCTACACTACTTGCATAGGGATCAAAATTAGGAATCTTTGCTCAGATCATGCTAAATATCACACTTTCCGATTATTCTCACAAGAACTCCTCTGCTATTCATAATGACCGGGTTGTACAAACTTCAGGAAGCCAAGCATAGGGATCAAGATATTTGCGGTGACTCTGTGTAGCCTCCGAAAGGCCATGTCATGTTGAGGACTGGACAGATGACGAGGATTATTTGGAGAGTGAGAACGACTAGGTCGAAGAAGTATTGTTCTAAGAGTTGTGAGAACGACATGATTCCATGCGGAGATGGGTGTGGGATCTATGTCGGACTCTTCGAGGTGTCGAGGTGTAATCCGAACATCCAGCTCATGATTTTCAGTCAAGTCATTGAAATTTTTAAATATGCAGCTATTAAACGGTCAAGTATTCTCAAATAGATACCCAAAGGTTTAATATATGCCACTAATTTCCATATCATATCTATCCATAATATTAATTCAAATATTGTCATGGAGTCCAAAATATGCAGCCATATACTGTGTCCAAGTACCCCCACGGCCCCACCCTATTTTTGGATCCTTTTCAGCCGAGCCCAAGTATCCTAAAATCCGTGGTTTTACTAGATTGACGTCTGGACAAGTGCATGCACCAAGTCTCTGTAACAAGCCATTCAACATATATATTTTGTGTACGCACCAAGTCCCTGTAACACAGCCATTCAACATATGTATTTGGTGTATTTTCAAGTAATAGGATATTTAAGAAAATTCATGCAATTAGGATTAATATCGTAGGCCTACAAATTGTAATCTCCATCGATTGAGAGTGGATCTCAACAGTACTTGCCCCAAGACCGTGGGTCTCATAGTCGTCCTACATCAATTTGGTATCAAAGTGAAAGCTAGATACTACAGTTCTGATCCCTTTGCACTGCAACCATCAACATCCGTTCAAGTCCTTCATCATCACCATTTGACAAAAGAAAACAGTTATTAACAAGGAAAGAAGTTCCCAACTGCCCATTGCCCTTCACTACTGCCAAAGTCTGCCAACTCTGTTACAGATATTGTCATAATTCATCATTGGGCTGGCTTGCCATCATAGATATCTGCCCAAGGAAGCTTTGGCTGATGTCAGTGCTTCTACTGCAACAAAACATTCACCGTCGATTTCGTTAATTATATGGTAATTGCCAGTATTGGTGCTTCAGTGACGGGAAAGAATAGCTGGAATCGCCACAGGCAGTAGAAACACCCTGTGGGGACACGAGTCGTAACTCTAATCCAGGGAAGTCGTCGGAGATTGGATCAACCAGAACATCCTCTAAAGCAGCAGATTAGGGCTCGAAAATGAGAAGGACAGGCTCGGAATGAAGCAGATCTAAAAAAGGAGATGGAAGAGAGAAGAGGGAGGGGAAGGAGAAGAAAGGACCTTAAACTACCGCGGCCGGTGGCTTTAACCACCGTCCTAACCCCATGTTCAACAAGAGAGGCGAGACAGCAAAGTATAGCTGAGAGAAAGTTTTACTACTGACCACTGTTATATAGATTCAAATTCAATTGGCTTGAACAGTACTATCTAATTTTCATTACTTTAGATCCAGCAGTACCACATTAGAACATTATGAGCCCACTAGAAATTGTATTTTGTCCCCCAGCATCAGAAATTTTAACACAAACAACCTACAATTTGTGGACACATACACGAGTGTCGAGTGTTAACACAGACACATAATGTCAGACACGCCACCCTTCAAAATCCAAGAAACAAGGACACTGCCATAAATATGATATCAAAACGCATTGTTTTACTTAAATAGTCCACTTTCAAAAAATTATGCTTACAATTTTCATAATCTTTTATCTTTATCCCCTACTTGTGTTGTAATCATCTTGGTTGTGCTCAAGTATTTTTGTAATTACGACCAATTCTAATGACACTAGTATATCCTTTAATAATTAGACTTTTCAAACGTAGACTCTTTGAGTGGAATGGAGGGAGTATACACATGAACACAAGTACTTCAGAAAGCTCTAGTAGTTGCTGTTCATAATATCTTTTCTACATATATCTTGGTTTTTAAATTAACCCAAACTACAAGTGAATTAAGTAAAATACTTGGCCACATGAAGCAAATCGATCCCTACTGCTCTTTCTAAGAACCCTAATTCTGTGTGCGATACCTAAGAACAAGTGTGTCCAAGTAGACTCCAGTCAGACACCGTATATTATCTAACATTTCCCCAAATTATAGCAAACAACATTGCCTTACATTCCAAACAAGGCCCTTACTCCATTCTCAAGGAGTAAAATTTTTAACAAGCTTTCTTCTTTAATGCCATGAGGTTATTAGCCAAAGGACATAACAATTTCAGTGGTGCAAGAGCATCCCAGCGACTAGTTTGATCCCAAACAGGCCCTTAAGTTACTGCGTTATTGTTTTATTTTAGTCGTTATTGAACTGTTAGAGTTTGAGCTTCTTTTAAGTCGGGTTTCGTGGTTCACTTAAGTGAAGGGGATTTGTGTCTTTTCTTCATTTAGGGCAACAATAAACAGCCGTCTTATAAATACTACTGTAGTTATTCACAGCAGGGACCGATCATTATTATTCTTCAGAATTACTGAATAATAAGACATGACGTCATAAGAAACTGAGTTTTCCCCTTGATTTCCTACGTCTGTTTCCATCTTTTATTGTTCCTATCATATTCTTATCTGTTGTTGCTGCTGTCTTGATGTTCCCACGCAATTGTAACTGGTTTAGTTTACAATTCATGCCATCATATTCATATCAACTGGTCATATTTTCTGCCAAACTATAATCAACCTGGTTCTCTCATGAAGCAATCAATAACTGTCTTCCCTGAAAGACGTACTGCTGATATGTAAAGCATTACGAAGGAATTTGTTTATCAAGGTGCTGAAAATTACCTGATACCATCAAGCACAGCATCCCAGCAGAAATGGGTATGGCCAAATACATGACATGCAGATTGACTCCCTTCAACACCGTGTATGGATCTTATTCGAGTCTCAAGAAAGTCAGAGCCAATGATTTTTGGGAGGTTCGGATAAAAAAGCATCCTCTTTTCAGGACATAACTCTTGTCTGCACGATGAAGCAACCAATCAAATGTCAACCTACTTGCCATTCACATCTTGTAGCTGGCTAAATTACAAATGTAGCTCCTCATAGCATACAACTAAATACAGTGTATGTACCAATTACTTGGGTTCAGCTATGAATCTTTTCTTTCCATTCAGTTATGGGTACTCAAAATGAAAATAGCACGAGTAATCCACTGTTGTCTTGGCAAGTCAAAAAAGAGAAATTTGACGGGAGCGTTTCATGAAAGATGTGATTAACACACTTAGAAATCAAAATTGATATGCGAGTGTATTTTCAAAGAATATGTTAAGCATTTTTAAACTCAATACTTTGACCAATCCAAATCCGTTAAAGACTCGTATTACTGTTAGTCATGCAAAATGCCAAACAGTCAATTAAAATGCTCACGTGTTAATGCATGCTTGCCTTCTCTCATGCACACACACACACACACACACACACACACACACATATATATATATAGAGAGAGAGAGAGTGAGAGAGAAAGAGAAAGAGAAAGAGAGAGATCTATGAACAAGACAAATATGAGCAAAAAAGATGGTTCTTATATATATATATATATAAGGGGAAGTTTTCAATGGTTACTACATCGGTGGTTACTCTTATTATTATCCATTAGATAAAAAATCAAAGGCTAAGATTTAATAGTTAGTTGGAAAATGCAATTAATGCAAGTAGGTAGTCATTTAATGCAATTAATCTCTACCTTTGACTTTTGATCCAATGGTTGATATAACAGTAACCATTCATGATTGGAAAGATGTAGTAACTATTGAATACTCCCTATATATATATATATATATGTGTGTGTGTGTGTGTGTGTGTGTGTCTAACGAACAATCCACCTTGATGACAGAAAACGAACCACCACAAAATTAATCGCTTAATAGTCAGGTTTTACTTTAACATGAGCAGATTGCTTAGTTATTTCAAACGATCAAGAACCTGGCTTGTGAATTATGTTATGGATCTACACTTGTTGAGTTTTTATGTGACAATATGCCATAGATTGTACTCCCTTTCTTATGTGTTTTTTCAAATATGTTCAGAGTTTTTATATGAAAATGTGTCATCAATTGCATTTGCTTTCCTGTGTATTTTGTTCCTCTTTGCGTGTAGATAACCACAATGTTTACCTATGAGTGCTAAAGAGTTGGATGGATAGGTGAACCCGGTGAACCCAATAGAGAAAATTGTATATACCTACTTGGAAACCAGTATAAGACCCCAAAAGATTCACCCAATCATCAGAACAAGAAGAATTTACTCAACAATCCCAAAAAAGAAAAAAAGTACAAAGAAAGGGAAGAAAAGCATTGTGCTCGTCAACGTGTAGTCTGAAAATTCATCACAATAAAATCTTTGGTCCCAAAAGCCCAAACCACATCAAAACGATGGAGCAATCATTTCCAAAGACCAAGTAGGTCTTTGCCCTTGGCGCTTATCATTGGCTTCATGGACAGAGAATCAACATCCACCCTCTCCACTTTCAATGCTGTAAATTGGCCTCAATGTCCTTTTACAAAAATTCTGATTATGAATTATCTTTTGTTAATATTTTGTTCAGCAAATCGTAAGTGGTGGTATATTGCCAGAAGAGATATCATGTGGGTACTAATGGACTTCAGAATCAAGCTGGCTCTATACACGTAAAGAAATTTTTAAGAGGCCGAAAGCAAACATCAAGACTTTAAGTGGACTCCTTGGAGCTCAAGAACCTAAGTGAATTTCAGTATATACTTGAGGGAATCAATTTGTAATTTGTCAGAATATAAGTTAGTATATTTTTTACATGTTCAGAATTGCACTACAACATTCTTATTGACAATCTATTCCTTTACTATAGACCAGAGCAGAAGGTCCCTTAGCACAAACTCTAGTAAAGCAACAATCTGTGACAAGGGCCTTAGAAAAGTATTAAATGATAATAAATGCCATATGATGGTGTTAAGTTAGCAACTCATCTAAAAGCTTAAGCTGTTAGATAGAGCTAACAATGTATATCAAACTCAACAGTCCTCACGAGTGACCCGTCCAGACAAGCAAATATGCCTCACCGTGGCATCACAAACCAAACAAAGTGACAACATACACTCACACTACGGGTAACAAATGCAAGTGGGATGACTTGAACTCATGACCTTGCCAAAATCAGATACCATGTGAAGTTACCAACTCATCTAAAAGCTTAAGGTGTTAGATAGGGGCCAACAATGTACATCAAACTCAATAGATGGTAAGTAAAGTCACTTGAAATACTTGTATCAAGAGACCTAGCTCAATAAAGTTAAGACCAAAATCACTTCACTTTTTATAAAGTATGATGCCGTAGGAAGGCATATTTATTCATTTCAATGTAAGAAATACAATATGAATACAGAATGTAAGATTGCAAGTCTCATTTGCGGAACAATTAGGCCCAACTGCAGATGTCATAGGCACAGCAACTCAGAAGCAACCTAAAGAGAGTTTAAGTTCAGACAGAGCATTGACTGACCTAGGAACAAAGTGCGAGAAAGATATTATTTGGCTGCAGCTCCTCTGGATTTCATTGATAGTCTCCTGATGCTTGTTATTCAGCACGTCAAAGTAAACAGCAAGGGAAGTGTCTTTGTTCGAAAATTCTCCAGGCCATTTACATGCATGGAAGTCCTTACATGCCTGCATATAAAACCATCATGTTGGCATTGAAACAGTTAAGAAAACATGTACAATCAACAGCTGAACATCTGGAAAAACCTGCTTATTTTCAACCATCTCAGGTTAGAAACAATAAGATGGGTTGAGCATGAGATTGAGCATGAGCATCGCATAAGATGGTCCTCCTATAAAACAGACCTCATGAGTCTCACTAAGTAATCATGAGAAGGAAAATTACAAATTCTATCACAACATAGGTAAGCTTCTAAGTTTTTCCTGACTTTGAAAACGATCATGGAATTTAATTAATAACAAAAGGAACAAACTGATGCAAAGGTTTTCAACAGAATATAACATTTGGCAAAAGATTTGGAAAGGCAGTTTCACTAGTAAAGAGTTACTATCCACAGGTATCTACATCAAAATTAGTAGGTAAACTTATTTCGGAGTTTGGCATTCACATCAGCATAATTTGAAACATAAAGATTTTATTAATTGTTCTGATATCGCGAGGAAAGGGAAGACACTCAAGCATCTTTTTCAAAATGAATGCATAACAAATGAAGATTTCAAAACCCTTACTACAAGAAAAGAAAGTGAATCACCATCTGTAAAGGCGGAATTCGAATGCCAGTTATTTCCTCCTCCTTATCAAAGCTCTGAAAAAACCAAGCCCATTAAAAGATCAAGTTATAAGTAAGAACGGTTATCTCCAACTAAAATTTCCCTAGCATTAGTCACATATGTACTCCAAATTAGGACATATTACCTCATGATACCAGGAGAACAAAGGAATTATTCCCAAGGCACCTATTAACATTGGAGTAGTCTCTATTCCAATTATTCTACATGCATCAATCAATTTATCTAGCTTCTCCATAGAATTAAGCTGATCATAAAAAACACAACGTCAAGCCATTACACCACACTAATTGAATATAAGAGACGATAAGGCAAAGTTGTTACCAAACCAAATGCAGAATCAGCCAATTCATTTTTTATATAGTACACATAAATAGATTATTTAACCTAGAAATAAACTATAGATCGTCATGAAAGCTTTCAAGCCTGCCAAAGGACTCAAGTAGTAATCAAGTAAACTCGGTAAGCATAGATTCTAGAATCCTTCAGCTTGGTCTAAATGACACCAGTTTGTTCCGGTTAATTGCAGCCACCTGTGAGAAAGGGTGTATGGTTATGGCTGTTGGGGTTGTCTGCATAAAGGAAAGGAACTGCTGCCAACTCACGCTTGACAAAGAGAACCCTCGCGTCATTCATAGATAGCTGAAATCACATTAACGAATCATGGGCTTACTTAGAATAACTTGCCGATTAATACCTTTGTGAAGAAAAGAGGTAACTTAGTGCAAGCTCAAACTCGACTGAAATGAACTTTCTAAGCTTTTAATGAACTAGGGACAAACTTATAACCCAGCCCAATTAATTTTGAGCCAAAGCAGCTTGTCTCCAACTAACCCCAAATGCAATACTGTTATATCTGACCAGGGCTTCAAAAAATAAAAATAATTAACAATGATCTTTCCACCAGCATAAATGTGCATTGTATCTGAAGAAGTGAAGCATGAGATGATAAATTTTACTGCATAAAGTAAGCATGGAAACATATTGCAAGCTCACATAATTATCTTTCTCACGGCGGCACCAAAGATCATGGTTTCCCGGAATATAGAAAACATGTTCAAATCTATCCTTTAAAAGGGACATGGTCATAACAAAGTTCTCATATGTCTCAGCTACATCGCCTGCAACAAGAAGAACATCTTTCTGGTGCTTCAGAGTGGATAGGCCCTTCACCCATGCAACGTTTTCAGAGTAGTCTGTGTGCAAGTCTGAGATTACAAACACACGTAAGCCCGCTGCATCAGCAGCTGCAGCTCCATTAGAGGAAGGGAGGATCTGAGGCCTTGTAATGCCACACCTCTTAACAACTCTCCTGCGATTCGTAAAAGCTATGTTTCGGGGAAAACTGAATAAGTTACTGGGCTGTTGGAATATGCTCAGGCAGGACGGGACTAACTGCAGCACCATGTGTATATAGTGTCGCACACAGCGTGCCGAACCTGGGGAGCTCTTGATCTCTATAATATTCTGACTGAAATGAAATACAAACAAAATCAACTAATGCATATAGCATATAAGCAAATGGATCATGCTCTGTGTAGCTAATAGTATACGACATTTTCAAACAGTTATCTATCGAACTTTGCTCAAGGGTCCACAAAACCTATGGATGTATACTATTGACATTTAAGAAAAGGTATCAAAAAGCCTCACTTCATCGGGTTTTCATCTAAAAACGTGAATGGGTGCTAATAATTTGATTCATAATGCTTCTGTGAGAGATGAAATTGATAATCATTATAGGAGTGACGAGTACTCAGAAAGTGAGGAGAATGATTATGCCCTTAGTCTTGATCATACCGATGACAATGAAGAAGAGATTTAGCATCCGGTTTGGTTTTTGGATTGGAACACAAGGTGAGGCTCAAATTTTAAAAGGATTTCTATAAACAAAATTACATCGTTTGGTTTTTTGGACCCTTAAACAAAGTTCTATATAGGTAAAAGAAAATTTAAATTAACCCCAGTTCAAAATTATGGCAACATAAAAACAAGTTATTGATAAAAAGCTGTCATTAGATAAGCCTATGGAGAAGTTGTCTTTGGCTTCCCAAATTGAGGGAAACAAAAGGGACCCACTGGGTCATCAGTGTTAAAACCCCATATCAAATTTCAGCAGCAACTTAAAACATGAGGAAGACATTCATGGTTCTTTACATAATTTCTTGAAGACTACACACACACACACACATATGTAAAATAAAACCAGCGATTGTGGAGCAGGAAAGCGAAAGTTGAGCTGAAAATCAATGTCCCAAACAGTAAAATTTCCTTATATGTAGTTTTAATTTCAGCAAACTAATGGGGTAAGCTGGTGTGTTACTTATATTGAACATTTCTATATATTTTAAGTCAAAAGTTACTAGTTTCGAAATTCGGTCGGAGAAAGTGATAAAGGGAGAAGATGAAGAAGGCGCATTGAAAGGAAGAAGGTTGAAGCGTACCTCAGGAACAGGAAGGCAAGCCAATAGACCGATGGTTGCAACTTGCAATTTGCAAATGCAATTCTTTGATCAAATTCGTGAATCAAAACATGAAAGGGTGGGGGCTATTAACCCCCCCCCCCTTTTCCTTTTAAAAACACTCATTTTCTTTTTGGGTAACCATACGCATAATAAAAAATTAATCATAAATTTTAAAGTTCATACATACATGTAATATAATGACTTAATGAGATCCATTCTACTCTCCCTCTCTCTTTCTCTCTCTAACCAAAATACTTGGATCAAAATTTATGATCAATTTTTTACTATATGTATCATTACCCTACACATTCTATATTAATTTCACAACAATCTAATTAATAAATACACCACTCCTACATTTTCTATTTTACCCCTCTTAATTAATTCACTCATTCTTTTTCAATACACTTACTCAATATCATCACACTCACTCGCTCAATACACCAACCTAAACAAACTCATTTCACGACAAAGAAGAAAGCAGCAAAACCGCAATCCCCCCTTAAACGCAAGAAGCTTCTCTTCCCCTCATACGCACACTACCAAGAAGAAAAAGAAGAAGAAGGCAACCATTTTCAAGTTTGGAAAAGGAAGAAGAAGAAAAAGAAGATGAAATCAAACAATAGAAGGCCCATATGTATGAAATTCCTTCTATTTTGAAGTTTTAAAAGCATTTTCTGTGTTAAAGATCATTTTCATTGCAATGTATATATGAATTAGTTAGGTTTTGTTCAAATTTTGGATGTATATGTTCAGTAATGGTTGAAAGAACACTATAGTGGTGTTTGGCAAGAGCTGGTGGAACACCACAGCAGTGTTCGGTCAGTGTTGGCCGAACACTGCTGTGGTGTTCCACCAGCCCTGGCTGAACACTACTGTGGTGTTCCACCTGCTCTGGGCGAACACCACTGTGGTGTTCCTTCAATCCTGACCAAACAGAGTTGTGGTGTTTCTTCAACCTCTGTTGAACAACATATTGTGATATTTACATTTCTTGTTTAATCGATTTAACTAAAAAAAATATCGTGTAGAAAAAATATTTAGCTTATTAATTTGTATGCTATTATGTTAATTTTTTATTTTAAGTTAATTTGTTTGCTATTTTGTAAATTTATAAAAAAAAATCTATATTATTTGTTTATGTTATTTGTATGCATGCTCTTTTTTTTATATTTGTATTTTAATTTGTTCTAATTTGAATGTTATTCTATAAAACTTTGTAAACGTTTTAGACATTTGTAATTTGCATGCTATTTATGTTTTAAAGGTTTTAATTGAGATATTTATGTTATTTTTATGTTAGTTATGATTTAGTTGTGATATTTACGTGATTTTTGTAATGTGTATGCTAGTTTTATGTTATAAATGTCTTAATGTATTAGATTTGTATGCAATTTATTTGGTGGGGATATTTGGTGTCTTATGATATCATAAAAAAATAAAATGATCGAATAAGTGTGTATGCAGACAAAATTAGAAGCGAAGACTTGCAATTGTGAATAAATAAGACTAACACTACTAGGTTAGTTCAATTATTTATGGAATTAATTATTAGTTGCATAGTGATCAAGATTGGTTGGTTGAGTTAGCATATCTAAACCCTAAACTTTAAACCGTATACCCTAAACTTTAAATGCTAAACCCTAAACAAACTTTAATCCTATCTAAACCCTAATTAACTCTAAACCCTAACCCTAATTAATCCTAAACCCAATAATTTTGTCTAACCCTAAACCTTAAACTGTAAAACTAAACCCTAAAACCCTAAATATAGTAATAATAAGTTCCTACATATAGTAGTTACTGAGAAACACCTTCTAAAGCACGGATTTACGGACGGGTACAAGCGATCCTTCTAAACCTGTCGATCATATTTCTCAACATCCATTGTTCCAACAACAAGATGGTAAATATAGACAACTTTCTCATGACCAAGCCTGCAGGCCCTACTTATGGCTTGTTGTTCGACTGACGTTTCTAGTTAACATCAAGTAATACAACTCTCGAAGGCCCCACCAAATTTATCCCATCATTACAAGCCTTAATTGATGCGAGAAGTACCTTCGCTTTGCTATTATAATCATTAAAAGAATTGATTGAGGATTGACGATGTTTTTCACCCATCTGTCCATCCTTGTGCAACATTTATTTACCTTCAATCCAGTTGAAATGAGCTTCAAGCAATTCCATTATAAAGTTTAATGGGTCAATAAACTTGTTGAGTAAAATTATCCGACATTCATGTAATGTACTTTATTTTAAACATCTTTGTATTATTCGACATTCATGTAATACGATTGTATACTTTTATCTTATGATTAGTTCATGTATTATTGTTTATTATTTATTCAATTTATTGTCTACTATATGTTAAAAATAGTTGGGAATCTATGTTGATACTATGAAATCTATGGTAGTAGTTTAATTCAAAGTATAATTATATTCGGTTTAAGAAAGATAAGGGGGAGGGGGTTAAGTGTAAACACTTGGAATCTATAGGGGGTGTTAGTGTATATTTTTAATATTTATTCAATTTATTATTCTATATACGTTAAAAGTAGTTGGTAAGCGATGTTGATGATATAAAATCTATGGTAGTACTTTAATTCAAAGTATAATTAGATTTGGGTTAAGAAAGATAAGGGGAAAGGGGTTAAGTGTAAACACTTAAAATCTATAGGGGTGTTAGTGTATATTTTTAATATTTATTCAATTTATTGTTCTATATATATTAAAAGTAGTTGGTAAGCCATGTTGATGCTATGAAATTCATGGTAGTACTTTAATTCAAAGTATAATTAGATTTGGGTTAAGAAAGATAAGGGGGAGGGGGTTAAGTGTAAAAACTTAAAATTTATAGGGGTGTTAGTGTATATTTTTAATGTTTATTCAACTTATTGTTCTATATATGTTAAAAGTAGTTGGTAAGCCATGTTGATGCTATGAAATCTATGGTAGTACTTTAATTCAAAGTATAATTAAATTTTAGTTAAGAAAGATAAGGGGAAGGGGGTTAAGTGTAAATACTTATAATCTATATAGGGGGTGTTAGTGTATATTTTCAATATTTATTCAATTTATTGTTCTATATATGTTAAAAGTAGTTGGTAAGTCATGTTGATGCTATGAAATTCTTGGTAGTACTTTAATTCAAAGTTTAATTAGATTTGGGTTAAGAAAGATAAAGGGGGGAGTTAAGTGTAAACACTTAGAATCTATATATTTATTTCATTTCTTATTTCTTAGAAATATAAAAAATTAATAGTAATACGTACTGATTGTAGGTGCGTACACATGGTGCTCATGTGCAATTCCCTGATGTGTTTGTGAGTACGCACACCAGGCAGGATGGATCCGGTCAGTGGGTTGATACCCGGACAGAGGCTGCGTATGTAAGTATTAAAATTATTGTTTACTATTAAATTGATATGACAGTATTTTAATATTTGTCTTTTTTTTTATGACTAGGTTGAGTACGAGAGGACTGTCAAGCCCGTCCGTCTGATCACCCATCTCCCGATCATTCGTGAGCCCGAAATTTATTTCATGACGATGACGATTAGTTTGAACAGTTTATTTGTTAACACTTGTTTTAACAATTTTTTATGTAAATAATTTTGTAAATAATTTGTGGTAATTTTGTAATTAATTTGTATTGGTTTGTGTTATGTTTTAATTTTTGGAGTGTTTTTTTAATGTTATTTGTTGAAATCAAGTACAAAAAAATATAATAATAAAAAACTATTTTTTGGATAACCTATTTTTGTCTCTAAATTTCGTCACTAATTAGTGATGGAATATTCCGTATCTAAATTTCGTCACTAATTAGCGACGGAATATTCCGTTTCTAAATTTCGTCACTAATTAGCGACGGCAGGTATTTAGCGATGGTTTTATACCGTCACTAATTTAGCGATGGAAACCTTTTTCGTCACTAAATTTCGACGGAAAGGCCCCTGTGCCCAATCAATGACCTTTTTTTTTTCGATGGTGTTCCGTCGCTAATATGGATTTAGCGACTGAATCCTGAAATTAGCGACGCAATTTTTTGTCGCTAATTAACGTTTTTCCAACAATGGGTGTCATGGGGCTGGAATGAGCATTTGTGGAGCGAGCAATAGTCCTGTCAAGAGCAAAAGGGAAAGAAGTTTCATCAAATAGCACATGTCTTGTAATATAAACTTTGCCGGAGATTTTATCATAACAACAATAGCCCTTTCGATTTCCATCATAGCCAAGAAATACACAATGTAGGGATTTAGGTTGTAACTTGTGTTTGTTGTAGGGAACGATGTATGGAAAGCAAGAGCAACCAAAGGTTTTAAGAAACCGATAGTCCGGAGTTCGGCAAAAAAGTTTATGGTGCGGAGAGATATGGTCAAGTTGCCGCATAGGTAGCCGATTAATGAGAAAGACTGCTGTGGTGAAGGATTCAAGCCAAAAGGACATGGGTAAAATGGCTTGAGCAAGGAGACAGAGGCACATTTCCTTTATATGCCTATGTTTCCGTTCAACAACATTGTTTTGTTGCGATGTCTAAGGACAAGTGAGTTGATGTTTAATACCATGTTGAGCTAGAAAGGAACAAAAAAGTTTGCTCGTGAATTTGTAGCCACCATCTGTTTGCACAGTTTTGATGGTGTGGATGACCTCAATACGACGTGAGAGTTGATTCTCGATTTCAAGTTTAAATTTGGCAAAAACAGTGACGACATCTGATTTGTTGACAAGAGGAAATAGCCAAATGAAGCAGGAAAAATCATCAACAATAGAGAGATAATATTGAAAATGATTTATTGAAGCGATGGGAGATGGTCCCCAAATATCCAAATGTAACAAAGCAAGAGGCTGTGTTGACTTAAAAGAATGCAATACAAAAGGTAATTTGTGTGCTTTCCCTAACGGACATGTTGAACAAAATTTATTTGGACTAATGCGACCATGTATAGGAATATTGAACTTTGTGTGGAGAATCTGTAAAATCTGAGAAGAAGGATGCCCTAATCGTGAATGTCAGACATCTTAATTTGTTCATTCTCCGACTAGAGCAAGAGGACTATTTTGGCTTGAATGATTAAAGGCAAGGTGATAGAGGCCGCCGAAACTACGTCCAGAAAGAAGGGTCTTCTTGGTGCGGACTTCCTTCACACGAAAATCAAATACATCAAGTTCAAAATAACAATGATTATCATATGAGAAGCAACGAATAGAGAGAAGGGATTTATGAGCATTAGGAACACAAATAATATTATTTAAAAGAAATTCTTTGTTACCAGAGGAGAATGAAGATGAACCAATGTGACGACCCTGACCCGGATCTCTATACGAAATTTCAAGGTCGGGTCGCTAAAATAACAAAACTGAATAACAAATAAAGCATGTGGTGTAACCACCCGTACTTACCACGAATTATAACAGATAAAATAAAACCTGATTAAATAACAACAAGTCTTCGGCGACACTACAGTCGGAACCCAACTACTAAAACCACAATTCCAAAACTTGGGAATAAACAACTACAACAACATATAACATCATCGGCCTCAACGTGCCAGAATAACAATATAAACCACGAGCCACAACATGCTCGGGAAAAGAACTAAAATAGTATTAAGCCATACACACAAGCACGACATACACATGTCGGCTACCAAAAGAATAACCATGTTTACAAAACACCAAGTACTACCCAAGTAAAGTTGATATAACTTTACTTAACCAACGTCCTCACCAAAAGAAATATTACTACGCCAAAAATAACCTTCAAACTAATCACAAGCTTTCCGTCCTCACCGTGAACTGCTAAGCTGGCTTGGATCTAAGGAAAAACATATAAACAACAAACGGGGTGAGTCGAAACTCAATAAGTTACTAAATGCAACTATATGGCATGACATAATGCTTAACGAAAACCACAACAAGATAACATCATTTATGTACCACAACTGAACATGTATCATCATCTATGATATACAAGTAACATAGCTCACATAACACCTTGATATTCATATATATGCTCGTAAATAAATCACGTTATAAAAGGATATCATTTCTCTTTCTCCAACCTTGTGTTGCTCCTGCAATACACAAACAACCAATAGTGCCTCGATACCCATGTACGTGGTATCGACGTCCCTGACTAATCCCATCGAGTTCAACTAGCAAGCCAAAGTCGGGCGTATTGCTACAACAGTGGGGCTACTTTTCAACTGTGGCCGACAGAAGAGGGTGTGTGATGACCGGTACGGCGACATATAGCGATTACAAACATTGATTTGTAAAGACTATAAGTCATCCCACCATAACGTTAGTAACGACGACGCCAGCTAGACTTACACAACACACAAGCAGGTATTCTTACTCTACTCATGAATATAACCGTCAAGTTCAAAAGTAGTGAACTTAACAATTAACACACAGATTATATTTTTCTACAACATATGATCATCAAACATGAAGTTCAAGAACTTTAAAACACACATTAGCACTAATTCCCCAATCTCTAATTTACCAGTATCAATTACTCGGAGGGCCAAAATCCATATCAAACGAACTCAAATCTTCGTAGGATTTAAACATGTTATTCATTAAGTGATACTCTAACTAAAAATCCATTTCTTAGAGTCTCTACAACACCTCTAAAAATCTGGGTATAATTGCTATATGCAAAAATCTCCAAATTAAGTCTCTAACTTGTTCTCGAGTCAAATTCCACAGTTGTGTGCTCAAAATCAACATACAACATCATCCAAACCCATCACTTAACACATAAACATGTTATACACTTCATCATATCATTCAAACATGAAATCATCAAGAAATCAAGACATGCATGAACAATATATCTCAAGTATGCAGCAAATTATTAAACATACATAAGGGGGTTAGTAACTTACCTCAAATGCACAATCAAAACAAGGGAAACAAGATCAAAGCCTTGCTAAGTAGTCTCCTAGTCTTCCTCTACACATGCATGGTCTTGGATGACAAATCAAATGGTTAAAATGAGAGAACACTCACTACACACACTAATCTCACCTCCCAACACACACAGTAACTCTCTCAAGTGAACAAGGCTGAAATGGGGGAAATGAGGGTGAAATCTTTACTCCCTGAGGTGTTTTAGAGGTGGTAGGGTGTGTGGACTGAGGTCAAAGGTTGTGGGAGTAAGTTGGTTGAAGAAATGTTTAAGTTATAAGTGAAACACAATTTTTTGGGGAAGCAGAGTCACCATTCTGGTGACAAGGCGATCTCTCTGGAGCGAACCAGGGCGATCGCTTTATTCTCAGAAAGTTTCTGTCTACAAAGCGATCGCATAGGGGGCAATCGCTCTATCTTTAGTTTTGAAATCCTTAATAAAAACACTCCAAATTTACTCCAAATTGATATACCGATTCGTACAAAAGTGATTCTAACTTCGAAGTATGGCTAAAACATTCCAACAAGACTCTCAAATAGGCTAGAAACATTGCTAGAATATAACACAAAGATTATGAAATCGAAATATAATTCAAACATGGCAACTTAATAATGTAGCATGTTATACATACAAATGCAATATTGTTCGAACATAATCAAGGCATGCATATGAGAAGGACAATATATATGTGAACTAAAACATGCATCAACAATATGTCACACAATTGAGTCCATCAAGCATAGTAAAAACCCAGGGTATTACAACCAACGTGAGAGATAGGCATTTGACTGCCATTACCCACAGTTATTGAGTCATGGGCATTGTAAGGAGTGGTGTGCTGGAGAAAGTTTGGCTGGGATGTGATATGATGAGTGGCTCCAGAATCAAGGCACCAATTTGGTGGAGGATAGGGAGAGTAGGTGGCTGTGTTAGTGGTGTTGTGGTGATTATAGCAGACATCAACAGTGTGGCCATGACGATGACTGATTTGGCATGGGTTAGAGGAGTCGTTGTGAGAGGGGAAGAAAGGAAGTTGGTATGACGGAGTTGGTAGGATACCTCAGTCCCCATTTAAGCGACCTCGCCCATGTCCCCTACCACGCCCACGGGAATTTCCCCGACCTCTGGAGTTGTGCCCTTGGTAGCCATAATTATGATTAAAAGTGGCCTATTGGCATTGGGTGATGGGTGAGGATTGTGGCATGGGTAAGGATTGTGGCTAGTTTGGTTATTGGTTGGGTGTAGTGGTGGTGTTGGTTTTGTTGGCCACAAGGGCTGTGCCAAGACTGAGGTTGAGGGAAGAAAACTTATTTTGGAGGGTTTCTTCATGTAGGATACGATCTGAGAAGTCATCAAAATTAGTTGTTAGGTTTTGATAATAAGAGGTCAGAAATTCTTTGTAGTCGTGTCCCAAACCATGAAGAACATGTTCAATGAGGTCTTCATCAGGGATAACAATCCCAACGGTGGCTAAAGAGTTTGAGATGGTTGTAGCTTAAAGAGGATAGTCTGTAATGTTGGTTTCGGGTTCACATTTGAGGCCATGAAGTTTTTGG
Organism: Platycodon grandiflorus; assembly: GCA_016624345.1. Classification (NCBI taxonomy): domain Eukaryota; kingdom Viridiplantae; phylum Streptophyta; class Magnoliopsida; order Asterales; family Campanulaceae; genus Platycodon; species Platycodon grandiflorus. Next base: position 33,278,661 of record CM028368.1, read on the forward strand.
CGAAGGTTACGAACATGGGCAGCAAAGGTGGCACCAAATTTCTTTGAAATAAGCTCCCAGGCGACTGGAGCGATTTTGATCGATGCAAGGTGAGATTGGATGGGCATTGTAACGGAGGCGTGCATCCAAGCAACAACTAGACTTATAGCTTCAATCCATTTCTGGTATGCTGGATTTGTGGTCACTTTATCGGCTAATTTTTCTTCTGGTGGTGAGTTGTCGGTTAGAACATGTTCAAGCGAGATGGTACGAAGAACAACATGAAATTGGGTTGTCCAATTGAGATAATTATCTTGGGTTAAGAGGCAGTTGACCATTAAGAGCTGTGGGTTTAAGAATACAGTAAGAGAGTGGCCATTTGCGTAGGGGTTGGATTGAGAGGAGCTTGCTTGAGTAGAGTCAGAGGTTGCTGTTGTTTCTACCATGGCGTGAACCTTAATTTTTGCTCTAATACCATGTAAGAGGAAGAAGAAAAGAATATTGCCTAAGATGATTTTATTATTGACAATACATAGATATATATAGACAAGATACATGGAGTCCAGTCCAGTGTATGAGAATACATAAAGTCTAAGCCTAACAATTATGGTATATATACAAAGAATATAATTATGGTAATGTAGACCGTTGGGAATCCTCGTTTGTGCTGGGAAGAGATTCATGGTTTCAGCTTTCAATTTCAAGTTATGTTTCGCTTTTGTATTAGACAACGTGAAAATATTCCCACCTATTCTATGTTGTGAATTCTGGACTTAGGTCTTGTATATTTGTGCCAATAGATGTGGGCTTAGAAGATATCATCTATTGGGATATGATAAGGTTCAATGTGCAAAAGTTTATTAATGTGAAATGCTTTTAATGTCTCGCTTTTATCGTTATACTGGAAAATATTAGGTTTGAGATCCAAGTTAAAAGTGAGTTGAACAAAAAGTAAACCATAAATTGAGTCCAATCTTGAAATCTATATAAGGTGTACCTGAGTGCTTGTTCATTGTTTGTTAGGTATGATAGGCATGTTCTTTTGTCACACATTTCAATGCTATAGCAATATTTGCTTTTGTAGCTTGGCACATCTTTGTATAAAGTGGAGTTCTTAGACCATCATCAGTGGGTTTTTTTCCCCACTTTTTCTCAACCTAAAAAGCATGGTAGAGGTTTTTCACTATAGTGGGATTTTGAGTGGAGGTTTGTGCACCGGAGCAGCTCCATCTGCTAAGAGCCGGTTTTTGTCTCCGTGTGGGACCCAAAACTTGAAGAAAAGTGTCCCTCACCCCATTGCTGTTGTGCGCTTCCCATTCCCCATGAAAAATATATCCTTTTTTTCCTCTCTTTCCCATGAAAAATATGCCCCTTTTTTTTTGTTGCTTGCTACGGTTAATATTTTATTTTTTTCTACTATAAATACATCTTCAATTTTTCATTTCATTCTTCTTTTCTTCCAAACTATTGAAAAAAAAAGGATGAAAATAATCCTAATCTCTTAAGAAATTTCTTTACTTCTCAAAATATTGAAAAAAAAAATGCAAATTTTTGAAATTTTCACACCCGTCCCAATAAATAAAAATGTAATTAAGAAAAATATATTTACTACGCATTATATATAAAATAGACATTATGAATATAATATATAAAATACATACATACATACATACATACATACATACATACATACATACATACATATACATATATATATATATATATATATGTGTGTGTGTGTGTGTGTGAAAAGTAAAGTGGTATAGATAAAGTGGTCGGACCCATAAAAAAGTTGTTGGAGGTTTTTGATAGTAAATAGAGGTTTGAAGTTTTAGTTTTTTTAAGTGAAAATTGTGTGGCATGTGGGGGCCACAAACAAGCTCAAGAAAAGAGCTCCACGGTTGTGGATGCTTTTAGCTTTATAAGAATCATATTCTGCTGGTAAGATAGAATCAGACAGCCTTCCTTCCTTATCTTATGAAAGATCTACATAAGTTGTTGTATAAGTTTAATTTCATCAACGTATCGTACAGACAAAATGTATAACTGAATAGCAACCAAATATTGCTGTATTTCCTCAAATTTCATGTCATGTTCATATAAGTTTTCTCATATTTCATGTATTTGTAGTTTTTGTACACAGACAAAAACTTGGTTGTTGTTGCAATCTCAAATTTAGATCAGTACTAATAGTTAGTCTTGAGGCTTTGAATGAATTCTTTCTCTACTTTCTTGAGAACAAACATTGAATTGGAGTTTATGTCTGAGATGAGATTTCAGAAGTTTGTACGGCTTCCCTACGATTCCCTCAACTTGCTGCGTTTTATTATAGGGACATATTTTTACATGCTTATGAAGTTTGTACTGTTTTTGGTGCGTTTGGATGCATCGTTTCGACCGAAAATCACTGTGAAACAGGCTATGTACTGTTTCAGTTAAAGTTATAACTGAATTTCAAAATTTAACAATATTAAGTGGTTATTTTGCATAATTAAAGTAAAGGTTGAGAGTTAAATTTAAAAAAGCAATTATGAAGCTGTTTTGAAGCACTTTTCATAAATTCTAAAGCTATTTTTGGCTGTTATGGAGCATTGATTTTAATGTTTTTTTTAAAAAAAAATAATTCAAATAGTTGTTTAATGATGTTTGTGGAGTAGTTTTAACCACTGTTTTTTAATGTATTGTGTTCAGAATTAATATATATATATATATATATATATATATATGTTGTGATGAAGTTTAATAACTAGTTAAAGTTGTTCCTTACTAGTTTGTTTTTTTTTTTTTCAATTTCTAATTTCGAAAAGTTTGATATAGACTTGTGTTTGTAAACTTTAATTGAAATTCATGCTACTTTAATTTCATGAATTCATAATCTATAATGCCCTAGAATCTTGAAACACATAATAATCACTAAACTTATAATTTTAGGAACATGAATTTAAGTACTAACCTTGATCCATGCTTTGCTTAAAGTTGAATACTTTGATGTAGGAATTTTCTTCCTCCTTGCCTTTACTTTAATCTCTTCTTGATGGTGAGAAGAAAACCCTAACCCTAAGCCTTTTCTCTTTTCTCTCTCTTGACGACTTTTCTTAGAGACGTGAAAAGAAAACCTAAAGTGTTTTAGGGTTTGGAACTTTAAGTCTTTTTATAGGCAGAGAAAGAGGAAATCTTTTTCCTTATATAATTCCCAAAAGCTTTAATAATATTTTATTCCCACTAAACCATCAAAGTGGGCCCTTAATATTAAAGCCCAATTAGATATTAAGTCATGTGGGACACTTTTATTTGAAATAATCCAACATTCTCCCACTTGGCCCATATGACGACTTGAGAATTTAATAACAACTTTAAGTGCGCAATGTTATTATATCCTCCATAATGTCAATTTGGACTTTTCTCTAATTAAGTTAAAGTTGACTGGATCATGGCGGTCACACATCATTCAATCGACATGATCCCTTCCATGTATCACAAGATCAATCTAACTTAAACTTTAACCATAATGAGGTGAACCATAAGCCTCAACCATACAGTCTTCCTAAGAAGACTAAACCATAATACATTAAAACAATACAATGTAAATAAGCAGAAAACATATCCATAAATGATATCAAAATGTCATAAGATAATGAGCAAATAACTGTTATGCATACGTATACACATACAAACTATCATGCTAACAAGGACTTATCCATGATACCCATCCTTTCGACATGTCCATGAAATGTCTTAGGTGGCAACCCTTTTGTTAACGGATCCGCTACCATAAGATCGGCCGATATGCTCAATAGACACTCTATGTTTCGCACTTCTTCTTTGACCGACAGTACTTCAATTCCATATGCTTAGCACCCTTAGAATACTTGTCGTTCTTTGAGAAGAAGACCGCTGAATTGTCACAATAAATTCTTAGCGGCTTGGCTATACTGTCAACAATTCCAAGCCCTGAAATAAAGTTCCGCAACCACAATCCATGAATAGTGGCCTCAAAGCATGCCACAAATTCAGCCTCCATAGTAGAAGCAGCAATGACAGACTGCTTTCCACTTCTCCATGATATCGCTCCTCCAGCTAGAAGAAACAAATAACCGAATGTTGACTTTCTCGAGTCAACACATCCGACATAATCTGAATATCCTATAACTTCGAGGTGATTAGACCTCCTATACATGAGCATGTGTTCCTTGGTGCCTTGTAAATACCGAAGGACTTTCTTTGCGGCTTTCCGATCAATACCAGGATTACTTTGATACCGGCCTAGCATTCCAACAAAGAAAGCCGATATCGTGCCGAGTACAAGTTTGTGCATACATTAAGCTCCCAACCACTGATGCATAGGGAATCAAATTCATTTCCTTTCGTTCCAAATCATTCTTTGGACATTGCATTTGACTGAACTTGTCCCCTTTCTGTATTGGAACAATTCCTGCTGAACACTTTTCCATTTTGAATCTCTCTAAGACCTTATTGATGTAAGCTTTCTGAGACAGTCCCAACATTCCATGTGACCTATCACGGAATATTTCTATTCCTATCACATAGGATGCCTCACCTAAATCTTTCATTTCAAAGTTCTTAGAGAGAAAATCTTTTACATTACGTAACATCCCAACATCATTAGTAGCAAGTAAAATATCATCAACATACAAGACCAATATTACGAACTTGCTCCCACTGACCTTCATATAGATACACCGATCAACGGTGTTTTCTATGAAACTATAAGAAGTAATGGTATCATTAAACTTAATATACCATTGGCGGGAGGCTTGTTTTAGTCCATATATTGACTTCTTCAATTTACACACTAAACTTTCCTTATCTGTGGTCACGAACCCTTCAAAGTTGATCCATATAAACCTCCTCTTCCAACTCACCATTTAGAAAAGCGGTTTTAACATCCATTTGGTGAAGCTCCAAATCATAATGAGCCACCAAAGCCATAACAATTCTTAAAGAGTCCTTCTTAGATACCGGGAGAAGGTCTCTTTATAGTCAATGCCATCCTTTTGTGTATAACCCTTTGCAACGAGTCTGGCCTTATACCTTTCAATGTTTCCATTCGAGTCACGTTTAGTCTTAAAGACCCATTTACAACCGACTCTTTTGGAACCTTTAGGCAACTCTACTAAGTCCCAAACTCGATTGTCATACATTGATTTTATTTCTTCTTTCATAGCATCTAACCACTTTTCGAATTGTTACCATTCACCGCTTGACTAAATGAGGTTGGATCATCATCAATGCTTAAGTCACATTCATGCTCAAGATTATAAACCACATAGTCATCGAAATAAGGTCTTTTACGCCTTATAGACCGTCTCAATGCTATTTCCTCTTGTGGCTCAATAATCTCTTGCTCGACAAGAACCGGTTCATCTATTATATTTTCATTCATGGGGTTTCAACATTAACTTGTTGTTCGGTATGTTGCGAGACCGTGATACAACAATAGGAACAACAACTTCGAAGGAATATCGGGTATGCATTTCAACCCGAATTTCCTTAATGTCAACTTTTCTTGGTTCCCCACTCCCACTGACTAAGCCATTCTCAATGAACCGAGCATTGCCTGACTCAACGATTCTCGTACTATGGTTAGGACAGTAAAATCTATACCCCTTTGACTTTTCAGGATAGCCAATGAAATAACCACTGACTGTCCTAGCATCAAGTTTCTTTTCTTGTGGATTATACAACCTTACCTCCGCTGGGCAACCCCAAACATGAAGATGTCTCAAACTCGGTTTCCTGCCCGTCCACAATTCATAAGGTGTCTTAGGAACCGCCTTACTAGGAACCCGATTGAGAAGGTATTCAGCGGTCTTTAATGCATGCATCCACAAAGATAAGGGTAAAGAACAATTACTTAACATACTTCTAACCATATCCATTAATGTACGATTTTGTCTCTCACCACACCATTCTCGAGAGGTGTACCGGCATTGTATACGTGCACAAATGCCACGACTTTCGAGGAATTTTGCAAATGGACCTGGACATTGTCCCTTCTCGATGAACCTTCCATAATATTCACCACCTCTATCCGATCTCACTATTTTTACTTTTTATTTAACCGCCTTTCCACCTCATTTATGAACACCTCAAGGACATTCACAAAGATGAGACTTTTCATGCAAGAAATAAATATAACCATAACGTGAGTAATCATCAATAAAAGTGATAAAATAATGTTCACCACCCCAACTAGGGTTATCAAAAGGACCACAAATATCGGTGTGTATCAATTCAAGAAGTTGAGTGCTTCTTGTGGCGTTTTTTAATGTGGTTTTGGTTTGCTTTCCCTTAATGCAATCCACACATATAACCCATCACTAAAATCCAATTGAGGAAGGATCTCACTTTTCACCAACCTCATTAACCTTTCTTTGGAAATATGACCCAATCTTTGATGCCACAAGAAAGCGTAATTTTCATCGATGCACTACATTTCATGCCTACACTATAATCAACATGATACAGGGATTCGACAAATTCATTATTAAGATTAAAACGGTAAAGAGAATCACACAAAGTACCAGAACCATAATAGTACTTGTTTTTAAATAATGAAAAAACACCGTTTCCAAACTTAAAATTAAAACCTAAAACATCCAGCTTCCCTACTGAAACAAGATTTCTAGCACAATCAGGAACATAGAGACACCCTTCAAGATCTACATGACAGCCGGTGTCCAAGATCAATCTATACGTCCCAATTCCTTCTATCCGTGCTTTCATCCTGTTTCCCATAAACAAGTATTGCTCAGTTCCGTTTATGGGCCGGATCGTAAGGAATCCCCGTATAACATGAGACACATGAGTAGTTGCACTGAATCTAACCACCAGGTATTATTAGGTACTTCTATAAGGTTTGATTCAAAACATACATAAATATTATGCATACCTTTCTTTTCGAACCATTCCTTCCTTTTAGGGCAATCTTTCTTTACGTGCCCTTCCTTATTGCAGAAGTAACATTTAACCTTTTTCTGGATTCGACCCTCATTAACCTTCATTGGGGCCTTGTCCTTTTTCTTGTTCTTCATACCTGGTTTGGCCTTGCTGTTGTTATTTCCATCATAGACTGTGAGGTTGATGGAGTGATCCCTTATCTTCTTTAATCTCCCTTCTTCCTGCACTAACATGGCCTTAAGTTCATTTGAGTTCCATTTATCCTTAATGGTGTTGTAGTTCACCTGGAACTGACCAAATTCAGCAGGAAGGGAGTTCATGATAAACTGTACAAGGAATGAGTCACTCACATCCATCCCCAAAGTCTTCAATTTTGCTGCTAAGTTGGACATTTCTGTTACGTGATCATGAATTGACTTAGACCAATCAAACTTCTTTGTAGTTAGCTCACCCATAAGGCTACCCACACTGGATTTATCGGCTAAGTCTGATTGAGAATATTCTTTGATTTTCAGCAGGAACTCCCTAGTATCATCTGTCTTTGGCATCGAAGGCTTAATATTTTCTGTCATGGTCATCCTCATAAGGTTCAAGCTCAGCCTGTTAGACCGCTCCCAAGCCATATAGATCGACTTGTCATCTTCCGAGCTAGTCTCAGTAATGGCTGCGGGCTTCTCATCTGTCATTATGGCTAGGTCCAAGTCCATAACACCCAGAGTAAACTGGATTTGTTCGGACCAATCAGCATAGTTCAGCCCGTTGAACTTGACAACCGAATTTCCTGATGCGAAAAGATTCATAGAAACTGCAAACATTCATACATGCTTATCTTTTAGTGCTTTGAGTTAACTTTAATAGATTCAGATATATTTATGTAAAACTTTAAATATGTATTTAAGTTCACCTTTGGGCAATCCCTAAATACATAAACATAATTGATGCCAATAGAAAATACTTTAATGGATAATCATTACATACATTAGCTAAATAAGTTTTCTATCTTTGGATATACGACTATCCAACCAAGGCTAAATGATTTATCTCTTTAATGTTATAGATTACGAGCAATGGTCCATCTTTGGATGACCTCCTAGCTAAATAATCTATAATCTCAATTGTTCAATCCACCATTCTTGTCATTCAATAAGGGCATCTCTTTATTCATGAACAATTGTAATTTTATTAATTTAATGTGTTGATATTCCATTCAGCCAGGCCACTTTGGTGATTAACAAGCTATTTAATATCTTCACATTCTATTATATTTTTCATATTTTAAGTCTTGAACAAAATAAAATTTTATTTAAAAATTAACATACTGTCAAGTTTGTTCATCCTTAAAGTTCATATGCATAAAACATGAAAAAACCCGAGACTATACAGTGCTTAATGTGCAAGTTTCAACCTTGCATACTGTTCAATATTTATACATGTACATGTCCTGGATTTCACAATCTCTATGTGGTCCCATGCTTGATCATTACCGTGCATACATAAAAGAAAAGACTCAATCCGAACATGAATTGAACTTTCGGGTTGAGTATTTTCACATCAGGACATAATTTATTATATTTAATCAATTTTCAGAATATACCATATTATATAAACAATTCATTCTAACAAAAATTTACGCGGAATATACTATAATTCGTCAAATTGAATTGTCGATAATAGGAAAATTATGAGTTCCATAATCCTAAGCTCTGATACCACATGTAAACTTTAATTGAAATTCATGCTACTTTAATTTCATGAATTCATAATCTATAATGCCCTAGAATCTTGGCACACATAATAATCACTAAACTTATAATTTTAGGAACATGAATTTAAGTACTAACCTTGATCCATGCTTTGCTTAAAGTTGAATACTTTGATGTAGGAATTTTCTTCCTACTTGCCTTTACTTTAATCTTTTCTTGATGGTGAGAAGAAAACCCTAACCCTAAGCCTTTTTCTCTTTTCTCTCTCTTGACGACTTTTCTTAGAGACGTGAAAAGAAAACCTAAAGTGTTTTAGGGTTTGGAACTTTAAGTCTTTTTATAGGCAGAGAAAGAGGGAATCCTTTTCCTTATATAATTCCCAAAAGCTTTAATAATATTTTATTCCCACTAAACCATCAAAGTGGACCCTTAATATTAAAGCCCAATTAGATATTAAGTCATGTGGGACACTTTTATTTGAAATAATCCAACAGTGTTGGTATAGACTAAATACAAATTTTTATTAGTTTTAGAGTTCTTAATTTGGGAGTTTAAGAAAAAAATATATATACCAACTAAGATTATAAATGGGAAAATCCATATTTGGGCCACCCAACTTTTCACCAATTTGCAATGCGGCCACCATATGTTTCAAAATGTTATTCTTGTTACTGAACATTAGTTAGGTTGCAAGCGAGCCATTTTTTGGATGGACGTTAGCTCAGCCGTTAAATTAACATAAAATACCTATTTTACCCTTGTCTTCATCTTCTTCCTCACTCCCTCGCTCTTGACAAGTGCTTCATGTATCCAACACCGCCACCCAAATGATGTTTGATTTCAAAACCCAAATCAGTTGGGTAATATAGATATAAGGCCTTAAATTAAATAGATTTTCAATATCAAAGTCGCAAATCAAATGGGTATTTAATTCAACCTAACAATTTCTCCGACTCAAATTTGTATGATAAATCAAGAAGATGAAGCAAGAACAAGAACGCAGAAATCACATTCCAGATGACCTCTTTCTTATGATATTCTCCAAAATTTCTAAGGCCAATTCCCTTTGCCGATTTTCTCTACTCTCCAAGTGATTCGCTTCCCTAATCGCTTGCCCTCCGACTGGCACCGGCACGGGAACCTTCTCCGTCAAAGTAAATTGGGTCAACCTGTTTTGTAATATGGTACCCCCTCTGTCACGAGAACCCTCCTTACCCTTCAATGTTTTCACTAACCCAATCCAATCTCTCTTTCGCCCTGACAATACCATCAATGAAGAACTCTTTTATTCATTGGGGCGTTTTCTCAAACAGTTTAACATCATTCAATCTCTCCACTTCCAACTTTCTCTTTTCGGCTATAATCCATCGATCCAGTTGTCAAGTGGAGAATCAAATTTAAGTTCTAAAGACCGAAACACTTTCTAATTTTCTCCGCAAAGAGCATTACTGATTATAATCAAGAAGAAGAAGAGTCTGATAATGTAATGCCCCGAGTCCAAGATCTGATGATAAACCCCGACTCGGTGCGCTAAACTAACAAAAACAACGAGCAACACAAGCTCAAACCAATTACTATGCAATGAAATACTAGATAAAAACATGAGCTTCAAAAGTTCGAATAAAAAATCACAACTAATAAAACCTCAACAGCTAAAACACGTGCCGGAGAACAACACTCAAGTAATCCCAACAAATAACACCTCGACGGCTAAATACATAAGCCGAAGAAACAACAACACTAAACAACCACAAGCTAACGCGCTTGTGAAAAACTAATAAGTAAACGACTCGAAGCCTCCACGAAAATATACAAGACTTACTGAAATCATAATAAGATACAACCACTCGACGCCACAAGTCGGCATCAAAATAAAAGTCTACAAAATACATAATATCTCTACCCAACACCAAGTTTACATAACTCAGTTTAATCAACGTTCTCATAATACAAAAGATAAATATAAAACAACGATCTAAATACAAGTTGCTAAACTCCGAAACTAAAGCCTCACTGTACTGGAATTTATAACCTGCAAGCTAAGGAAAACAAAGGCGTGAGATGAGACAAGGCTCAGTAAGTTACTAATGCAACAATATGGCATGTTATAATGCACAACAATATAATAGGATAGTAAACATGTAATAACACATAATAACAACCAACCCTATACTAACGAGAGGCTTAGTAGCCACCAACCGTCCCATACTAGTTGGAGACCACGACAAACATTCGCTCGTATAGGAAGCACATAAAGAGCGGTAAAGTAAACACATAGTGGAGGATACGGTAAATCGAGGTACACCTCCGATCCTAAACAAACACTTCCGACCTAGTCACTCCATTAATAACTCAATTGATTATGCTGCTTGATAAGTGCGTAATTTCCCATATATCTCTCCATATTTTGTCTCCATTTCCTATGAACTTTAAATGTATTTTGCCCAAGAAAGTGTATTTATTGTATTCTTTTGTATTTCAAATTTTCTTGGCAAATATTCAAGCTTTAAAGAATCATTTCATAGCATTTTGGGAGTATTCAAGGCAACCCGTGAAGTTTTAAAGTGATTAGAGCCATTTGATCGAGGTCCATTAGTCCTCTGTTGGTCATTTACAAAGGAAAGGACTAAACTGTAATAGAAAATAAGCTAACGGAGTCTAACGGAGGCTGACTTGGGACTAGATTGCAAAGCCTGGGCAAGGAGGGACTGCGGTTCACTTTCAGGGAACATGGAGGGCACCGGACCAACTTAGGAAAGTCCAGGGGCAGCGATGCAAAGCGCTGAAACTTCCTAATTTATGCACTGTCACTCCCAGAAACTGCCACGCGTCGCGACCCTTGCCCACCAGCAAACACGCATGTCTTGGTTGGTGATCCGGACCCGCTCTACTTGCCCACCTTTCCAGCCCGCACACTCTCTCATCTTCGACCCATTTCAGTAGCGATTGACCCATAAACTGCCCCAGCTCCTGCCCCGTCTTCCAGCCGGATCAGCAGCCCTTATTCTCCCATTTTTAGGCCTACTTGGCTTCCTTAATACTCTTTGCCTTCACTTATATACTCGAAGGCAGCCCTAATTCAAAGGCAATTTCAGCCCCAACAGACTAAGAAACACAAGCTCTCTTTCTCCCCTTTTCTCCACCTTTATACCCCAATTAAATGCATTCATTCTAAGGGTTTGGAGCATCAAATCAAGGGCCAAGGAAGCATTTGCAAGGCTTTGCAACTATGGATTTCAGCATTGATCGGTTTAATTTTTCCTATCATTATCTCAAGATTAATGTTGTATTTTCTTGGAATCTTTGTCTTGTAAATGTGGAATTGGTGATGAGCTAATTATATTTATGGATTGTGATTATTTTCTATGTTGAATGTGATGTTTTAATTTAATCTCTCTCTCTATTTAATATACAATCATGCTAGGTTACTAAATTGTGGGCTTAATGCTTTTAATTGATTTAGCCATTAATTAATTGATTTGAGAAATATATATTTTGGATCCGCGAGAGCTACCTTACATTTCGGACCTAGCAATTTAGTAGTTGGTGTTCTGTGACACACATCGATAACCGTCGGCTACCGGCATGACTTGTAGAAAAATAGAGAGATTATTTCTCTACCCATTATCTTGGTTATTATACTAGCACATCTATTATTTTAGTAATAAAAGTGTAACACAAATTTAATTAGATTTGAGGTGTTCAGATGATATGTGAAATCTTAACTTTTAAGAATTGATGTGGGACTCACATGAAATTTATCCAAATTGTTCCTATCTCTTTGCTAGGTCGGCCGAGGAGGGGGTATATTATGAATATGAGAGAGACTTTCACTCTCTCATATCAGCACACACAAACACAATTTTATCCCTTCCTTTTCGAACCGTTCTCTCCCTCCTTTCTTCTGTAAATTTCGTTCGTTCTCTCTCCCTCCGTCCCTAAAGTCGTGTTATACTATTTGGTGTACAAGATCGATTTGGTTCGTGATACTTGGGTGTTTTGACGAACCAACTCCGTAGGGTTGACGTGCTTGACGAGTAGAAAGTTATTATCGAAAAATCTCAAGTTTTTATCGGTATTAATTTTATAGCATTGTAAGTTACTATCCCCTTTATTTACTGTATTAATTATGCATGCCATATAAAATAATCTACGATGATATATTTGTTTATGCATAGAATTACGCTACTTGTTAATCATGTTAACGTGTTACTTTTAGTACATGTTAATTATATGAAATTGACCCAGATAATTGGTGTTATTATTAATATTAATAATTTTGGGCGATACTACAGTTAGTAATTATAACCCAAAAATTAGTTAAAGACTCAAACAGAGTCAAATAGGGTAAAATAATATTACCCGCACCGTTAGTTAAAATTGATGATAATAATTGCAATTCTTTAAGGATTGTGATTTATTGAGACTAGTTAACTTGTACTGCAAGTTACAATATGTAACGTGCTATGTGGATGTGTTACAGGCAAATAGCTGCGAGTTACTTACTCTGTGGTGATTATTTGTAAGTTCAGTGTTTACGGGCACAACGTGATCATGTGATTCGGTAAGGACACATCTTGATTGATTTAGCATGTCAAGTAAATATCTACTTGTGCATTGCATCGAGTCCAGCTGGCATGTGTATTTTATTTCGGGAGGTATGTTGACGCGCAGTTATTGCGGGAGCTAGGGCTACGTAATAACTGTGGGCCACATATCTGGCTCGTGTCCCCTCCATTGGCCATGGTTGGGGGTAGCTACGGTTGTTGCAATACGCATGACCTGTCTTAAAGCTACAACCACCTATGTTTTCCTGGGTCGTGAGGGACCAGGTATGCTTGGGTAGGGGTCGTGTGTTACCCTTGGATTCGAATACCGATCTGTTATGTGTAATGCTGTAGCAGCACCTGAACTGTGTGGATTCACTTCAGCTAGGAGTGAAAAGGTTGAAAGTATTGAGAACGTCGGAGATGTATCTCGACACAGTATCCCTTTATATGTGTTTACTTACAGCATCTTATATGCTTCCTATACAAGCGAGTTGGTCGCGGTCTCTAATTGGTATGGGACGGTTGGCGGCAGCTGAGCCTCTCGTGTAGTATAGGGTTGTCTGTTTATAACATGATACCTGATACATGTTGTTGTTGAGAATTACAATCTTTCGTTATTACTGCTTGCATGATAGCATGCCATGTAGTTGCATATAGTAACTTACTGAGCTCGTCTCACCCCATTCCTTTTATTTGTTTTCCTTAGATTCCGGCGCGCCCGGAAGAGCAGAACGGTGAACTTGAGGCTAGCGGGGAAGTCTTGGCAGGTGGTTCTTTTGGATAGAAGCTCATTAGAGCTTATGTATATATGTACTTTTGCGAGGACGTGGATAATATATGGAGTTATGTAAATCCTATATTTTGGGTAGTATTGTATAGTATATGTTGTGTGTTCTCTTTTAGTGCCGACACAGGTTGTCGTGCGTGTATAGTTATGAAACCCTTGTGATTTGTATTATATCAGTTGTGGCTTTGAACCTTACTTTTATCAGTGTTTTCTGAGCGGTTAGCTCGTAGTTGTTGTTAGTGTTGTTCTCCGGCTTACTTTATAGCCGTTGAGGTTGTTCCTTTACTTTTGAGCTGGCATGGCTCGTATTTATCAAGTATTGTGTTATAGTAATGTATTTGTTAAGCGCACCCACTAGGGGTTCCATATCGAATCTCAGGGTCGGGGCGTGATACCTCGGCCCCTATTTGAGCGACCTCACCTATGTCCCCTACCACGCCCACGGGAATTTCCCCGACCTCTGGAGTTGTGCCTTTGGTAGCCCTAATTATGATTGAAAGTGGCCTGTTGGCATTGGGTGAAGGGTGAGGATTGTGGCATGGGTGAGGATTGTGGTTGGTTTGGTTGTTGGTTGGGTGTGGTGGTGGTGTTGGTTTTGTTGGCCACGAGGGTTGTGCCAAGACTGAGGTTGAGGGAGGAAAACCTATTTTGGAGCGTTTCTTCATATAGGATACGATCTGAGAAGTCATCAAAATTGGTTGTTGGGTTTTGATTATAAGAGGTCAGAAATTCTTTGTAGTCGTGTCCCAAACCATGAAGAACACGTTCAATGAGGTCTTCATCAGGGATAACAATCCCAGCGGTGGCTAAAGAGTTTGAGATGGTTGTAGCTCGAAAAAGATAGTTTGTAATGTTGGTTTTGGGTTCACATTTCAGGCAATGAAGTTTTTGGCGAACGTTACAAACATAGGCAGCAGAGGTGGCACCAAATTTCTTTGAAGTAAGCTCCAAGGCGACTGGAGCGATTTTGATTGATGCAAGGTGAGATTGGATGGGCGCTGTAACGGAGGCGCACATCCAACAACTAGACTTGTAGCTTCAATCCATTTCTGATATGTTAGATTTGTGGTCACTTTATCGGCTAATTTTTCTTTTAGTGGTGAGTTGTCGGTTAGAACATGTTCGAGCGAGAAAGGAAGAACAGCAAGAAATTGGGCTGACCAATTAAGATAATTTTTTGGGTTAAGAAGCAGTTGGCCATTAGCGACTGTGGGTTAAAGAATACAGGAAGAGAGTGGCCATTTACGTAAGGGTTGGATTGAGAGGAGCTTGCTTGAGTAGAGTCAGAGGTTGCTGTTGTGCGTGAGCCTTAATTTTGCTCTGATACCATGTAAGAGGAAGAAGAAAAGAATATTGCCCAAGATGATATATAAAGAATACAATTATGGAAATGTAGACTGTTGGGAATCCTTGTTTGTGCGGGAAAGAGATTCATGGTTTCGGCTTTCAATTTCAAGTTATGTTTCGCTTTTATAATAGACAACATGAAAATGTTCCCACCTATTCTATGTTGTGAATTCTGGACTTAGGTCTTGTATATTTGTGCCAATTGATGTGGGCTTAGAAGAAAACATCTATTGGGATATGATAAGGTTCAATGTGCAGAAGTTCATAAATGTGGAATGCTTTTAATGTCTCGCTTTTATCGTTATACTAGAAAATATTAGGTTTAAGATCCAAGTTAAAAGTGAGTTGAATGAAAAGCAAACCATAAATTGAGTCCGGTCTTGAAATCTGTATAAGGTGTACCTGAGTGCTTGTTCATTGTTTGTTAGGTATGATAGGCATGTTCTTTTGTCACACATTTCAATGCTATAGCAATATTTGCTTTTGTAGCTTGACAGTTCTTTGTATAGAGTGGAGTTCTTAGCTTTAGAAGAATCATATTCTGTTGGTAAGATAGAATCAGATGGCCTTCCTTCCTTATCTTATGAGAGATTTGCAGAAGCTGTTGTACAAGTTTAATTTCTTCAACGTCTCATATAGACAAAATGTATAACTGAATAGCAACCAAATATTGCTGTATTTCCTCAAATTTCATGTCATGTTCATATAAGTTTGCTCATATTTCATGTATTTGTAGTTTTTGTACATAGACAAAAACTTGGTTATTATTGCAATCTCAAATTTAGATCAGTACCAATAGTCAGTCTTGAGGCTTTGAATGAATTCTTTCTCTACTTTTTTGAGAACAAGCATTGAATTGGAGTTTATGTCTGAGATGAGATTTCAGAAGTTTGTGTAGCTTCCCTATGATTCCCTCAACTCGCTGCGTTTTATTATAGGGACATATTTTTACATGCTTATGAAGTTTGTACTATTTTTGGTGCGTTTGGACGCATCGTAATTAAGAAGAAGAAGAGTCTGATAATGTAACGCCCCGAGTCCGAGATTTGATGATAAACCCCGACTCGGTGCGCTAAACTAACAAAAACAACGAGCAACACAAGCTCAAACCAATTACTATGCAGTGAAATACTAGATAAAAACATGAGCTTCTAAAGCTTGAATAACAAATCACAACTAATAAAACCTCAACAACCAAAACATGTGCCGGAAAACAACACTCAAGTAATCCCAACAAATAACACCTCGACGGCTAAATACATTAGTCGGAGAAACAACAACACTAAACAACCACGAGCTAACGCGCTTGTGAAAAACTAATAAGTAAACGACTTGAAGCCTCCACGAAAATATACAAGACTAACTGAAGTCATAATAAGATACAACCACTCGACCCCACATGTCGGCATCAAAATACAAGTCTACAGAATACATAATATCTCTACCCAATACCAAGTTTACATAACTCAGTTTAATCAACGTTCTCACAATACAATAGATAAATATAAAACAATGATCTAAATACAAGTTGCTAAACTCGAAACTAAATCCTCACTGCGCTGGAATTTATAACCTGCAAGCTAAGGAAAACAAAGGCGTGGGATGAGACAAGGCTCAGTAAGTTATTAATGCAGCAATATGACATGTTACAATGCACAACAATATAACATGATAGTAAACATGTAATAACACATAAGAGCAACCAACCCTATACTAACGAGAGGCTCAGTAGCCGACAACCATCCCATACCAGTTGGAGACCACGACCAACATTCTCTCATATAGGAAGCACATAAAGAGCGGTAAAGAAAACACATAGTGGAGGATACGGTGGATCGAGGTACACCTCCGATCCTAAACAAACACTTTCGACCTTGTCGCTCCATTAATAACTCAATTGATTGTGCTACTGCCGCGTTACACAAATTATAAGGGACCGATGCTCGTATCCCAAAAACCAAGTAAATGTACCCGATCGAGTCAAGCACGATCTACAAGTACCTAATGTGAACCGTTTTCTGTATTCACGTCGACGTATACGCTCGGTCATCCTACGACCCTAGACACCATACGAAATAGCTAACCAAGTTTGCGCTTATTTCGTACGACAATTGGTTGCTATAAACCCTACCATAGCCAACGGCAGGGAGCCGCCCAGTGTATTGGACACCACGGCTATTGCGTAGCCCCAGCTCACTACATAGCCATGGACCAATACACCTCCAAAAATACATATGACAACTGGACTCGATGCAATGTACAAGTAGATATTTACTCGTCATGCTAAACAAATCAAAGTGTGTCCATTTTGGATCACAACTAAACCATAACAAATCATGATGTGTTTTATTGTATTACATACCCAAATTAACTCAATGTGTTTATAAATACTAAACACACAATCAATCGTCAAAGTAGGATGATTGTCCTATCACATATTAGAACAATCACACCGTGTCTGTAATCACTGAACACATAACCAAATCAAGACAATAGGCAAAGTAGGCCTATTATAAAACTCAACAATCTAACGGTGTATGCGATAGCTAAACATACTCAATATCACAATCGTAGGTAGGGTATTCTTACCGTGTCAACACCAAGCAAACGGTGCCCACAATGTGTAACACACATCTAATATAACAAGAGTAGGTTAATTATACATATTCCTAATCAAGGCAACATGTTCATTACATGAACACAAATTCATCTAAGTTCGCTAATGCTAGACTTCATAACCTCAACATACGTAAGTCTACTCGTATTTACAATCATTAACCAATGTGTAACTACTACGCTCAACTTAGGATCTCTACAATATCCTATAACAACACAATACAATACACTACATATCATTTATATCATAACTTATCGCGATTTATGCTTGTTACGTACTAAGTACACAACAATTCAACTCTAATTTCGTTACCCGCATGGGACAATAACTAGGATAGCTCATGTCCCCAACTCATAAATAACATGTCACTAAACTTGTAGTGACTATACCACTCACATCGTACGTCACGAATTATCGTACGCAACCTATCGGTAACTTATATGATGATACAAGTATATTCATAATTAACCCTTGTTTAGAAATAGGGTGCATAGATAACAATTCAACCCAATTCAAGTAATCATGTAGTCAACTAACGTTTGACTAAGTCATAGACACGCCAATCCGTCATTCCACTTCGTAGGAGACTAATATACCTCTCGCAATGGTTTGTACTACTAGCTCAACTGGTACTCACACTCTAAGAACTATGTACTTATCTTGGAGGTCATGGGTTCGAGTGTGGGCCGAGGGAAGGCAAAAACCAATTGCCAAGAATGGGAAGACTGTGAGGGTGATGCTAGGGTGAGACCAAGGTGGATCTGTTGAGGCCAAGACGAGTGAGACCCTGGGTGATCACTACAAAAAAGGTAGCTCAATTGGTACTCACACTCTAAGAACTATGTACTTATCCTGGAGGTCATGGGTTCGAGTGTGAGGAAGGCAAAAACCCACTGCCAGGAGTGGGAAGACCGTGAGAGTGATGCTAGGGTGAGACCCAGGTGGGTCCGTTGAGGCCAAGGTGGGTGAGACCCTGGGTCGCTACAGCTGCATTCGAGAAGTATTTAGGGGCTGTACTGCCAACTAATGAGAAGGGTAATTTATGGAGTAAAGAAGATTCTGACCTTCTTTAATTTCACATAAGATATTTACCATTTTCTTTGAATAATATAAGAATCAACCATTATTTTTCAATAAATTTCCCATTTATTTTAATTATCCCATTATTTTATCCACGAAATAGTGAATATATTATCTTAGATCAATTATTTATTACAACTAACTTAGTTTGGCATGGAATTCAGTAATTAAAATAAAAAACCAGCTAGTTACATGTTAGAAATAGTAATTATATCTTTCATCTTCACTCTATGGATTTT
Organism: Platycodon grandiflorus; assembly: GCA_016624345.1. NCBI lineage: Eukaryota > Viridiplantae > Streptophyta > Magnoliopsida > Asterales > Campanulaceae > Platycodon > Platycodon grandiflorus. Next base: position 33,297,884 of record CM028368.1, read on the forward strand.
TTAGAATACTAGTTAAGTGCACGTGCATTGCACATGTTGTTAAAGATTTCTTAAAGTGTTTTGCTAGTTGCTTTATTTTTTTATTTACATTTAATTATTGAGTTCTTTTTATGTTTTCCTCATTACAGAAGTATTAGACTTATAAATTGTGTTGTTGTGTGTTTAGCTTTTTTTACTACTTTGTTTTTCCTTCATTTTGAGTGTATGTTTTTTTATCATTGTATAACAACTTATCCTACTCCTTTGACTTTTTTGTTGGTTATTTTTGTATCTCTTTTTTTAATTAGTTTTTTATTTAAAAAACATACGTTGACTAGCTTATTTTTTTTCCCAAAAAAATATATGTATCATATGAATTTTTATTTACATTTATTAAAACTATAATACTTATTTTTTATATAATCAAAATTAGTTAATGACCATCCTAAAAAAAGAAAAGAAAAATCCGTACAATAAAGTTCCTATATACGAAAAAAAAAACTACATATGTTTCTGAAAATTGCCTAGCTTTACAAGATTTAAAGCATATAACTCACGAAAATTAAAAATTATATATATATATATATATATATATGTGTGTGTGTGTGTTTGTGTTTATATTTCTTATTTGTATTAAATTAATAAAATTTTATTTGCCCCAAGTGCCTTTTTTTTTTCTACTTGGGTGCCTCTTACCACATTTCAAACATTGATTTGTGGCTCCTTTTAGTTTTAAGGTCAAACGAAAATTAGCTCCAATATAACCATCAAATCCTACTTTACACCCCAAATTAAAAATTCTGTCAAAGTCATACACCATGTTATATTTAGTCCCACTTTGCCCCCTAGGTGCAAAAAAATTTGACACTTGAGATTCACATGATTTTGGTCATTTGAATCGGGGGTGCAATGTGGGATTTGATGCATTATTTTTAAAATAAAACTTTGGCCAAAATATGAATTACCCCCCAAGGTTTTCACCAAATTTTAAAGTTCCCTCCCACATAAGGTTTGCCCCAGAAACCCGTCTGATGTTGCCAATTTTCCCAGTTAGCCCCCTAGCCGTGATGATCGTTAGAAAAGTAACTGGAATCCATCATGTGCCTTGCACGAGGGGGGTAATTGTGTCTTTTCATTATATATACAGAATATTAACTAAAGGGGGTCAAAGTGTCAAAAAAATTACTTAAATTAAATTTTCCTTCTCCCCCTTCTTCATCTCCAACAACAACTTCTTGACAGCCCCAGTCCAAGCTAAATCCATTTGGGGATTTGTCCCAAATGGAACGAATTATACGACAGATCCAGCGACTCGATACCTTTCATGCTCAGTACAGGAAACGGGTCGACAAGAAAATTACGGGAGAGATCCAGGTTGAAGATTTTAGTGAGATTTGCAAAACTTTTCGGAACTTATCCAGAGAAACGATTCGAGGAGAGATCCAGGGTGTCGAGTGTTTGGAAATTTCCTAGGAAACTTGGGATTTGTCCAGTGAGAGAATTGTCGCTGAGCTCTAGAAACCTCAAAAGCAGTGCTAGTGCTGAAACACTCGCCGGGATCTGACCGGTTAACTTATTATGAGAAAGACTGAGGAATCGGAGGACAGAGAATGAATTGAAAACATCAGGGATGGGGCCGAAAAGTTGATTCTGGTCTAAAAGGATCGAACCAAGGTTCTTGAGCTGACGAATCTCGTTTGGAATCGGACCCGTAAGAAGATTTCCGCTGAAGTGGAGCTGAGTAAGTTGAGTCAGCTCGGAAATGGAAGCCGGTATCTTGCCGGAGAATCGTTTCCGACGAAACTGAGTGAACTGAGACGGGTAAGAGCGCCAATGTTCTCGGACAGTGGACCCGAGAGCTTATTGTTTTCGATGTAAACGTACTCGAGATAGGGTAGATGAAAGAGAACATCCGGGAAAGTACCCGATAAATTGCGGAGATTATTGAAGTAAATGCCAGATAAGAAATGGAGTTTGGAAAGGGAAGGGGAGATGGTACCAGATAAGTAGCCGTTTGGTTTGTCGGGTTGGCCGTAAACCGACAAAGTGAAGACCCGATTATCCGATTGACGACATGAGATACCGGACCAAGTGCAGCAGTCGGTGCCGGGTTTCCACTATCGCCCAAGATTTCTCCGATTACAAGCTTCTCCATTCCACCGTTGACGCCAAACTTCAAGCTATTTGCCAAGGCTTGGCTACCAATTCAAAGAAAAAAAATTCGAATTCAGCCAAACCCAAATCAAAATCATCATCCAATGTTGCTGTGGTCGATCCAAAACCAACAACTTGTACTCATGCACATAGCCTGTTTGATTATTCGAACAACGGTGAAATCAAGGCGGAGACACCCTCGTCGGCGTCCTCCTCAAGCTCAGATGAATTTTCGGCTGGGTCTTCACAAGAATCAGATATGTCGTTCTTGGAATTTTCTGGGTTCTTGACATGAATTTGGTTTCTCAAAATCTACTATGACACTTTGACCCCCTTTAATTAGAAAATAAGCAATTACTTTTTTGACATTTTGACCCCCTTTATTTAATGTTGTTTTATATATCAGAAAATTACCTAATTGCCCCCAACACGTGCAAGGCACATGTGAAAAACGTTAACTTTCTAACGGTTATCACGGCCAGGGGGCTAACTGGGAAAATTGGCAACATCAGACGGGTTTCTGGGGCAAACCTTATGTGGGGGGGCACTTTGGGATTAGGTGGAAACCTTGGGGGGTAATTCATATTTTGGCCTAAAAATTTCTTTCATTCATTTCAAATGAAAAAAAAAATTAAATTTTAAATAGTTAAAAAAAATTAGAATTTGTGCCTGTAATTTTTGTTTTGATTTTTCATCTTTTGTTTGTTTTTTTTTTTCATTTTTTCCCCTTCTTTCTCCTTTAATCAAAGTTATGTCTTTTTTTTTTCTTTTCAATCTTTCCTCATGTGTGGTTCTTATCTTCTTCTTCTTGGGCACCAAAACAATGTCACCTGGAAACCCAACATTGACATCAAGATCAACGAAATCATACTCTCTCTCTCTCTCTCTCTCCCCCTATCCTCAAAGTTTCTTTTTCCTTCCAACCAGTAATGTAAATCTAAGTTGGATGAGGAACCCCCAAGTATACCTCAATCTCACCACCAACGTCACTACCATGTCTCCCTATCCTCAAAATTTCTTTTTCCTTCCAACCAATAATGTAAATCTAAGTTGGATGAGGAACCCCCAAGTATACCTCGATCTCACCACTAACGTCACTACCACCACCATCGTTGCCTCAACTAGGTTGATTTCAAACTCTGAAACAGCTTCGTCAAAATTTATTACATCAGACTACTTTAGAGATCAAAAAATGATCATTCTAATAAGTTTTTGAACCTCAATCCAAACACCAAACCTTGGAAAATCTTGAATTCAAATCCAAGGTGAAGAAAATTGTACAAGCCCTAATGTCGGAGTCTAAAATGGTCGACGAAGCACTTGAGACCATTGGCAATTGGTTCAATTTTTTATTGTATTCACCCAGTTCCACAATATTTTTTAAAAATCTTTCTTGAAGTCATCTCGCAAGATCTAATCAATCTTGTTGGAGAGATGAGAAAGAATCTAATGATTTAACTGGTTGAGTAGACATTGAGAAAAACTCACCGATTCTTTCCAAGTTCGAGGATAATCGAGAGGAGGAACACAATCGTCACCGGAGAAGACTGACCCCGCTGGAGAAATGGGAATGAATCTAATTTCTTTTCTTATCCCTCACTTTCTTCCATCAACCTCATCATTCATAAATCCACCACCATTATCACCACTAAATCTCACCTTGCATCCCAACCTGCAAAGTGTCTCACTTTTATACAAAATTTTGTTATTTGTTCAACTTACCCCCCTCCCGGGAGTTAAAAATATGGCAAAAACTTATAAAAGACCGTTTTACGAATATTTTCTGTAAGACGGATCTCTCTGACCTGACCCACAATGTGTTGGTGGGTTGAATTGTGACACAGTGGGGCTCCGTCTTATGAATCAAGATCCGTAAGACAGTCTCGCATGAGACCTACTCTAAAATAGTAATGAAAAATGACATGTGCATGTCACATGAGAATTGATTTGGTCATTTTGCTTTGGGCTGCAAAGAGAGATTTAATTATAATTTTATCATTTAGTTAACCATTTTATATTTAAGATAAGTTTTTAATTAAAAATAATAAATAATCGTTTCAATAATAAATAATTAAAATTTGTCTCATATTTATTTTTAAAGTTAAAAAAATGCGTACTCCGAAAAAAATTCAGATTTTATTTAATTTCTTTTGTTATCCCTCACTTTCTTCCACCAACCTCATCATTTATAGATCCACCACCACTCACCTCTACCAGCTCAAATTTCACCATTAACTAAAAAATTAATTTTTGATTTTATTTTATTAATTTCTTTTTTTTATACCTTACTCCTTCCTTCGAATTAACCCATACAAAAGACTCATCATTTATAGACCCACCACCACCACAACCTTAAATTTCACTATTTAAAAACTCAAATTCATTTTTTTGAATATTAAAATTTGAAGGTTTTGATAGTGGTGGTAAATTAGGTGGTTACTTAGCTAGAAAAGAATTGAGAAATTTTTTTTGTAATTAAATAAAAATAAAAATATAATTTTATAATAATATAGATACTAAAATAGTTCAAAGTGAATTAGCCCTAAATTTCACTTTGCACCCCGATCCAAGTGACTAAAATAGCCCTCATGTAACGTGCACATGTCAAATTTTTTATATTTCTAACGCCCATAGGACAAAAGGGCTAATTGGGACAGATGGCAACAACATGTATCAAAGTTGGACACTTTGTAGGTTGCGGTGCATAGTGGGATTTGGTGAATACATTAGGGTGAAAATCATATTTTGGCCTTTTCATGGTTGAACTTAAAGACTGAGAAATTTCCCCCCCTTTTCCATTCATGTCAACCTTTATTTATACAATATACAGGAGTTAATATGGGAAGGGATTCTAATCACTTCCATGATTTATGGTCCTATCTATAGTAAATACAATCCTACCAAGATTACATGATTGATGAATCTCTTCTAACGAATATTATGGAATAATATTCGCTAACACTCCCCCGTAGTCGAAGCTGGAGGAAGACGAACATTTAAACTGTCCCGAAAGTCTTTGAATAAAACTAATGGAAGTCCTTTCGTAAAGATGTCAGCTAACTGATGGCGGGAAGGAACATGACGAACTCGAACTTCACCCCGAGCAACTTTCTCACGGACAAAGTGAATGTCCAATTCAATATGCTTAGTACGTTGATGCTGAACCGGATTACCGGATAAGTAAATCGCACTAATATTATCACAGAAAACCAATGTTGCTCGGTCAATAGGACAATGAAGTTCCCTAAGCAAATTCCGAAGCCAGCATGATTCTGAAACAACATTTGCCACACCTCTATACTCGGCTTCTGCACTAGACCGAGAAATAGTAGGTTGACGCTTTGCGGACCATGAAATCAAATTGTCTCCCAAGAAAACGCAATACCCGGATGTGGAGCGCCTAGTATCCGGGCAGCCAGCCCAATCCGCGTCCGTAAATGACACAAGCGATGATGTGGAGGACGGATAGATGCCCAAACCGTGATGGGCCGTCCCCTTAACATACCGAATTATATGCTTCAATGCCTGCATATGATCTTCCCGTGGATTATGCATGAACAGACAAACTTGTTGCACCGCATAAGTGATGTCTGGGCGTGTGAATGTAAGATATTATAAGGCACCTGCTAAGCTACGATACTGAGATGGATCAGTATATGGAGCACTGGTGTGAGCGCTCAACTTGGCCTATACAGAACTAACTTTGCAAATAATTAATAGTATGAAGTTATTTCATTTTTAAAAAAAGATTGGGAAGAAAGTCGTTACGTTCTTCTCAAATGTCAGTTTTATATGATTATTTAAAACAGTTCTCGCGCGTTAAAATTTTTTGAGTTAGCTTGTACGGTGTCTACAACTCGATAAACCAACTTGCAATGAAAAATGCATATTTCCATTGTTGTTGGAGACTTCGCTTATGACGTTTTTAGAATTTAATTTGTGACTCAAAGTGTTAGGATTAGGAAGTGAAAATAATGATTTGATTGTGGATTTTTAAATGCTTGTTTTCAATTAACATACTAATAAGAGGGAACAAATTCAAAATAAAAAGACGTTACTCAATAAATTTTAATTCTATTTCTTTTGGGATAATTTATTTTATAATCTAGAAAATAGTGTGTAGATATTAATAATAATGGTTAAACACATTATTTATTTATTTTTAAGAGGTTTTATTTCTATATTAAAAAATAAAATTGCCTAAGATAACATATATATTTACTTTAACGTTATTACGTAACATAAGCTTGTTTATACATTTCTGAACGTAGGAGGGTCTATTTGAAATTTATAAAACTTAATGGATAGTGAAAATCCTAACAAAAGTTACATAGTTAACTAAATAGAGATTTGTTAGTACGATCTATAAATTAGTGACCAAATAGTCTTTAAAGCTGCTTGTACTAGTCTGAAAATCCAAAGGAGTAAACTGTATATTTGAGCTATCTTCTCCAAAAAAACGTATGAATTAATCATCTGGGTTCTCCATTTTTCCTCATCTTCTTGAAATTATAGAACATTTTCTTAACATATTTCTCTTAGCTTGTTCACTCGTAATTACCAAACACATTGTTGATTTACTAAATATCTCAATACTCATCAATAAATCTATTATTATACTTATTTTCATATACTTGTAATAATGTGCCCAAACATATTTTAAAAAGTAAAATCATATTATTACCAAATACGTTGAAATTATAGCACCTTTTTTTAACGCATTTCTCTTAGCTTGTTCACCGGTAATTACAATATCTCGATACGCACCAATAAATCTATTATTATACTTATTTTCATATATTTGTAATAATGTGTGCCCAAACATATTTAAAAAAGTAAAATCATACTATTACCAAACGCGTTGAAATTATAACACGTTTTCTTAACACATTTCTCTTAGCTTGTTGACTGTTAATTATTAAGCGCATTGCTGATTTGCTAAATTTCTCGATACTCACCAATAAATCTATTATTATACTTATTTTCATATACTTCTAAAAAAGTTTTAGTCCCTCAATTTAGTAATGGTAGTTTTGTCATATTCAAAAATATTGAACGACATTTGTAATGGTAATGGTAGGAGGGGGGAATCTCACAAAAAAAATTGACATATGAGACGGAATGAATAAAATTAAAAAAGGTAGGACCTAACTTAAAGTTAGGTACAAGTGGAAGGACCAAATTATTATTTGAGAATTGCTATTTACACTCAACATATTACTGAGTACACCTTCATGCAAATATTACAAAAAATGTCATTATAAATTTTGACTTAAATACTCTTATTATTATTTTTTTAGGTGTTCGGCAATCCTACCGAACATCATTATGGGTGTTCGGTGGGTGTTCAGTAGGTATGCCGAACACCACTATGGGTGTTCGGTAACACAGTGTCAAACAAACTGTTTAAAAAAAAAAAAGAAGAGGAAGGGGGTGGGCTATGTGTGGGGTGGGGGGAAAGGAGGAGGAAAGGGGGTGTTCAAAAAAATCAAAGCAAAGGGGAGGTGGGTGGATGCGGTGCATTGGGTGGGGGGAAGGAGAAGGCGGGGAAGGGAGGAGGAAGGAGGCACTGTGTTGGGGGAAGGAAGGAGACGGCGGTGGGAGGAGGAAGGGAGTGGGGTGAACCAGGAAGGAGAAGGATGGGGTGAGATGTGTTTGGGGTGGGGTGTATTTAATATTTTGGGGAAAATATTGGTAAGGGTAGAATAGAAAATTAGTGGTGGGTGTACCTAGTATTTTGAGGGATTGAAAATATTGGAGTGGGGTGTACTTAGTAATGGAGTGTACTAAGTAATTTTTGGGGTGTAAATAACAATTCTCTTATTATTTAATTCTTCATAAAATTGATTAGCCCATAATAAATTTACTTATTTGACCTTAATTAATGGTGAGTAATTTATTAAAGAGGTTTACTATTAACACCACCATTTCCTCTTAATACACCCATTTTCTTAATACACCCCTCTACTAATTTTACACCAACATAATTTCTAAATACACCACCCAACATTTCCTATTTTACCCCTCTCACTTAACTCATTATTTCTTTCCCAATACACCCACCAAATATCATCACACCCACCCCTATTTCTCAATACACCAACAATTTCAAACTCAAACAATTTCAAACACAACACCAACAACACCGTTCAGTTAACTCCTCCCCAAAAGCAACCCAGCTTTGTGCAAGGAAGAAGGAAGCCAGGAAGAAAGAAGAAGAAGAGAAGAAGAAGAAGAAGAAGAAGAAGAAGAAGAAAAGAAGAAGCTTCACCTTGATTTCACGAAGAAGAAGAAGACCTTGATTTCACAATGAAGAAATCCCTAGGTATGAAATTATTCTACTTTTAAGTTCAAATGGTTTCAATTTGTATGCTGAGTTTTCTTAATTTTTGTTATAAGTCATAACTGATCGAAGGGGTATTCGGGCCTGGTTCTTCGAACACCACGGTGGTGTTCGGGACTGGTTGTAGGAACACTGCAGTGGTGTTCGGGGGGTACTTCCCGAACACCACAGCAGTGTTCCTACAACCAGTCCGAACACCATCGTGGTGTTCCATAAGATTGTCCGAACAGTACTGACTGGTTCCACATCTCAGCCCGAACACCTCAGTGTTGTTCATTCAGATGTCCCGAACACTGCAGCAGTGTTCGACAACATAGCCCGAACACCACTGCAGTGTTCTATAATCTTGCCCGAACACCACTGTAGTGTTCTATATTCTCTCCCGAACACCACTGCAGTGTTCTATAAGTGTTTCCCGAACAATGTGTGGTATTCCTTCATACCTTCCCAATTTCCTCTACAAGTTAGTTTCTTCAATCTCTGCTGATATATTGTGATTATTGCAGGTAAATTAGCAAATGTCTATGAAAGAAGAAGACCCACTGCTTCAAACAGAAGAGAAAGAGGTCAGCGTGAACAACAACAGCCTGAGGATCCCCCACGCATCTCACAGGAACAACAACAATCTCCTATACAGATGACTGACTATAGTTTTGAAAGAGATGCTGGTTTTGGAGAGAATAGAGAGGAAGATGTTGGAGATGTGGGAGAAGAAAATGTTAGGGAGGAAAGAGAAGATGTGACATATACCCTATTTCCCGGTGGTCCTGTTAATCCATCTCTACTGACTACTTATGAGTTGCACGTAGCACGATTGATATGGCAGGGGGAAGAGAGAGAGCTTCTCAAGTGTAATAATCATAATGAGAAATTAGTTCAATGGAGTTTTCGCAGAGATGTATGTCACCCTTTGTGGTTGGACGTTGTCAAAGCGTCCAAGTTGTTTCGATTAAGGCGAACATCGTACTTTGAAGTTGACAAAGTATTGGTCAGTGCATTTGTGGAACGCTAGCACCCTGAGACCAATAGCTTTCATCTACCCTTTGGCGAAATGACAATCACATTGGATGATGTATTTTTCCTTACAGGTCTTCCGATCACAGGGACTCCAGTTTTATCGAGACGGAGTTTTACACCAACCTCTACTTTTGATGTTGAGCAATGGTTGGGAGTTTCTTATGCTGAAGCGATAGAAGGAATGCGCGGTGCGAGGGGATCTTCTGTGAGGCTAGAGTGGCTTAGGGAGAGGTTTAGTGAAGATGCTATGTCAGATGATCCGGAAAGGCGTGCATTCTCAGCTAGGGCTTATTTATTATACACCTTAGGTTGTACAATTTTTGCTGATAAGAGTGGCACTCGGGTAAATACGTCTTACTTGGAGTTCTTGGTTGATCTTGAGAGTGTTCATACATATGCATAGGGAGCTGCCACTCTTGCTTATCTCTATAGACAGCTAGGGCTAGCGTCTAGACTTACAACCAAACAGATGGTTGGATATTCCACGTTGTTGGAGGTAAGAAATTCATATTTTTACTTATTTTCAATATGTTGAAATAAATATTTATTAGATTATGAACTGATTATTGTGTCTTCTTATTGCATTTCACGTAGGCATGGATATACGAACGATTCCCAATTTTTAGGCCTCCACATAACGTTCATTACAATGAGGAAAATCCTCTTGCAAAGAGGTGGCTACCAAAGGGTGGACAAGGAACATCTATAGAAAGATTAATGTCAGTGCGTGAGGTTCTTGACTCCATGAAACCCAGTGAAGTGAGTATTAATGTGTTTTTATATATGTTGATTGACGTGAAAATCTCGTGTCAAATATACATGTTGTAATTTTTTGTTTTTTAAATTGTTACAGGTTATTTGGAAGCCATATACCGAGACGGTGAGACAACATTTTCCGTTCCACCACATTTCGTATTACCATGGATGCATCTCAGCAAACACTATTGTGGAGTCATATCATCCTGATCGAGTACTGAGACAGTTTGGATATGTACAGACAATTCCATACGCCCCTATTGCTCCCGGTGTCCCCAGAAAGGAAACCCAATAGACTGCTGCGATATGGGGGTTACTTGTCAAGTACTTTGTACAATGGGATAGTCATGTGTTATCTGACGAGAGACTTGGTCGACCTGCCCGACCAGCAGGACAGTGTGACCATTCATATCTTGAATGGTATTATACACATTCACATCCCATAGTTCAAGACCCCGACCGTCGGTCCTCCTACGTCAGCAACGCAGCTGATACTGCTCCGCTAGATGCTTGGGACATTGTCAGATCTGCACGGGGTTTAATACAACCGATGGTGCAACGATTGAGATCTGGAGACCGATCTATCTCCAGAGAAGAGTTTGAGTCAGTGATCCTACAAGCATATGATGCATTAGGAGGTCCAGATGATGAGGGACCACATCAGGCAGGACCTTCGCAACCTGCGTCTAGTCGTAGGAGGAGAAGTGTTAGTTGAAGTTGACAATAGTAATGTATTATGTATTTCAATTTGGATATTGTTGTATTTAAATGACGATGTTATGTATTTAAGTGTAAGATGTTACGCATATTGGTAGTACTTAGTACTATTATATCTTTGGATGTTATGCATTTTGTATTAAAGATTGATTTACAACCAAGTTAAATGACATAAAAGCAAAAGATTGATTTACAACACAAATTGATTTACAAAATAAGCAAAGGATATGCGTCTACAACACAAGTTGATTTATAAAAGTAACGAACATATTGATTTACAACTGAAGCTAATCTAAATCTATAGTCGCAGCGCTTCGACCGAGTTGACTGGTTCCTACACTGTCACTATACAAATTAAGTCGGTCGCCAATCTAATTTTTCCAGCCAGCTGCACAGTGAAGTCGATATGTATTCCATTTATCTGCAACGGGTGGTAATGGACTCCCCTCGCGCAAAACACCTACAAAATATACTACATATCAATATCATGGATATATATAACATAAATAACTGGCAGCCTCTGGTTTGATTGATTTAGGCTTTTCCGGATCAGAGTATACTTGGTGGAATAAGCGGGAAGGTTCTTGCACTATTCATCAGCGGATTGACAGAATTCTTGGTAATCCGGGTTGGCTTAGCAAATTTGTTCCTTCCACTGTTCAGCACCTTCCTCGTACTTGTTCTGACCACTCCCCTTTACTGCTTACTTATGGTTGGACTGCTCCAGCTCAAAAGACATCTTTCAGATTTCTTAATGTGTGGACTAGTCATGCTACTTTCTTGGATGTTGTTAACTCTGCTTGGGGTACTCCTGCTTCTGTTTTTGGCCGGCCTCTGGTTACCTTTTCTTCCAAGCTTCGAAATGTTAAAGCAGCCCTTAAAAGTTGGAATAAAGAGACTTTCGGAAATATCTTCTCTACTTTAAAAGCCTCGGAGGAGGATGTCCTCGAAAAGGAGCTCTTATTTGAATTAAACCCGTCAGATTCTAATCGGTCTACTTTGCTTGCTTCTCAAGCAAATCATCGTATCATGCTCCGTTGAGAAGAAGCTTACTGGGCTCAGAAATCTCGTATTTCCTGGCTAAAGGAAGGACAAGGTAATACTAAGCTTTTTCATGCTTCTGTTCGACAAGCCCGTCGAAAACTTCATATTCACTCCATTATGACTGAGGATGGCTCTTTGCTCACTTCTGAAGACTCCATCAAGCAAGCTGGTATCTCCTATTTTCAATCTCAGTTGACTGCTGATGGCTTAGGTGATGATTCTCTTCTTGATGTTATTCCTTCTTTGGTAACTGATGATTGGAACTCTGCGCTCATTGCTCCTCCTAATCTGGAGGAAATTAAAAACACTGTTTTTGCTATGAGTGGTGATAGTGCTTCAGGTCCTGATGGATTTTCTGGAAAATTTTATACTTCCTGCTGGGATATTATTGGTCATGACTTACACCTTGCCATTCTGGATTTTTTTGCTGGATTCTCTATGCCAAAATCTTGGACTAGTACTTTTATTGCGCTTATTCCAAAGGTGGATCATCTAGGCTCTTTCAAGGATCTAAGGCCAATAAGCCTGTGCAATTTCTGTAATAAGGTCATCTCTAAACTCTTGGCTTCTCGATTGGCTAAGATTCTCCCTTACATTATTTCTCCGAACCAAAGTGCTTTTACCAAAGGTAGAGATATTCATGATAACATCCTCCTGGCCCAAGAACTTCTTTGCTACTTGAAGAAAAAGGTGACAGGCTCCAACATGGTTATTAAGCTTGATATGGCTAAAGCTTTTGACAGAGTCTCCTGGTTCTATTTGATAAAAGTGCTCCGTCGCTTTGGTTTTCACGAGGTTTTCATCGACTTTATTTGGCGCATCATCTCTGATAATTGGTTCTCTATTCTTATTAATGGTGCGCCTGCGGGATTCTTTCACTCGTCTCGCGGTCTTCGCCAGGGTGACCCTTTATCTCCAAGTCTCTTCATTATTGCGGCCGAAGTTCTGACCCGAAGTCTTATTAAACTCCATCAAGAAGATCCTTCGACTGTCTTTTCTATTTCTAGTGGATGTTCAGTTGTTTCCCATCTTTCTTTTGCTGATGATGTCATTATTTTCTGTAATGGGCACTCTCGATCTCTTCAGAAGCATGTTCAGTTACTCTCCAATTACGAGAGCTCTTCAGGTCAGCTTGTTAATGGCTCAAAAAGTAGCTTTTACATTGATCCGTCTTTAGATGCTTCTCGGATAAACGCTATTGCTTCTCTCCTGGGCTACCAAATTGGTACTCTTCCTATTATCTACTTGGGTTGTCCATTGTACTTGGGTCGTAAAAAGAAGAATTATTTTGATCCTATTGTTGCCAAGCTTCGAGATCGTATAGGAACTTGGATGGGTGGTTTCCTTTCTCAATATGGCAGGTTAATTCTCATCAAACATGTTCTCCATTCTATGACTTCGTATCTTATTGCCGCGTTGGATCCCCCGATGTCAGTTTTAAAATCTATGGATAGATTATTTGCTAATTTCTTTTGGGGATCCATTGAAGGAAAACAAAAAGCTCATTGGATATCTTGGTCTTCTTGCTGTCGTCCTACTTTGGAGGGTGGGATTGGTATTCCCTCTTTCACAACTTTGGTAAAAGCTTTTGCTATTAAACTTTGGTGGCGATTTCGAACTCAAAGAAGTTTATGGGGAGATTTTTTGCGCATGAGATATTGCTTATCAAATCATCCTGTTGTGGCTTACAATAAAGGATCCCATGTTTGGCTTAGGCTTCTTAAAGCTCGCGACATTGCGGAACCTCTCATACAATGGAACATTAGAAGGGGTGATTGTTCCCTTAGGCATGACAAATGGCTGCCTGTCTTCCCCATTTTGGCTAGAGATGATGCGCCATTCACTGCTGTTAAAGACCTCTATCAGTCGGCCAGTTCCCTCTTCCCACTGGCCATATCGTCTCTCCTTCCCCAGGCTGTCAGCAGCATTAAAGAACAGCAGATTAATCTTGTTGATGCAGATGATATTCCTTGCTGGACAGCCTCAACGACGGGCAAATTCTCGCTAAAAACAACTTACAGTATCGCTAGAGAAGCTGGTCCTTCTCTCCTGTCATCAAAATTTATTTGGCACCGCTACACTCCAAGGAAAGTAAGCCTGTTTATGTGGCGATTGTTGCGATCCCGGTTGCCCATTGATGAAGCTATCATTAAGCGTGGTGTAACAATTGTTTCAAAGTGTAGCTGCTGCCAGACAAACCCAGCTGAAGAAACGTTCTCCCATGTTTTTTTAACAGGTGATCTCGCTTTCTCAGTTTGGCAATTTTTTCATGCCCATTTTGGCCTGCATTTCTCCTCTCTCTCGGTTCAACATCAATGCATGTCTTGGTGGTCTCAAGCGGGTTCTTTGCTTTACAATTTAATTCCTTCCGTGACATTGTGGCAGCTGTGGAAAGCTCGAAACAAAGCTGTTTTTGAGGGAGTTCAATCTTCCTCTCGTGGCATTATTCTTGCTATCCAAAGTGAAATAAATATTATCCTCAAAGCTGGGAATTTTTTGGTTATTGATTGGTCAAGTCTCTGTCTCAAGATTCGTCGCCCTAAAACAATTACTATTCAAGCGTTTCTTGGTTGAAACCTCCTTGGGCATTGTTAAACTTAATTCGATGGTGGGAGTCGGGACAACCCGGTATTAGTGGAGGTGGGGTGTTATCCGTGACTCAGAAGGTCGTTTCATTTATGGATTCTCTTCCTACTACGGGGTTTGCTCTAATTCAGTTGCTGAAACTAGAGCCCTTTTCCAAGGAGTTCGCTGGCTTGTTTCTAAAGGCTTTCAAAATGCTATTGTCGAGATTGACTCAGCATCTCCAATGGTCATTCTCCTCCGTGGCTTACTTTCTATTATATAAGTGCTATTATCTCTATGCAGCAGTGGGGGAATTATATTTTTCGACATTGTTATCGGGAAGCAAACTCTGTGGCTGATGGGTTAGCTAACATTGCCATGGACTCTAAATTGGATGCCATCTATTCCTCGCTTAGCCATCTCCCTAATTCTATTCGAGGTGCGCTCCGTATGGATGCTCGTGGAATTGCTCGTGTTCGTATTTCCTAGATAGGATTTCCTTTATGTATTGTATTTCCTTTTTCGAGGTCAGGCTCCTTTGTCCTCCCATTTATAAGGGCCAGGTTGGTTGTCCCCCTCAAGTTTGTACTCTTTTATTTATTCTAATAAAATCTAGCAGGGTGCCGTCCCTGTTTCCCTAAAAAAATAAATAAATAAAATAAAAAAAAATAACTTCAGATAATATCCTTGATATGGTGTGTACCTGAATATAATGATCATTATTCACAAATCCAATACATATCATCTGTGGATCACTTGGGATTGGGGTTCTTAAGGGCAGATACGTCATCGGAATTTGTAAATCCAAAGACACGAGCGCAACATTGAAAGCCGATGCGACCAAATGACCCATTTCTGGCAAACAAAACCAGTGTTCCTTAGGTGCACTTTGTAGTAGTCTAGAATCGCAACACTTTTTCAACGCGACCATGTTCAATGAACACATTGTTGTATAACTCTTGGTTAACTGTCAACTCGTGAAGAAGTGCTCCTCTAATCCTACCCCACGATTCCTCTGTGAAGCCAAGTTGGTCTGCTACGGCACGGAATCCACAATGACCATCACTTTTAACATTTTTTGTCTCTACAATCCAATTGTGCAAATGGGATGGTAGTTGTTGGATAAAACCACTCGTAGTCGCAATTCGAGTCCTTTGCCGGACAACCTATTGAAAAAAGATGTATTAATTCTTTGTTTCGTTAGCGTATAACCAGGTTACTACACTGTTCAATCTATCTTAAAAAAGGATAAAAAAAATAGGGATAATTATAAAAATAACCAACGTACTATCAGTTAGTAACCGATTTTATCCCGTACTCCCAATATCCTAAAATTGACCAATGTACTACCAATTTGAGTCCAATGTGGTCCCTCCCATTAACTTTCCATCCAAACTTCTAACGGGACTGCTAACGTGATTAACAGAGCTAATTTATGAAGGGTATTTTTGTCATTTCCTTTCAAATCTCACCACCCTACCCACATACTCTCTCTCATGTCGGAGATTTCATCTCTCTCTCTCTCTCATATTCATTCATTTGTAATTAGCTAATTTTCTTCATTATTTTGACCATGGTAATAGGGGTTTTGTTCAAAATGAAGGTGGTCTAAGAGATATTTGGTCTCCGCTAAAAGACTGTTATCCCCAAACCCCCTTCTCGTCGGCGTCTCCTCCACCTCGCCTGTTCCCACCCTTTCCCATTACCACCCCCACCACACCCTCCACCCCTTTCTTCAATTTCAATTCTACCACCGCCATCATCTTCTCCTCCTCTAACAACCATGATGCCACCACCGTCGCCACCCACGTCACCAGAACAGGTCCAACAACAACTCAACAACATAATTGACGCACTAATTAGTGCCAGCGACTATGCTGGTTGGGTCAATATCCTCTCCAATAGAAACCCACCATTTCTCAGTCACTCATTGTGCCGGAATATTATTGTAAGCCGACGATGTTGACGATGATGAAGCCGACCATGTAGGTATCGGAGGGTTGAGTGAGGTTAGCAGCGGAAGAATCATCGGGTACGTTGTTGAAGGCTTTTGGAGGTTTCCTTTGCATGCCGCTTGCTCCTGCCCCACAGCCGCCGTATTTATACCTGTCTTCTCCCTCCTTGCGTCATTAGAGCTGAGAGAAAAATCTAGGGTTAGATTTTGGGTCTTTAGTCGTCTCTCTCTCTCTACCGTTAGCCTTGAGTCTCTTCTCTCTTCTCTTTGTAAGTGTATGAGAGAGAGTATACACTTGGGTAGGTTCTTGAAGGTTCTACCTTCGGTGAGCTTACTGGTGGCATTTTGGTATTGTTGAGGGTTTTGGGGTTTTCAGTAAAGGTGAGAGAGGCAGTGAGGGTGTTGTCTAGTTGTCGTCATCTTTGTGGCCACCGAATTTTGGGGTTTGGTCAGGTTGAGTGGTTTTCTTGGTACTGTGCTTGCTGGGTTTAGTAGTGCTAGGGACTCATTTGGTGGACTGATAGTGAGAAGGGTGACTGAGCCGGAGAGTTCTTTACTGACTCTATTTTGCAAATTATGGCCAAGGCGTGAGCTGGATCAGATCTAGTGTATTTTCCATAGAGAGAGAGAGAGAGAGAGAGAGAGAGTATGTGTGTGGGGTGGTGAGATTTGAAAGGAAATGACAAAAATACCCTTCATAAATTAGCTCCGTTAATCACGTTAGTAGTCCCATTAGAAATTTGGATGGAAAGTTAACGGGAGGGACCACATTGGACTCAAATTGGTAGTGCATTGGTCAATTTTAGGATATTAGGAGTACGGGGTGAAATTGGTTAATAACTGATAGTACGTTGGTCATTTTTATAATTATCCCGAAAGGAAATGACAAAAATACCCTTCATAAATTAGCTCCGTTAATCACGTTAGCAGTCCCGTTAGAAATTTGGATGGAAAGTTAACGGGAGGGACCACATTGGACTCAAATTGGTAGTACATAGGTCAATTTTAGGATATTGGGAGTACGGGGTGAAATCGGTTACTAACTGATAGTACGTTGGTCATTTTTATAATTATCCCCAAAAAATATCTGTTTCTTCTTTGGCTTAGGTGTCGTACTGAGAGTAAGAGGTTGTTTAATCGATGGACCAACCTCGTAGGCAATCTCTTCACATGGTGAACATCTATCTTCAATGGACTGGACATACCCAAACTTACTCGGATCACGTTTGGTTGACTTGTCTTTTTTAGCCTTTACGGATTTAGGACGACCACGAGTCAAAATTTTCTGTTTTTCGACGGGATGAGTAAGTGATGTCGTTGGTGGTTGATTTATTTCAGTCAATCTCTTTAAAATTAACAACCTCTCTGGCCCAGGTGCTTGTTCCCACTTGGATGAAAGCTCAACAATTTCTTGTTTAAATCGACTACCCATTTCTTCGACTATGCCAGGATCTTCTACCTTTGGAGGTATGATATCTAATTTTCTCCAAAAGGCGTCAACCTTATCAAGTGGAATTGGCATGTCCGATCTCTTATATTCGTCAATCTCATGACCACAAGGCAGCCCGCATCTCTTTCTCAGTATACACCCACACAGCAGAGGGTCTACACCATGTTCACCAATAGCGCTTAATTCATCATATATCAAGTTCAATCCATGCATCGACACCATCCCTCGCAGCTCTCTAAATACAATTGATTTGTATTTATGCTGGACAACATTTTTGCTCTTCTCAAATGACTGTTTGATTGCTGTGTGTGAAGTCTCAATGAGGGTGTGAATCTGTCGCCAACACGTCTCAAAGTTACCCTGGCTCGAGACAAGCTGTCTTTTCAACAATGCATGTTGACTCTCCACCAAGTTACAACCTTATTAAGTATATATCTAACAAAATATATAAAACAATAAAATAAACACCGATATTAAAATGATAGATACCTATTTGTTGTGGTATTGTCGAAATGCATGACTGTATCCGTCTACAAAGCCACAAATCTTTCCTTGTATGGCATCAACCATTGCTCCATGACATATTTAACGGCTAGTGGATAATCTTTGAAGTCCGACTGGAGTCTTTGTAGCAAGTCATCATAATTTGACGCAGTATCTGCGAGAACCAACGTATTCCAATTCATAGAAAAACAATCCCATTTATCTTTCACACGGAATAATTTCTTGAAATTTGCCAAAATATTCTTGTTAATGTGCCACCGACAAAGGAAATGTCTCGAGTCGGGAAAAGTTTTCTGAATTGCATTCATTAGACCAAGTTCTCTGTCAGTAACAATCACGTGGGGTAGAGAGAATTGGTCCATCAATCCTTTTAAGACTGTCAACGCCCACGTATAGTTCTCTTCCCGCTCGAACTCCAAATACGCGGCTGCAATATGAAATGTCATTTGTGTCGAGGTCACACCAACAATTTCCAACAAAGGTAACTTATACCTGTTTGTCTTGTATGTACAATCCATAAAGAGGACTCTCGGAAAACATCGCAATAAATCAACGCTCGTTGGGTGAGCGAAGAAAATATTCTTGACAACGTCGGTCTTCTCATAGCGAATGTGATGATATAAATATCCATGCTCATTCAACTTGAACATAAGCTGCTGCATTTGAGATCGACCTTGACGCTCTACAACTCTATTTTGCAACCGAGCATTGTAGATAGTCCTTATTGTGGACTTATTATCTACAAAATTTTCTTTTAACCCAAACAAAATGTCCTTGGGTTTACTATTTGTTTGAGACAAATTAATGACATAGTCCTTCTCCTTGGGTGATAATCGACCAACATATGAGTGGCCCTCCAAATAGTCTGCAGTTGGATGATTGTGGACACCACATTGAACATCCAATGCCCAAGGTCCATCAGCTGATACTTGTCTACCCCTCAAACGAAATGGACAACCACACTTCTTCGTTCCAGTTTCTCTTTTCCTCTTTGGTTTCCTCACAACGTCCTTTTCAATAAGTAGCCTCTTCGTTATTTACTTCAGACAACTTTCCAGGCTTCTTGAATTCACGGTAATTCCCACTACGTTCACACGCCAGAACTAACCGAGCTCTTTTCTTACACGACCCACTATCGGATTTGATAATTACTATCACCATTCCATGTTCCTTTCCTGTTAGGTCCATGGTGATGTGCTCAGAGTATAGGCTAGAGGGGGGGTGAATAGCCTATACTACGTGTTGTTAAAAATTTCATCCTATTTTTAATTTTTACGTTGGAAAGGATGGATGAAATAATTAACATAAATAGGTCATCTTCCTAGTTCTAGCAACTCAGCCGATGTTGTTATATCGGACGACTTGGATCGGCAGTTTTGAAGAACAGGTAATAGGAAGATGTTGTTATACTTGACTAATAGACAAGAGTTTGAGCAGCGGAAGAATAAGCAGCTTAAGTATAACAAACAAGATTGAAGTGACTGTAATTGAATGTGTGCAAGTTTATCATAACAGTTAACTAAAATCTTGTATTAGATGCATCAATTACTTTCCACAACTAGATTGCACAAGATATGTCAAACATTACAGGAAAGAGAAGTAAAAGGCTGAATGTATCAAAATATAATTTATATTAAAATTCAGCAGAGGTTTGCTCAAAGACAAACATGCTTAGTATATCAACCTAGACTCTCTAACCTCGCAATCTCCTCGGGGGTAGAAGGAAAGTCAATTGGGATGCCGGGAAGACTCATTACTAGAACTCTAACCTTAGCAGTTCCTAATCCCCTAGGAAGGTGGACAAGAAAGGTGCTAGTGTTAGAGTGATGTGAGAAGAGAATATTAGGCGTTGTTCAAATAGCTGGTATTTGAATAACTGAGTGCTGAGCACTCGGCCAAATGTGATGACAATTTATTGCACAATCGACAACACTTATAATGTAGTATAAGTCTGCCGATATGAATGCAATGTGAATTATTAAGTACTGGCTCTTCATCGGACATCTTCAAGCTTGAACTGTCTTCAACAAATCTCTGAATGCTTGGTCTCTTGCTGAAGATTTGAAGTGCAGTAACTGAAGAGACTGAGTCTTTCGAAGGATGAATGAACTCAAAATCAAAAACTCAGCAAAGCTTCTCAGCCTTTAGAATTTCTGTTTATCTCTCCTACACAAAGTGTTTTGTTCTTACACTTGTGTTTCTCTCACTCCTATGTGGTTTCAAGAATGAATACCACAACCTCTCACAGGTATTGCACAAGCTCAGGCTCTCTCTTTAGCATATTTGGAGATGAGAATGAGAGTTTTCTTATATAGGCTGGAGAAGATGATTTAGTCGTTGGAGCTTTGAAAATCTGCCCGTTGGAAATCTGAACAATTTAATGCATCAGAGTGCATTGTTGAATCTGTTGGGCAAGGACCTTCTGTTTAAGCTTTTGTCTTAAAGTTGACCCGTGTGTCAGGCTGACAGATTTGGACATATCATGCATTGCCTGAATAGTTGCGCACTGTGTTTGGTCTTTTATGGGATGATGCCTTGAAGACTGAGACCAGTACACAAATGAGGAAATGTCTTCTGAGTAATAGTGACGGGCAGACATCGATGCGCATCTTGAGCTTGACAAAAAAGATCTTGTAACGGATCTATTTTGACTTGTAGCGTTATGAGTAACGACCGATGTTCCTCTTGCATAATTAGCTTCTCTGCAGTTGTTCTGATGAAGGTCTTGGCTGATACTGGGATCTGCCGATTGTAAAGCTGCTGATGTAGAGGTTGCTAATGAGACATGGCTGAAAGGAATGTCTGCTGAATAATCAGCTTCTCTGCAGTTTGTTCTGATGAAGATCTTGGCCGATATTGAGATCTGCCAATGTGGAACTGCTGATGAGACTTTGCCGATGAGCATGTCTATTGGCGCATGAAGAGCTAATCCATATGAGAGTTGTCATCACTTTGGTAGGACAAAGACTCGGATATGTACAGAGACTTCCTAGTCTAATGACCTATGCATTGTTTCAATAAGCTGCCACACTAACCGATACGCAGCCCTTTTAGCCACTTGTGAAACATGCGTTGTAATGGGAACAAGCAAATCACTGTGTTGGAATATGCATACATATATATCAGCTGATTTACAGGCATATTCCTAACATTTCCCGTAACACACACCCAATCAAACAATGCATCACGAGATATAAACATTTCATACGTCGTGAACACATTTGTGTAATCCATAACGATATCTTGAACGGGTTCAATCTCGTTAATAACCGGCACAACACTACCCTCGGTAGACAACGTGTTTGAATCCTGTTTACAACAAAAGAATAAATTTCAACAAAATATATCTTGAAAAGTTTATGTTCTGTAAGAGGTTATGGAACACCATAGTGGTGTTCGGGACAAATGATGGAACAACACAGTGGTGTTCGGGACAAACTATAGAACACCACAGAGGTGTTCGGGAACTACCTAAGGAACATCACTGTGGTGTTCGGGTACCATGATGGAACATTTCAGGTATGTTCGGTAGGTGGTCACCGAACACCACTGTGGTGTTCCATAGACCAGTCCTGAACCAATACGACGTCTCCAGTATGTACGAAATTTCATGAAAAATCGAATTGAAAACTTGAAAATGGTAGAGATACTTACATCAATGGCCTGCTTCACTTCTTTAGTATCCATGTCTGATTTTTGTTGCAATGTGGTTGCTTTACGTCGTTCGTGGGTAATGGGAGTTTGATATGAGTTGGTAAGTTGGAGATGTAGTTAAGTTTGGAAGTTTAGATGTTGAGAGTTTGGCTTTGGATGTTGAGAGTTTGGCTGGGTTTTGAAGTTTACTTCTTCAAGTTTGCGACAATACGCATATAAGCATTTTGAATCGTTTGTTATGGAGGAGGGTGTATTGATAAATTGGTTGGTAGTGTATTTAGAGGTTTAGGTGGTGTTTTGGTGGTGTATTTAGAGGTTTGGGTGGTGTTTTAATATTTAGGGTGGTGTATTTAGTAAAAGAAGGGTATTTATGTCTAATAATATAATGGCATTTTTGTAATTTAATTGGGGGGGTGTATTAATAGGAATTTGTGGTGTTAATAGCAATGCTCTTTATTAAATTTAGGGTTATTTTTATCTAAATAATATTTTTTATAATGATGAATTTACTTGTTTTCTCTTTAATTAAATGGTGAATGATTTATTACTTTATTAGCTATAAGTTAAATTTTATCCATCTATTAATTTGTAAGAAACAATTCACAGCTTTATAGGTAGGGAGAATTGGGAATGGGGTAAATTAAACCAGCCAAGTGGAGTGAGAACTTGAATGAAAATATAATAAAGAAAACGGGAATGGGATTACCATTAATTTCCATAATGGGAATGGAAAAATGATGGAAATCAAAAAGGTAAATCTCATCCCATCTCGTGCGTGCCGTCCCATTGCCATCACTAATAGCCAGAGTCGGACAAGCACACATGGCACACAGACACAGAAAGGCAATAATAATAGAAGGCATGCAAATTTACGAATTAAAACAAGACTTTAAATTCAAGATTTAAGGCATAGACATAGGGCAAACAAATCCGGCCAATAGTTGTCGACCGAAAACACAAGCGAACGAAGAAGTAGGTATAGGTATCAAGCTAGGTGAGTGAACAGAATGAGAAAAGGGAACGAAGGCAAAGAAAAGACATGGTCGTCTCAGTGTTATCTGGGGCATTAGGCCAAATTTTTAACTCGGGGCTCTTGACTCTTTCCATTCAAGAAATCAGGCTTCTAATGTTTCTCTTTAGCCTTCGCAAATAAATAAAACAAAAAGATTACAGAAGTATCAAATACCTTTGCGATCGTGGAATGATTCAACTCTTACTTAGAAATTCGAGAAAACTTGAATTGAGAAGTAGCAAAAGAATCGAATGGATAGTAATTTGGAGAAAAGAATCTAGGTAAATGGATTAGGGTTTTCCCTTCCAACCTAAAAACAAATAAAATGGATTAGGGTTTGCCAATAGAGAATGACATTAATTTCCTTGTTCTTTTAATATGAGCCTTTTTTTCCTTAAATAAGACTAAGATTTACATGTTTTTAAATAGAATGACTAAAGGGTTTAATTGAAACTTTTGGTTAAATGGAATGGGTAATGGATAGAAATACGAATATATATAAATGGAATGTGAAATGGGTAATGGGCTAAATAAAATAGGTAAATAGATTGCTTGTCTTTATTTGACCCAAAATAAAAATATGAATGTATATAATACTCAGGATCCATACATTTTGGGGGGCCTAGACCTAGTCCTAGTGGGCCTCCCTACGAGGGCTACCAGAGAGAAGCCACCCTAGTTAACGGCTAAATTTGACACTAATTGTTTTTTTAGAAATGTCATAACATTATACCTTGAATTCTGGATGACTAGTTGTCTCGACAACAAGACTCTCAGAAATTCCTTTATAGTTTATCAATTCTAAAAGAAAGCATCAAAATTCAAACATATATCTTTCACTATTTTTGCCACTTTGCTTACACTGACAAGTTTGTCAGAGGTTCGACTATAGTTTATCAATCCTATAAGAAAGATTCAAAATTCGAAAACATATACCTTTCACTACATTTCCCACTTGACTTTCATTGACCTCGCAGCGTCCTTTGATTCTTCATGTTAATGCTGCTTTGGCTGTTTTGTTACTTTTAATAGAGCATCACCAATGCAAATGTGAATGTGGAAAAATTAGGTGCCACCTAAGATTTATATATTTAAAAAAAAAAAACATCCTCCTTCACAATGTGCATTGGAAGCCAAAAAATCAATTATCTAATAACCAATAGGAAATAATTTAGTTGACACATCATATTCACATTCCTTCTCCACAGTTGCATTAAAGAATTTATTTATTTATTTTTTTGAAAAATATGTAAATCCTAAGTGGCACCCAAGTTTTCCACATTTAGTTGCAAGCATTTTATAGTGCACTAGTTAAGTGCACGTGCGTTGCACGTGTTGTTAATAATTTTATTAAAGTGTTTTGTTAGTTGCTTCATATTTTTGTTTACTTTTAATTGTTGAGTTCTTTTTGTGTTTTCATCTTTTACAGTGTTATTAGACTTATAAATTTTGGGCCAAAATACGAAAAACCCCCTAAAGTATACATCAAATCCCAAAGTCCCCCCAGCCTACGATTTGGCCCATAACCCAATCTAATGTTGCCAATTTTTTCAGTTAGCCCCCAGCCATGATGACCGTTAGAAAGTTAACGTTTTTTATCATGTGCCTTGCACGTGGTGGGGGCAATTAGGTCATTTCCTTATATATACAGAACAAAACTAAATAAAGGGGGTCAAAGTGTCAAATCTTTCTTTAAGAGGATTGAAGGAGAGATCTAATAAATCTTGTCAGAGTGGCTTGCTAACAGATGAACTTGATTCTAAGCTATCCTCATCTAAACTGCACAATGAATCGATAATTTCAAACGAAAAAGCAGTAGCACTACTTCGCGGGTGTTAAATTTTTTTTCCTCCCTTCACTACCTTCAATCTTCTTTGTCGACTTCCTTATTTCATTCAAGCTCTGGTATATTGAACCCCTCCTTTGCACTTCATTACTTTCCAACCTTGATGGAACAGCTCGATAGGAAGCACTACGGTACCGATGAAAACTAAACTCAGTGAAATCCTTGTTGACACTCAATTCCCCATTTCCACATCTGGATTTCCCTTTCACCTTTCTTTTTTCTGCTTTTGAATGCCGAGGAGATGGAAGAACGGTTTTAGGACTTCTATCGACTACACAATACTTATCAAATTCTAGCTCTATGTCTACAACCATTTATAGATATGCAATCTACAAGGCATAAGACAATTCAGAAACAGATCACAGCCCATAGACCAAGTAATCAACAATTTAGAAAACAAATGTAATTCAAATTCATGAAATCAAACCAGTTAAACAACCAGTAAGATTACTAAATCTGGAGCAAACCCTTTTGCACTGGGCAAAACCCTCGAAGTTGTTTGGAACGTTTTGCAAGGGGGTCTCCGATTGGCCGAATTTTTTTGCCAATCCCTTTCGCACTGGGGCCTTCTTCGACATCGATTGCATTGCCCGTTTCTCCTAGAAGGATTTGAGGCATTGGAACAGGGCTTCATCGCTTGGGATCACCGCATTGATGACGAAGGAACAACATGGGTCACTTGGCTAGGTGGACTAACTTCGGATGTCGTTTCATTTTGAACAACATTGGGTGGAGAAGATAAAGTGTTTGCCGATGAAGAGGATGATTGAGAAGCCATGGTTGTCAGAGTGTAGATGTGAGAAGGGAAATTAGGGTTTAATTTAAGCAAATAAGTGATTCTTTCGACACTTTGACCCCCTTTAGTTAGTGTTCTGTATATATGATGAAAAGACCTAACTGCCCTCCCTCGTGCAAGGCACGTGATTGATTCTCGTTACTTTTCTAACGCTCGTCACGGCCATGGGGCAAACTGAGAAAAATGGCAACGTCAAGTATGACTATGGGGCAAATTGTAGGTCGGGGGGACTTTGAAATTTGGTGTATACTTTGGGGGAGGAGTTTTCGTATTTTGGCCTAAACTGTGTTGTTGTGTGTTTAGCTATTTTATAATACTTTGTTTTTCTTTCATTTTGAATGTATGTTTTTTCATTGTATAACAACTTATCCTACATCTTTGTCTTTTTTGATTATTTTTGTATCTCTTTTTTTAATTAGTTTTTTAAAAAAACATACGTTAGCTCGCTTATTTTTGTTTCCCAAAAATATTTGTATCATATGAATATTTAATTTATTTTTATTAAAACTATAATACTTAGTTTTTATGTAATCAAAATTAGTTAATAACCATCCTAAAAAAATGAAAAATCAATACAATAAAGTTCTTATACACGAAAAAAATATATATTTCTAAAAATTGTCTTTTACGAGACTTTAAAGCATATAACACACGAGAAATAATGAAATTATATGTATATATATATATGTGTGTGTGTGTGTGTGTGTGTGTGTTTAAATTTTCCACTGGTATTAAATTAATGAAATTTCATTTGCACCAGGTGCCCTTTTTTTCCCACTTGGATACCTTTTCAATTTGTACCACATTACAGACTTTAATTTGTGGCTCCTTTTAATTTTAAGGCCAAATAAAAATTAGCCCCCAATGTAACCACCAAATCTCACTTTGCACTCCATATCGAAACTTATGTCAAGGTCATATACGTAACATTTAACATTTTGTCATACTTTACCCAACTTTGCCCCTATGTGTGATGGATGTTACAAATTTGACGTTAAGTTGACAACTGAGAGTCACGTGAGGGGCATTTTAATCATTTGGATCAGGGTGCAAAGTGAGATTTGATGTATTATTTTTTAAATAAAACTCTCTTTCTTTCATTTCAAATGAAAAAAAAAGAAGTTTTAAATAATGAAAAAACATATTAGAATTTGTGCCTATAATTTTTTATTTCACTTTTTTCCTTTCTTTCTCCTTTAATCAAAGTTATGTCATTTTTTTGGCAAAAATACGAAAAACCCCCCAAAGTATACACCACACCAAATCCGAAAGTCTCCCTCAACCTAAGGTTTGCTGCATAACCTCATCTGATGTTGCCAATTTTCCCAGTTAGCCCCTTGGCCGTGATGACATAAAAAGTTAACATTTTTCATCATGTGTCTTGCACATGCGAGGGTAATTAGGTCATTTCCACTTAATATACAGAACAACACTAAATAAAGAGGGTCAAAGTCTAATTTTAAAAAATAAAAATACTTATTTTCTCATTTCCATCCCCTACTTTTCTCTCTCTTCTACCCGGTTTGCACAATTGACCTCCAAGCTCCATCAATGGCGATGGAGGAAGCCATAAACCAAATAGTCTCCGAGCTCAAAGCCAACCAAACCCTTCTCAATGACCAATCCCAATCTCCCATTTCAAAACAATCTCTATTAGCCCACCAATCCCTCCTTGACTACACTCTCAACAAGAACGATCCAATCGAAATCGAAAACCTCTTCAATGAGTTATCGGCGAAGAATCTCTTTATATCCTCTCTCGTTTTTCTGATTGCCGCCGCAATGGACTCCGGTCCCACCCATTTGTCTCTTCTCGCCACTAAAGTCTACCTCTCTCTACTCTTATCCCCGAATTGTCCGGTTTTCTCTCTCTTCACTTTCATGGCCTTTCTCTCTCTCTCTCTCTCTCTCCTCCGATCTATTCACCGGGCTTTCAAGAATCAAAATTCGGGTAATGGGTCGGCTAGAGAGATAGAATTTTGGATTGGGAAGAAAACAACAGTGTCGTTGGTCTAGCTTCGAATTGTCATTTTATGATCAAAACCAGTGATGCCGCTGTTGTCCAATGTTGTCGCGGTGGTGGTAGTGTCTTCCCATTTGGATTACGATTTAGGGCAGAAAAATGGTGAAAGCTTTGAGAATTTGGGAATTTTTTAAAATGAAACCCTAATTTACAGATGAGGAAGAAAGAAAACCCTAATTTACAAACCCTAATTTACAAACGGTGAATGCTTTAATAGTTTTTATTTTTGGTACTTTGACACTTTGCACCCCTTTATTTAGTGTTTATTTTATTTTATTTTTTTTTATTCCTTACTCCTTCCTTCGAATTAACCCATACACAAAACTCATCATTTATAGACACACCACCACCACAACCTTAAATTTCATTATTACAAAGCCAAATTCAATTATTTGAATTTAAAAATTTGAAGGTTTAAACCCAAACCCATATGAAAATTTGAAAATTTGGAGATCTAACAACACTGTATTCATCTAAACCCATTTGATATTTAAGATAGGTTTTTAATTCAAAGTAATAAATAACTATTTCAGTAATCCAAAAATAATTAAAATTTGTCTCATAGTTATTTTTAAAGTTAAAAGAATGCAATACTCCCAAAAATAAAATATACATTTTATTTAATTTCTATACATATCCCTCACTTTCTTCGATCAACCTCATCATTCATAGACCCACCACGTACCATTACCACCATTACCACCAGCATCACCACCTCTACCACCTCAAATTTCAACATTAACAAAAAAATTAAATTTTGATTTTATTTTATTAATTTTTTTATTATTCCTTACTCCTTCCTTCGAATTAACTCATACACAAAATCCATCATTTATAGACACACCACCACCACAACCTTAAATTTCATTATTACAAAGCCAAATTCAATTATTTGAATCTTAAAATTTGAAGGTTTAAACGCAAACTCATATGAAGATTTGAAAATTTGAGGATCGATCTAACAATACCGTATTTCATTTAAACCACCACTGTCATCCCTAGAATTGCCACGACCACCACCCCTAACCACCACCACCATCCCAGCCATCGCCGCCACAGTCATCACCACCACCAGGAAATAGGATTACCTTGCCTTGCTCAAATGGAGAAATATAATCTCTTTAGCTTTTGTTCACACTTCTTTCTTCGAACGTCTCTGTCTTCTTAGTCACTTTCCTCCTTCGGTGTCAGGTCACTAAGCAATGAGAGAATTTAATTTTGGAATGAGACTACTTGAAAGGATTTCAGTAGGTGACAATCTCTTTCAATCAAAGGAGAGTTGCGGTAGAAGAAAAGAAAGTTGATAGCTATGGGAGGGGAATAAAATGATTCTCTCATCTAACAACATCGGGTCCTATGAAAAGGTGTAAGCAAGTAAAGACCAAAAGAGGCTAGGGATTTGGAACCCTGTTATGGAAATGAGTAAAATATTCAAATGGATTTAGGGTGTGGCGCCCAGTTATTTGTGGTTGGTGGCAGTGATTTTTTGATAGTGGTGGTAGAATATGACCTAGCTAGAAATGAAGAGAGATGAAGAATTTTGTAATTAAATAAAAATAAAAATATAGTTTAATAATAATATAAATACTAAAATAGGTCAAAGTGAATTAGCCTCAGATTTCACTTTGCACCCCAATCCAAATGACTAACATAGCCCTCATGAGACATGCACATGTCAAATTTCGTTACTATTTCTAACGCCCATAAGGTCAAGGGGCCTAATTGGGACAGATGACAACAACGTGTATTAAAGTTGGACACTTTCGTAGGTTGGGGTGCATAGTGGGATTTGGTGGATACATCAGGGTAAAAATCATATTTTGACATTTTTATGGTTGAACAATATCTTCTAACTTGATAAATAATTAATACTCCCTCCGTCCCTACATAATTTTTGTGCTTTTCTTTTTTGTCTGTCCCAAAATAATTGTCTTGTTTGAAAATTTTCTTTTTAAGACAATACTTTTGCTATTTTACCCTTATTTTTTCTTCATACTTTAACTATAGGCCACATGCACATGTGCATTAAAGGAAACTACTCATATGAAGATTTAAAAATTTGGGGATTGATCTAACAATACCGTATTTCATTTAAACCACCACTGTCATCCCTAGAATCGCCACGACCACCACCCCTAACCACCACCACCACCATCCCAGCCATCGCCGCCACAGTCATCACCACTACTAAGAAATGCGCTTACCTTGCCTTGCTCAAATGGAGAAATATAATCTCTTTAGCTTTTGTTCGGTCACACTTCTTTCTTCGAACGTCTCTGTCTTCTTAGTCGCTTTCCTCCATCGGTGTCAGATCGCTAAGCAATGAGAGAATTTAATTTTGGGATGAGACTACTTGAAAGGATTTCAGTAGGTGACAATCTCTTTCAATCAAAGGAGAGTTGCGGTAGAAGAAAAGAAAGTTGATAGCTATGGGAGGGGAATAAAATGATTCTCTCATCTAACAATATCGGGTCTTATGGAAAGGTGTAAGCAAGTAAAGACCAAAAGAGGCTAGGAATTTGGAACCCTGTTATAGAAATGAGTAAAATATTCAAATGAATTTAGGGTGTGGCGCCCAGTTATTTGTGGTTGGTAGCGGTGATTTTTATAGTGGTAGTAGAATATGACTTAGCTAGAAATGAAGAGAGATGAAGAATTTTTGTAATTAAATAAAAATAAAAATATAGTTTTATAATAATATAAATACTAAAATAGGTCAAAGTGAATTAGCCTCAGATTTCACTTTGCACCTCAATCCAAATGACTAACATAGCCCTCATGTGACATGCACATGTCAAATTCCGTTACTATTTCTAACGCCCATAAGATCAAGGGGGCTAATTGGGACAGATGGCAACAACGTGTATTAAAGTTGGACACTTTCGTAGGTTGGGGTGCATAATGGAATTTGGTGGATACATCAGGGTAAAAATCATATTTTGATATTTTATGGTTAAACGATATCTTCTAACTTGGTAAATAATTAATACTCCCTCCGTCCCTACATAATTTTTGTGCTTTCCTTTTTTATCCGTCCTCAAATAATTTTCTTTTTTAGGACAATACTTTTACTATTTTACCCTTACTTTTTCTTCCTACTTTAACTATAGGCCACATACACATGTGCATTAAAGGAAACTACACACTATACCAATATTAATAATCAAGTCAATTATTTTTTTCTTAATCCGTGTGTCATGTCAAACAATACAATAATTTAGGGGCGGAGGAAGAACTATGGAGTTATCTCATTTTTTAAGGAAAATTGGGAAGAAAGTCGTTGATATATTCTTCTCAAATGCCAGTTTTATATGATTGCTTAAGATAGTTCTCATGCGCTAAAAGATTTTGAGTTAACTTGTATGATGTCTACAACTCAATAAACTAACTTGCAGTGAAAAATGCGTACTTTCATTGTTGTTGGAGACTTTGCTCATGTCGTTTTTAGAATTTGTGACTCAGTGTTAGGAAGTGAAAATAATGGTTTGATTGAGAGATTTTTGAATGCTTGTTTTCAATTGATATATTGATAAGAGTGAACACACTCAAAGTAAGAAAGACATTGCTCATTAAATTTTAACTCTATTTCTTTTGGGATAATTTATTTTGCAATTTAGAAAGTATGTAGATATTCATAGTAATGGTTAATTTGAATAAAATATTAATAACACATTTTTTTTATTTATTTTTAAAAGGTTTTATTTCTATATTACAAAATAAAATTGCTAAAGATAGCATATATATTTACTTTAACGTTATTATGTAACATAAGATTGTCTATACATTTCTGAACGTAGGAGAGCCTATTCGAAATTTCTAGAATTTAACGGATAGTGAAAATCCTAAAAAAAATTGCTTAGTTTTGTTAATGTGATCTACTTTAGTCCTTCAACTTAGTAAGTGTATTTTTGTGACATTTAAAAATATTGGATAACATTTGTAAACGGTAATGACAGGAAGGGAGAATCTCCCAAAAAAATTGACATGTGAGACGAAATGAATAAAATTCAAAATGTAGGACCTAACTAAAAGTTAGGTATAAGTGGAGGGACCAAATTATTATTTAACTCTTCATGATATTAATTAATCCATTACAAATTTACTTGTTCGACCTTAATTAATGGTGAATTATTTATTAAATTTAGGGCTATTTTTGTCCAAACATTATTTTTTATCTTGATAAATTTACTTATCTTGTCCTTAATTAAATGGTGGGTGATTTATTACGTATAGGGCTAATTTTGTCCATCTATTAATTTGTAAGAAACATCTCACACTTTTATAGTATAGGAGATAGGAGATATACCCTGTTTAATGGGAATACCAGATACACGTACAAGAGTTATCAGTTCACCAACTCTGATAGAAGCGAAATTATAAAAAAACAAAAAAAGAAGAAAAAAATTGCTTCTGCAGTATTACTACAGGTCTAGCAGTCACCAATATTCAGTTACTGTATGAAGTTCTGTAATTATCAGTTTGTAATATTCAATTTTGCGATCCTGCACATCTTGGACTGATGTACACGATGGAGCAAATACTAGAATACATCAAATTTTCAATGCAAATCACTAGTCCTACCTTTGAACATATGTGGGTTACATCAATCAATATTTTGCAGCTTTTAGTGATGTTATGCACAGTGAACTGATGGATAGTTGAAACTCTTGATGGACCAGAACCCTAGATAGAGCCGATTTTTGGAGCACCTGTGGTATAATGCACATGAATTAAACAAAAAATATAGCCCTAAATTTCGCAATGATATTTGATGCAAACCAAGCAGTACTTCTGGTTCATGGTCCTCGCATCCTATCAACCATGCTTCTGCTTTTCGTTTCAATAGTACGTCTCTTTTCTTCAAGTTTCTCTCCCACCTTCTTACTTAAACCAAGCATCCTCGCCCTTGTACCCACTCTCTTCGGTTTTGCATCATCCCCTTCCATGGCGTCATTCTGCTCTTCCGTTAAATTTACTGACCGCGATAGTGATGGATGTTGTTGAATTGCTGATTGACCATCTCCGTTCTCCTCTTTCATCCACTGGGAAGAAGACCCTTGTGGCTGTTCATCATTATCTAACAAAGGGGTTCTCAGTTCTTCCAAAGGATTTTCATTCAGAGTCGAATGATTCATTAGACCCGATGAAGATGAACATTCATCCAAGGATTCGCTGGTCACTTCTTTCTTTTCTTTAGCTTGCTTGCCTTCTGGGCGTGCAGTGGTGCTCACATTAACAACTTCGCGCCCACATGTTCCCTCACTAGGTTGGGAGCTGGGCACTCGATGTAAAGTGGGGGGGTCACTAACAGCTTCTTGATTAATCCAAATGAATGGGGCCAACTTTTGTGGGATCCAGTCATCCTTTTCTGCTAACATCCAGGGAATGCATACACTTTCACAGTTGGGAAGTACCATTGTCTCACGAACAGCTGCCTGCACAATCACTGCCACCATCAGGGAAAGCTTTCAAGACCTTACACCACTTAGAATATTTAATTTTAAATTTTGACAGTAGAGAGTTCAACATGAAATTTTAGCTCCATTCTGCAATAAAAGAACACAAAAAGCCAGAAACACTTTCAAAAAGGCAACTATATAGGTTGAACAATGCGACGCCCAATTTTTGCACATTATAGAAGATAATGCGGGAGTGCTAGTATTAGAGTGCATATCTAGTATGAGCATAGAGAGACAGAGACAGAAAATCCTCAAGTACAGCTAGAGCCGATGTCTCTTAAACATATCTTTTTGGGTTATTCTCGTCTTAGGAAGGTTACCATTGTTACTCTCTACACTTGGTCATCATTGCTTTCTGCTGATGACACCTCATTTCAGTCTACACACTTCACTGCAGACCCTTCATTAGAGTCTCCAACCCGTGATTTTGAGGAAAAGGAAGCTGACATTTTGGTGTATACAAAGTAGGTCATCAAGTTGTTTCTTCTCCACCTGAGTCATCTAACATTGGCCACTCCCATCATCCTATTACTCAAGTATATTCTCACCATTCACATCACAGTACTGCGGGGCATGATGTTGTACTGGACTCGCCTTTTACTCCCACTCATTTGTTGGCCGATCCAAGTCTTGATCTTACTATTGCCTAGTTGAAAAGTTAAAAAGTACTTCTAGTCACCCTATTTCTTCTTGTGTCATATAATTGTTTGTCACCATCATTGAGCTCCCTTCATTTGTGGCAATCATCAAGCTCTGCAAATGTTTCCCTGATTCTGTTTCTATTCCTAGACTTACACCCGAAGTTTTGTCCCACCCAAGCTGCGGAGGTGCCATTGTACTGGGTCATAATGGACTTTGAAACTTGTTCACTTACGTGTTGGTAAACATGCTATTGGATGTAAATGCATTTTGATCCTATTAAGATGTGTGGCACGCCCCTTAATGCTAGGCTTGTTTCTGAACCCTCATACTTGGAGGTAACAATTCTAAGGCTTTTACCTATGTTATTAAACTTGCTAGTGTACAATTATTTATCTCTGAGCAAACTACTTCTTATTAGCCTATTCATCAATTGGAATAGAAGAATGGAAATGCAGTTTTGTAGGGTGATTTGTGGGAGGAAGTGTGTATGGAACAACCACCTAGATATGTTGGAAGATTTTTTGCATAATATACCTGCTACCTAAACTATCTCCCTAAATATTCCTTTCCAAAAAGTATTTCCTAAATAATACCTTTTCTCTGCATTAACTACTCCTAGCAGCAAATTTTTCAGTAATTGAACATGTAAATTTGCTACTACGAATAGCGAACTTAGATTTTCTACACCTACTAGCAAATTTACAAACTCTCTATTGACACCCTCGCTACCAATAGGGCGTCCGCATGGCATACTGGAAACCATGCGGCCGCATAAGGCGTGCGCATAAAGTTTCTGGAAACCATGCGGCCGCATAGGGCGTCCGCATGGAATCTTTGGAAATCGCTATGCGGCCGCATAGCGACGGGTTTTTTAGCCTTTTAAGGGTTTTAGGGTTTCTATTGTATCCATATAAATAGTTGTATACCTAGAACGTTTGAAGGTGTGTGAGCCTCTAATAAAATTTCGACAGTCTGTTGACCCCAATCTCTCTCTCTTCTTTGTGATTGATCCTATTATACTCTGTTAATTTGTTTGCTAGTCTTCCGCTGTGCACAACAATTTGATTGGTATTGAAGTACTTCTTTGAAATTGAGGTAGTGCAATGTAAGACGGAAAACTATCTCCCTCAAGGAACATATATCATTCAGAAGTTCGTGCCACCTGTTTTGGCGCCGCTTGTTTATAAATCTTTACATATCAAAAAAAAAAAAAGTTCTAAGCATTGTTATGCACCTATGGTCCAGATATGGATCTTATGACAACGGAGAGCCATCTAATGGTCCTGAGAGGTATTGAAGGTTTTTAAAGGTGATTCATCTTATAATGACTCGCCCTGACATTGCATATGGTGTAAGCGTAGGGAGTTAGTTTATGCCTTGTGTTTTCTCTCATAACGACCCATTACTCGAATTTACTGGGCAGATTTTGTGTTATCTCAAGATATTATAGGGGTTTTCAGTATGCTCAAAAGGCAAACTCTAAGGCAGACACTAGGTCTACAAACATGGTATTGCATATTCGTTAGTGGTAAGGTAATATCTGAGAAGAGTAAGAATGTATTGTCTCATTCAAGTACAGAATCAGAGTACAGAGCCATCACTCAATCTACTTATGAACTTTTGCAGGCACATCAAGTACTTGGTGAGAATGACATTGGTGGATCAACTCCTATGAAACTGTGATGTGATAACCGGGATGCTATCCAGATCACATCCAAATCTTTTTCCCATGAGAAGCCTGATTGTGATTTCATCTTGGAGAAATCCAGCAGAATCTTCTCTCTATTGGTCATGTTACGGAGACATCTAGCTGATATTTTCACAGTTTAATCATCTACGCTCCAGCTTGAGGGGGAGTGTTGTAAGTTATATATTGTAATTGTATAAGGGTTGTAATCGTAATTATGTATATATATGTTAGTAGATTTATAAAAAGATTTTGCCGAACCTAGTCAAGGTTGCACTTTTCCACAGTAATCTATGCTTCTTTATTCTTTCAACAGATTCTAATAAATGAAAACCGTGTTGCTTTTGGTCAGTAAGCTTAAGGATTCAATCCCAACATTAACCTTCTTCACCTAATGATGGAGCACAAGGTACGGTATCCCACTCAAATGAAGCCCATAGACAGAGGTTTTGTTCGTTTCGAACTCTTTTAGATTTAAGTTTGTGTTTTGTGTATATTTTATAGATGGTGGTCAATCCAGGGTCAAAGGAGGAATTTTGAGCAATTTGGGCTCAAGATTTCAAAGATTGGAAGATTAAATCAAAGAGGAATTGTGCAAAATGAATTAAAAAAGGCGTTGGAGCGCCGTTCCAGAGGCGCCTGCGTGCTAGTTGTGAGCAGGTGTGGTGCAGGCGGGCAAAATGGTGCAAGCTTCAGAGAGTCTGGCACCTGAGCGCCACATGGTGGAGTGCCTGGGCGCCAGTTAAGCGCCTCAGAGCAA
The DNA here is from genome assembly GCA_016624345.1 of Platycodon grandiflorus. Lineage (NCBI taxonomy): Eukaryota > Viridiplantae > Streptophyta > Magnoliopsida > Asterales > Campanulaceae > Platycodon > Platycodon grandiflorus. The sequence continues at coordinate 33,334,246 of CM028368.1, forward strand.
TATGAGGGAGTGCCGAGGTCCCAGAACCTTTGATGTGCAGAGCAGCTTTTTGAAGTGCAGAATCTGGGAAAGGGCGCTTGACGCCATATCAGCAGCGCCTGAGCGCCAATGCCCCAGAAGTTTTCAAGGTGCAGAGTTGAGATTCAGGATTGATGGCGCTGGAGCGCCAGTTTTGGAGCCGCCTGAGCACCATTGCGCGATCAGACTTGTCTCAATCCTTTTCCACCTTGGAGATTCTCGAATTTTTGCCTAGGACTCTAATTGGGGAATAAAAGTAGGACTTTTTAGGGTGGAAAAGAAGAAACTCTAATCTCCCCTATTGTAATTCTAATATTCACTCTCTCTCTCCCCTAACTCACACTTCTCTCTCTTCCTCAACTCTCTTTCTTCTCCCTCAAGTCTTCTTTCTCTATCTCTGATTCTCTCTATCTTTCTTCTCTTTTCTCAACCTCAATCAATCCCTTTAGTCTTAATTTGCTTTAACTATTCTCCCCCTTCATGTAATTGCGAAGAGCATCAAGTCAATTATATAATCAAGAGGTATTTCTCAATTAATTGCTTGCGTAATTGTTTTAAATTCATGCATGCTTGGGAATTGGTTGGTTCATATTACTTAGAGTATTGGTTGATCATAGGATTGACAACCCTAGATTTTCTTCCCCAATTGCAATTCTATTCTCTTATTTATTTTATTGTTTTGGAATAATTCATAATCAACATCCAAAAACCAATTTCTTAGATTAAGATTAAGATTAAGAATACAATTTTGGTAATTAGAGAATAATTTAGCTTTCCATGTGGTTTGATACTCGATTTACTATGATACTACTTGTTGACAAGTGTACACTTGCACGCAATATCCATACCCTGGATTTGACACAACATACGGAGACCCGTCTCACGAGCGCACGCACAGAAAAGGGGGAAAGCAAGAAGGAAGAGGAGAAGAACGCTTAGGGATCAGCCATGCCCGAAGGCCACAATGGCAAAAGCCTCAACTCAAATATTATTAACTCTAAATTAGACAATGGGGGATTACATTGATATTTATAAGAGAAAAGTTAATCCTAAAACTACTAGGACTAGGACTAATTAATAGAGAAGAAAATCTTGAATCTAAGAGTTAAAACTAAACTAGGAGAACTCTAATACTAATCCTACTTGGACTAGGATAACCAAATTACTAATAATCCTCATCTAACTACTGAGTGATTACAATCAGCTTATCTTTAAATAACAATCCAAAATAACCTAATAATAGTCCAACTTGAATTCCATTATTTCCTTGTTTGCGTCCTGCATCACCTAAAAGACGATTCTGTACCATCAATAAACTACTTCAACAGAACTGGTTAGCTTTAGCATACCCTCAGTCAACCACAAAATTCTTTTTCTGTGCTCTGAGGAGTGAGGACCACCTGAGCTGTTTAGGCCCACATAAAGTAAGATGTACTGGGCTAAGAAATGTTCCCTTTTCAAATTTAAATGTCAATTCGAACAGGCCTCAACCATGTGCCGAGAAATCACAAAAGACAAAAGGGAATAAACTCTTGAACTTAAGCTGTCCCTGAATCAGACATAAGCATGGCCTGGATCATGTGACACAAGCATCAGATACAGACATGACTGAACAATCCAGACATCCAACACTTGTCTAATATATTATTACTTCCAACAGATGGCCAGTACAACTGCACATTGTAAACACAGTACAGTAGAACTTTCTTTTTCTTCACTTTCTTTACTTTTTTTTAAGTTCTCACAATAATTCTTCAGAAGTCACTAAAAAGTAGGGTTAATCCACTTTTGTTATAGAGATGAAATCAGGGTCGTCATCACCTTTTTCAACTACTGCCGCAAATATTATTGAAAATACAGCAAGAACAGGAACAGGAACCTATATAACACAAGCAAATGATCTGACCTTAAAGCGGTTGATCAAGAACAAAGCAATATGTCCACTACTGATCTTATGATCCCCGACAGAAGACTCCAAATTGAAATCTATATCAGGCATGGATGTAAAACCAAACCATAGTTGATCAGATGGAGGAGGTTTTACATGTAACCTTAGTGTTCCTCGCAGAGCTGCTACCCTTATTGACAGTGAGAGGGGCACCTTAAAAGGGAAGATCAATACGTTAGAAATCCAAAAGAGCTTTTTCTATCTTTTCATGCCAGCTCAACCTTGAAAGAGAACAGAGGTGCATATGTGACATAATAATTCACATGTAAAATTGTTGGATTGAATGTATATTGACAGGGTTCACCCAACACCAGGAAAAATAACAATCACAAAATTTCCTCCCCGAAGAAGAAGAAGAAACAATTCAGCTCTAAACACACAAATAGAGAATGCAGTACTAACCAAAAAAAGCCTTCACTATTGATTGGAAACTATCAAAATGCTATATCACTGAGAAGAAAAGCCTTTCTATTGAACTTAAAGAGAAACCATATGAAGTAAGTAATTAAACAAAAGGGAAAAGTTATTGTACTCTTTTATGCAAAAATTAAAGAAATTATCCTACCTCCAGGATCAATAATAAACTCTTCTTACCAAAACAATTAAGACTAGAAGAGGCAGTCAACAGTCAGGAAGGTTCTACTTGTCCTTAATAAATTGATTAACAAGGCTGATTGGACACCTCACAAGGTCTTCTTGTATTAGTCGAAGTTAATGTCAGCTCTTGGTTGCATACTCTGATTAGTGGCGGATCTTAGCTTTTGATTCAGGATATGTAAAATATGTTCCAAAAAAAGAATTCGCAAACACAACTAAATTTATATTCCCTTTGTACTGTTCAAAGAGTTCAAGTTTGAAAACTCTAATAACAAAGGGATAATACGAGTATCCTTGGAGTTGTTCATAACTACAAAAAAGCTAAGCGAATCCAAGATGCTTCATGTGGAGGGTAAAGTCGAAAGTTATGTAGATGGCAGGAAGAAATTTTGAAAGTGAACTCTTTAAATGGAACATCCCAAAATAGAATATTGAACTCGTTGATTGGGCAGCAATATAATACTCCCTCCGTTTCATATATTGTCCAACTTTCCAGTTGTGGATGTTTCAAAGTTTTTGGCCACTTAAGTTTCCAATGAACGTTATTTAACAATTGTCCCATTATGCCCCCAACTTAATAAAGTATTCACAAGATCAATCAATTAAAGTGAGCAGTAATTACTACCAGTTGATAACATGGAAGGGTATAAGTGGAAAGTTAAATATTAGATAATGCGTTTAAGAGGATCAATAAATATTTGTGCTTTTGCCTATGGGACAAAATGTACAAAATGGAAGGAGTTATTAAATTCAAATGGCAATTAGCTAAAATTGCACTTTGTCCCCAAGGCTTGCAATTTTGTGTTTGCATAAAACTTTATATATATTGAAAAGAAATTAGAACAAATTCCACGTCATACATGTGCATATCCTTGCACATGCATGGATCGGGCCTGTTTCTGATGAAACAAAAATCGAGTTTTAAATTTTGTTTCGCATGTTTATCACCAGAATCTGAGTTATACTTTTTCCTGATAAATATTTGAGGACATCCTACATAGTGAAGCTAATATGAATCAAGAAAAGCTAAGAACATAATTCTCTACGAACCTGTGAAACTTGCTTGGCAACAGAATTCAGGATAGATTTCCACTTTGATACATTAGGTGATGCCTGTATTGTGCTCTTAAAACTTTTTAGCTTATCTGCAAGAAATCGACAAGCAGAACAGAAAATAAATCTTCATTCTTTCTCCAGAAATTAAATAATGTAAACATTCCAAGAATTACAAAACCAAGAATACGTGATGAAGCTGAGGAAAGAGGACATTCATTCATTCCTCATCATGTGGAGGATACCAATATGAAGCTCCAAGTAATCCTAATTGTTCTGGAAGGTGAAAAGAATGGAGGACATTCATGGCATTTCATTGAATAAGGATGTGATTTGGATTAGTGAGAAGGAATCCACCGCTGAACTTCTTTTGGATGAGTTGTGGATACGCTTAGTTTTCCCTTACATGTCTATTACTGAGTTGAGTGTTGGTACTTCAGAGGATTCATAGGTGCCAGGTCAGCAATCTTCGCTCGGAAGGAGGTTTGTTTTGGTGCCCATCCCTCTTCCCATCTTTATGGAACTTTTATTTACACGGGACGCCGTTGTCATGGATCTTCTATTCAGTTTATTAAACCAATTGGGGACCTTGCATGTAACTTTGGAAAAGGGAGTTTGTTTTTTCTGTCACTTACCCCTTGCTCAGACTATTGTTTCATGGTGCTTCTTTTAACTTTGCTTCTTTTCTCCCTTGGTTTGCTAACATGTATGATTTTCCATGGATGCATTTCTAAGTGGAGCTCCTAAGGAAAGACCTTCGCATCCCAATTTGGGTCCCAACTCGCCAATATGCCGAAGGGAAAGAGAATCTACAGGGGAACTTTGACTATTGATCCACTGCAGGGTGGGTAGGTCGATCACTACCACAATTGGTTGTGATAGAAAGGGGATTTCAATGGGATAATCCTTCCAGAGAGGAAGTTCTAGTTGTTTATTCATGAATTGTGAAGAAAAAGGTCAGAAGGTAAGGGGTGCTAGAGTTATTGGGTTTAACTTCATTGGAATATTATCACTGTGAATAAAATAAGGATTTGATTGATTAGTACTTCCAAAAAGGAGGTTCTAGTCGTTGTTTCTACACGTAGTGCGAGGAAAGAGGTCCTGGGGTAAGGGGTGAGGGAGTTATTGGGCTAACCTCCTCACTAATTTATGGGGAAAGTTCAACTAGGAGGGGGATGATTGTTAGGTATTCACCATGAAGATTATCTCTCTCGGAATGAGTGCGGTTTGGGGAATCGTGTGAAGGGAGGAAAGTGAAAAGAATCCTTTTGAAGACCTTCCCAGATGAGATCTTCATTCAAGAATCCAAGAGGGAGGTGGTGGATTGCTTTCTTATTAGAAGTTGAGATGGAGAATCTGAACAATTGGATAGTGGCTTGAAGTTGGCGTTGGCATCCACTCCATAAGGGCAACAGCTGAGAAGGACCGCCATGTTAAGCAAGATGGGGATGAGCGGCCCAAACTTGAAAATGAAAGCATTTGCAGGAGAGAAACAGAAGGTGTGCAATGCAAACAATGCATCTCGCTGAGGGTTACATAGTCTTACACAGCTGGACCACTTTGTAGATGTCGGTCGACTTCCAGTGTTGAGCAATTTATCGACCCTTTCTAGTCAGTTGACATGGGAGAGGAATACGCGTTGGAAGACAACGAACTTCATCTACGCCGGCCACAGAGGGTGCAAAGATCATCAATGTCAAAGAAGAGAGTACAGCCAGCCGGAGTTCTCTGACCACTTTCCTATTCCGGCTGGAGTTCTTATAGAGGAGCATGCAGCCGGCTGGAATAGAATAGTGGTCAGAGAAGGCCTCTGTGACTCCACTTCCTGGTATATACGGCCCCAACAAGAATGAATACAACCCTGGCTCAGTTGGGGAATTGGAGAAGTACTTGGGAAACCACTTGATTGCGAACAGTGTTGGCTAGCTCAGTCGGATACTCGCCGACAGCTAGGAAAAGTGGAGCTTTCTTGCTTGGGTGCGACAAGGGCACTGTCTGTAAGGAACAAGGGTAAAGAAGGAAGGGAAATATACTAAAAGAGTCCTGGAGGTCATATACTTGATGGGCGAAAACCAAGATGCTCAATGCAATGATGACAGGCCTAGATATCAGAGGAGATGCAGGCGCCGCTACAGGGGGAAAAGACAGTTGGCGGAACCAAGGCATGTCACATGTGCAATATGAATCAAATCACTTTCAAATCCATCTTTTGAGCTTCCAATAAGACGTATTTGAGGGGGGCATTGTTTGTACGTAGTTTCACGCCTAAATGTTCACTAAGAAGCCCATATCTAAGTCGATAAGAATGCCCAGATGATAGTGTGATTCCGCACAGCGGCCATAGGCTGGGGGATAGGAGTCTCAGATGACAGGGGTAGCAAGTGCAACAGCCTCTACAATAAGGGACGAAGGAAAGGTCAGGAAATAGTATAGTCACGAATAGCGATCACCTTCATAGACAGCATCAAGGAAACTTCACATCAAGCAATCGCTTAACACCCAAAGTTAAGACTAGGCAATGGAAGCCCACAGTGGCTGAGCAGATAAGAAGCATAGAAGAGTAAAATGATGCCATGCACAGATTAGAACAGCGTATGCAGTATTGACCACTCCAACGAAAGCGGGAAAACTGCCCCAAGCACATTCAGGGAAGTGGAGAGCAACTGACAGAACGTGGGCAAGCATTTAATGAAGGGACAATGCCGTAATAGGGAAGACGAGTCAACACACAAGACTATATTCTTTTCCTTTACTTTTCTGCAGAAGCTCAGAATTAGGGTTTAGTATCTGTCGGCACTAGAGTAGCAGTGATCAGAAACAAGGGCTATCGGCAGGTTCTTGGTACATTAAACCTTCATGTTTTTACTGTTTATTTCAGTAGTATTTGTTTCCTTAGTCTGTGTTCTTGTTCACTTTTGACTACTGTTTGTTAGTTTGTCAAGCTTATTCTCCATTTGCTTCTTCTTGGTTAAATTTGTTAATCTTAGTAAACATTCAAACAAGTAACTAAAGCTCAAAACTTAGAAGTCCTTTGATAACTTGACATAACGGAACTTATTCTTGGGATTTTGTTTATAAAGGAAACCTAAAAGATTATCTAAAAACTGTCCACTCACACACATCATTATGAGCACAAACACAAACCCATATTCTAATATTACTACTACTGCAAATTCAGGTGATCGATAATTTTCAGTCTAAATTGCATATTTAAACTGAAGAACTGCATATATGAAATTACAATAACCTCAGTACAAAAAGGTTACAGTATCCTACCTAGTTTAGCATTTTCTTCACCTTTCTGCTCTATGTCACCAACCATTCCTTCAGAAAGTTTAAGTTGGTTCCCAAAGTACTCGAAACCTTCCAGAAGATCTGACGCAACATTCTCCACTGAACTTGAGTCTAAATTAGCACCGTGGGTTTCCGGGAAATCCATTTCGCGAACTTCAAGTCTCGTTTCGATATTTAGCATCAAGCCGCCACAGTATTCAACATCAATTTCTAAGGCAATAACCTCCTTCATATCTGAGGGAAGAACCCGCATCCCATGAATATATGGAGGAAGATTCCCAAGATCTACACCAGTGCAAGTCACTTCACCAATGTAACTGGGTATCCGCATGTTGGACAATGTTCTCTATTACATCAAGAATCAGATATCAGGGTTTGTATTTGCATAAACAAAAGAAATGTATCAACACGCATTCTGCCATCCTATTTTAATGATTTCACAACTTGCCTACACCCTTGATATTTTATTTATTTTGCTTAAAATAATGCATAAAATGATGTTGTGATTTTTTTTATTATAATAATATCTTCCTAGTCACTTGAAGAATTTCAAGTATCCTAATTACTGGGTTCAGCTGGAAGACAAGTTTACATGAAAGTCGCAGTCATGCTTATTGGAAAAACTATAATTCTTGCATACAAAACCTATAGCTGCATTTTTCAGCTATGTTCCACAGCAGTCATCACAGGAAAACTAAAAATATGTCATGAAAGCAAAACAAGCTCGTTCATGGTCCTGTACATGACATGCAACCTTGAATGCAAAATGCACATTATTAAATCTCACAAAACTAATAGTATTAAAAACCTGAATTCGTGCTTGCACGGAACTTTTAATTTCAGCATTGTTTTTGGCATCAAAAAACAACCGCGATATCAACAAGTTCCAACATAGTGTTCCTTCATCACCTGTTATCTTATCAACAGAATCTGTATCAGAACTAAAAGATAAATTGCTTCTGCTTCCTGAGTGAGTAAATGCTAACGATGGTGATGGGGCCATATTCTCTTCCACAGCATGATTAGGTGTTTTTCCTGTTTGTGTAGACTTTACTGAGCCATTAGCTGATATTGTCTCTCGGACTGGAGAAGGTTTTTCACTAATCTTTCTTTCTTCACGACCTGAAATCGAAACCCAATTCGCCTTATTCTCGACTCCACTCTTAGAAGCCTTCTTTGCAATTTTTTTCAAAAACTGACGAACCTTTGATGAAGAACCATCAATTTTAACTGACTTATCCATTATCTCTGGGTTGAAACCTATACAAGGTTTCATAAACGAAGGATATTCTATGCTTAAAGATGTCAGGTAACTGTGAAACTTGGAACGCAACCTGGAAAACCACATAATTTTCTCTTTGTCATCGCAGGAAACAAGACGGAGGGCTTTACACCAGGACTCCTTCTCCCAAGATGTCTCAAGGTACATGTGAAGAGAATTACTTCCATGGTATACTACTGATGTCTTGCTCTCCACTTTAATCGGGTATCTTTTAGCCCTGAAACAATACAAAAGAAAAGGATAATCAGAATCATGAAGGAAGATTAAACACTGAATGCGGTACATAAGAACAAACACATAGAGGTTAATTGTCATTTCCTTACGAGAAAAGTAAGAGATCTCTCTACTGGTCATGTTAAAACTGGAGACCACTTGGATCATATCTCGATGAAACTTTTCCGGTGGCCCTTGGATTAACTATGCTTGTAACAAGCTAGACATGGTTCCCATCTATGCTCCAGCTTGAAGAGTGCAGTAATGTGTTAATAGTGTTGTAGGGGCATACATTCTTTTGTAAATTAAAAGGCTTATATATATATATATATATATATATATATATATATGTGTGTGTTTGTGTGTGTGTGTGTGTGTGTGTGACCTAACCCTATTGGTGTTAATGTTTCTCAATACATTTGCCTACTTTTAAAACCCACACTGCTTCTCCCAGACACTAACACAGTTTTTGGATCGCAGCAAGTGAAAGCCATGGGAGAATGAAAATGAAATTGTTGCTATGTGGACGATCTAATTACGTTAAAAACAAGTGTTATAAGTTATTGCCAAAGTTAATACAAATATTTTTAAATATTTTACTTATTTTCATTTCCTTTTTCCTTTCCCTTGGGCTCCATGAGATCCAAACATAGGGTACAGTGATAGAATCATGGAGAACTGGAGGCCGAAATAATCTCTGATAAAATATTAAATTAATAAATAAGGTGCATTTGCAACCTGTAGCTTCCCAATAATGAACCTAATTCCATCCCTAACTACAGAATGAACAAGGGAAACGGACACGCCATAACCTCTATGGATAAGTTTCCACTTTCCAGGGACTAGTAAAGACATAAAAATTCCTAATATGAGCACACAGACACTCTAATTTGCTCCTAATCAATCACCCGGCGTCACCAGAACAAACATGACCTTGGCACTTTAAAATTTTACCTTCCATTTGTGTTTACACAATAAACGGGGGTCATGAGCAGGGTAGATCATATTATTTGGATGGTGCATCCAAGACTGGTCTCGTTTTCTCCATGCGAAAGCCTTTTCTCATCATTGGGATAGTCATTTCGATCATCCAGGCCCACCATCCTTAAATTCATTATTCCATTTCTTTTTTATGTTAAGTATAGTCCTGTCAGTTCTGCAAACATCACCAAGCTCCTTTTATATCTAATGAGAAGAATCATAAGGAAGCCCCTTTTAGAGTTGATTCATAATGAGGTATGCGCACCACAGACTTAATTCTAGGTTTTCTTTTTCTTTGATAAGAAAAAAGCCAATAAATTAGAAAATAACCAGATTACAAGAAAATGGATGAGAAATCCATCAAGAAAGGCAAACAAAAAGCAAAACAAGCTAAACTTCTAAGTACATAGACTAGGAAAGCACAGTCTTCCGATCTCTCTGAATAACCGAGACGGGAACCCCACGAAAGGGGCCTCTCAGAGACGCCCACAGAGAAGCCAAATGGACTACCCTCTCCCAAAGAGGGCCTCGACAAGCTCTGACTCCTTAAAGCTCGCGTGTTCCTCTCCGTCCAAATGTACCACAACACCGCGAAGACCGCACACTGTCATAACAAACTTTTATCTCATTTATTCCAAAACCTCGAAATATAACCTGAAGGAAACTAGAGAGATATAACCAGGGCAAACCTAAACCTCACCTGCAACCTCAAAAAGCCTGTGCCAAAGGTACCACACACCTTCATAATGTAGAAATTAATGGTCATGAGATTTAGAGGGGGACTTGCACATCACACACCAATCCGGAGAGATCCTCTTGGAAGGTCTGCGCAATTGAAGCATTTCATTCATGTTAAGTTTGTTAAGAACAAAGGACCATTTGAAGGCCTTGATTTAAAAGGAACCCGAGCTTTCCAAATGAAAGAAGAAAGAGGAAACAACTCTGAATTAGGAGATCGAATCAAATGAGTGAAGGATTGACACATATACAACTCCAAACCCACTTAGACCCAATACTAGGTTTTCTTGTTTCATTTTTTGGGGATAACTTGTCTCAATGACCTGGATTTTTAAACAATATTGTCCTAATGTTTCTTCACACTCTCCAACCTTCCACAAAAAGTCGGTCCTCCAAATTTGCATTCCAATAATGCATTACAAATACACCCTCCGTCCCGGATAAATGTTCTTACTTTCTATTTTGGGATGTCCCAACTAATGTTCCTAAAGACTTTTAATGTACAAATTCTCTACCATTCTTCTCAATATACCCTTAAAGCTTCATTTAATATCAACATAGCACATCCTAGAGAAACCCACTTATTTATAATAGTGGAACTCAATTAATGCTATGGATATTATCGTCATAATACATTTTACAACCCATCATTAATTACATTTCTTAATTCCCGTGCTTTGTCAACGAGGAACATTTATCCGGGATGGAGGGAGTATGTAAAAGTTGGATGCAAGTGAAATGGCTACATCGACCCCATCATGTTAAAGCTGTTATTCAAGATTTGGTTAAAAGAAGGAAGAATACAACAGATGGATGAAAATTTCATCAGAAGAGACGAACAAAACCAAAATTACACGTAGATCAGTAGCTAAAAAGAAGAGAAACAACTAAGAAATCAAAGAGCTCCAGTCCTGCCCAAGCCAAAGCCCATAGCGAATCGGTAAAGATAACTATATCCCAAAGAAGTGGTAAAGACTGAGACTTATCCTAAAAAACTATTCCTTTCTTTCCATATACACCAAAGAACAACAAACCACCCCACACTACCACAACATACTAGCTTCCCTACTCTTGCCAAATCCTCTTAAATGCATATGGAAGAAAAAAAGCAATAGAGCATGGGCTAAACCAATATTCCCCAACCACTTGAAACAAATGCATATGGAGAAAAAAAACAATAGAGCATGGGCTAACCCCTCAGTGAAGAATCAAATAGTAGGAGATTGAGAAGAACAGTTAAACATCACAGACCAAACCAGGGAGATGTTCTTGGAATGTTTACGATCTTTCAAGACATTGTTAGTCTTATTCCGTTTTTATTTTTTTTATTTTTTTGATAAAAGAAGAATTTATTAGATTAAGAACAGAATATACCAAAACAGCGAACAAGCCATCTGCTGAGACAAACAAATGGAAAAAATGAGAAATGCAAAATTGCTCTCCAATCCCTCGCAATATTAGCTAGGGGCACTCCTCTAAAAGCTCCACCCAGAGAGAAGCATGAAAATAAATTCTATCCTTCAACAAAGAAATGTACAATGCCTTATCCCTAAAAATGCGAGAATTTCTCTCGGCCCAAATGCACCACAAAGGACTAAGATAGCGTACTGCCACAAAATCTGAGCATCCTTGCTCCCCCCAAAACCCATATATCTAACCAAGAACAAAGCCTCAACTAAGCAAGGGCTCATCCAATCCTCTCCGCGAACATCAAATAAGTAACACCACAGCTTCCACGCAACAAGGCAATGTAGGAAAAAGTGCTCATGAGTCTCATTATGACGCCAGCACATCACACAAATAACAAATATCTGGGGAGATGGCTTTATTCAGCCTCCTTTGGTCACCAATCATTGGTGTACAGCCAATTGACCAACGACCAGGCAAACACCTTAAGCTTGTATGGAACCTTGGATTTCCAAATAAAAGTAGCTACCAGAAAAGCGTGAGGAATACGAGATCTATTAAGAGCTTTCTCGAATGACTTAACTGAAAGAAGACCGCTATGATCCGGAATTCAATGTCTGCAATTGGTTGACTAATCAAACAGAAGGAAAGAATGAAGGTGATCAAGCAAAGCAATCACATCCTGAGTGCCTCTATCATTCAAGTATCTGAAAAATGAAAATTCCAGGAAAATTTGCTACCTCGCAAACGAGATAATTAAAAATAGGAGCACCATGATTGGTAGATAGCCAATACAAATGAGGGAAAGATGTGGAAAGAGATGTACCAACCTAATGATATTTCCAAAACGAACCTAGTTCCCATCTCCCACAACATACCGAATATGAAGTCAGTAAAGGTGAAAGCAATAACGAATGAATTTCCTAGGACTTGCATAGGTGAGAGAAGTGTCAGTTTCAGTATCCCATCCATTCCCCTGAACACCAAACTTGCTCCTAATAACTTTATGATTAGTCGATGTGGAGTAGGTTGCCCAAGACGTTATGCCTAGCGAGATCGGGCCAAGAGCAAAGAGAAGTAGTTCACAGTCAAAAAGGAAGTTGTCGGTCAGCCGTCAATTTTTTGAAAAATCACATAAAATCACCCATGTGACTGAAACTGACTGTCTCAACAAGCTCTACGCTTACAAACCAGACCGCTACACCATTTGGCGCCTAAGGCCAAAAAACCTGCTTGAGTAAGTTTAATTTTTTGGGATTTTTGAAGTTTTTAAGCCAACTTTCCTATTTTCGTTGACTAGTCAAATGGTGGTCAGATTTGGCTGGAGTTTGGCAAATTTCTTATTTCTTGATAAGAGAAGAAGATTGCATTAAAGAAAGAGAATTATAAGAGGATGGACAACGCATCCATCAATAGAGGAAAGGAAAAAACAAAATAAAAGTTGAAACAAAAGAAATTAAAAAGAAAGAATTTAAAAAGTAGAGCACTTTAATCTGGCTGCACAATTTTCCATGCTTCAGAAGGCCCCCATTGGCTGAAGCCCAAAGGGGTGCAAGATAGACTACCGTACCCCACCGGAGTGGTAAAGACAATGTCTGCCTGCTAATGATTCTCGATTTTCTTTCCGTCAAGCACACCAAAACAGCAAAAACACCATATGACCAAAGAGTACCGACTTCCAGAGTACCCACATGGGTCACATCTACTCGGATCTCTTTCCCTGCCAAAGGCCCTGAATGCATCTCCAAAAAAGAATATATGGTATCTGAGCTGACCAATACTCCCTAAGACTCCAAATAAGTTGTTCCATAAGCGAACTAGACGATCATGAGCTTTGGAGCTCTGCTTGCAAATAACACACCACTGCAGGGAAATCTCTTTAGATCCAAAGCTTTTGCAAGACATCATTCGTGTTGAGCTTATAGGGATCCAGGGTGGCCCAAACAAGGCTCTCAACTTAAAAGGGAATCTAGCTTTTCAAATAAAAGAAGCAAGAAGATAAAGACCTGGATCCTTCCAAAAACCAAATTCTAGAATCAGCACTCTGTGAGGGCTAAACTTGAGAATTGATATTGAGGAGAGCTAGAAGTTCTTCCAGAGATTTTTCGATCATTAAGATTGAACCAGAAGTGAAAGTTCCAGAAAAATGGGTATCTTTCTGCAGAACAAGGAAAAGTGACAGAGCCTTGTGAATGGAGGAAAGACAAAAGGTAAAGAACTGAAGAAGAAAGGTTGACGCAGAGGAGCGTCCCCCACCTACAGAGCCTCTCAGAAGCGAATGCTGGAGCCATCCCCCACAGTAAACCGAGTCGAGAGGAGGAATAAGGGATAGCATGGGTGAATGAACTTCCAAGGACTTCTATGAATAACCAAACTTCAGATATTAGCATCACTCTCATTCAGGGACTTGTTCAAACTTGCTCTTGATACCCTATAATAAATGGAATCTGGTTAAGGGGGCACCTCAAAGCCTTTTACCCACCAAGATGTTGCTAAAAATAAGGATACCAGTCACCAACCACCTTCTTCCCTCAGTTAGTACAGCTAATCCCAAGCAACCAAATGGCCTCTATCAGTGTCATCTGCCCCCTCCTGCCCAAAGATTCTCGTAATTTCTTCATACACTCATCTACACAACCAGGATCTGAAGAGAATGAAAGTAGAGAAGAATACTAGATAACAAGTTCTAATGATACACCCCCATTTCTAGAGAGAAGAACACAAGCTGCCACCCATCAAGATGCCTAAGACCCTCTCCACCACTAGGTCCTAAAACCCAAACATTTTCGGAGACCCCTCGAGAGGGACCCCTAAGTATACAAATGCCAGATAAAATCTCACACCCAATCAAGGAGGCATAAGCACCAAGATCCTGACTACCCATGTTCACCCCTACTAGTCCACATTTCGCAAGATTAACTTGAGGCCCAAAATGGATTTAAAGATATGAAGAAGCGTAACAAAATTCTTAGAAACCTTGGTCCCTCCAAAAGAATAAAATGGTATCATCAGCAAACTGAAGATGATACCCCTAACCTCCTCACTCCTTCCACAGCCCTCTATCGATCCAACTTCTTTACCTCCTAAAATCATGCGACTGAGAACTTTCAACAGGAGATGGGGGATCCCCTTGTCTAGGACCCCCTAAACACACTAAACTAGTCCTTTAGCTGACCATTAACAATGAACCAAAAGGAGGGAGAGCAGAAACATACGCAGATCCACTGACGTCAACAGTTACCAAAGCCCTTCCTACCCTTCACCAAGTCAAGCCAATTCACCTAATCATAAGCCTTCTAAAAATCAAGCTAAAAAACATCTGTCCTACCTCTCTTATCAAATCCCCAACTTCCTCCTTCACGTCTATCTACAACATGAAAACTTTGGTAGGACTCTATTTCCATAATTCTACTCCTTCTAAAGTTATTTTCGTAAATTTCTGAGTTATACTACTTGCAAGGTACCCAAAACACTTTCTTTCTTTGTTTGATGAGCATCAATTTATTATTATTTTTTAAAAAGTTGTATCTTTCTCTCCACCATGTGTGTCAAGAACTCCAGTCATTTGCGGCCACTGAAATTGGTGAGATTACGTGATAAACTCTCAAAATTAGTACCTTCCTGATTCATGGAAATATTCTGCTGCCTCAACAGTAGACTTATCAAAAGATATTTGACAAACCAGATCATTCATAGAATTTACTAAAAAAAATTCCAAGAGGCAGAGTCATTTAAAAAGAAATCAGTCAATGTTAATCACAAATAGACAGGAATCTTCTGAACGACCTCAGGAGATAAATTAACTGAACCAATGGGACCATTAGCATGGCTAAGAAGCAAAACCATTAGAAATTCAGATGCAATGTACTAATTTTTAACCTATACCAATATAGAAAAGATTTCAGTTATGGTAACCATAGAAAAATTACTAGAAAGAAAAAAGAAATACGTCACCACTTTCTCGAAGACAAGCTTGTAGCAGAAACTGCTGCTATAGTACAACCCTTTAGTGGAATTTCTATGTGGGAACCATCTGACTCTGAAAGGATAAGAGACTGATCCTTGATCCTCGCATATTTCCTGACAGGCGTAACTTCTAAGATCTCTTTCTTTCGCTTTTGCTGTCTTGCTCCTTTGTCTGTAAGCCAATTTTTTGGAACTTTCTCTTTTTCTAAAATCCAAACAAACCCCTGAAAGGCAAAAAGTAATAGTTAACTCTTATTAATGGTGAGGGATCACATAATTATTTGTCAAACTAATGCAAAACCCAAATTTTCGCACAATTAAGCTAAGATTATTTCAGTTATCAAAAGCACCCTACAAATAGAGCTTCACAAAAGTACCCCTAACTACTAATAATTTCGAATGATTACTAAATACTGATTACAAGCAATTAATTATTCATCATGTGCCTTTTGGTACCAATTGTGTGCGCCTTGTGGCATCAAGTGTGTGAGTCCTTCCTTCAAGAGGGTACTGGTTCTATATCTTAATTTATTAGAGAGAGGCCGAAAATATTTTAATCATTTTATCATGCTTAAACATTCCCACTCACCTACAACCCACTCACATGTGAACGGGTAAACCAACGTGCATCACCAACCAAACAAAGTCAACTTGTGCATGCCATACCAAAGGTTTGATACAATGTAAAGTTACCAACTCATCTAAAAGTTTAAGTTGTTAGAGAAATGCCCCAACAATGTATATCATCCGTTAACAATCCCGTGATAATAACATAACGCAACTAGGTGATAAAGTTGACTTCTTAGTACAATTCACATCATTTTGTATAAAAGAGAAGAATGAGTTTAGTTATAGAGAAGATAACATATGAAGATGGGCAACATGAAGTCCACCCTACTTATAGATAATGGAAACAAAATAGGCTAGAAAGCTTAAAGGAAAAATAAAAATAATAATAGATACTCTCCAATCCAGCGCAAATTCCAAAAGGGCAGTCCCATAACAAGCCCAAAGCACTTGCTCAAGAGAAGCCAAAAAGAACACTAGATCCCAAAGAAAATTAATGGGAATACACTAGATCCCAAAGAAAATTAATGGGAATACTCTCCTTGTCAAAAATCCTGGCAATTCGGTCCAAATATTCCTAAGAACAGCACACATTTCGATACATATTGAGCATCCAATCTCACTCCCAAATCTCCACTACTCCTGAACAAATAAACCTTTAATTTCCAAAGGGCTGTACCAGGATTCTTCAGAAACAGGGAAAGGAAACACACACACAGAGTTCTACGGTTGTCATGCTACCTTAAAACGAAGAAATGATGGAAATACATTTCACATGATGCAGATAAAGCTTTGAAAGTCTTCTTGTGTTAGCTGCAATTGTTAGTATTGAGCTTCCTAAGATCAAAGTGCATATATGAACTCTTATTTTAGAAAGAACCTTAGCTTTCCAAATGAACCTAATCATCAGATAAGGCAAAGGATTAGGAGGGCTGCAGAACCAAGCATAAACAGAAGGAAGAAATAACAACCAGACTTGATAATGTTGCACACACGCTGATTGCAAATACACCCAAACTATCCAGGAAGAAGCACCTTTGAGGAACTTCTGGTTCAAGTGAGAACACCCCCTTCCACTTTTTAACAAAAGAATCACGATAAAAGGAGTCACCACTTAGTCTTAGGGAAGAAAGCAAAGCTAATGAAACATCACATTCCAGTCCCTGCTAACCAGCGCACTTTGTTGGCTTGTAGCTGTTACTTGATATCTCATATTTCTTTTTTTTGATATGTAAATATGTGCATTGAGAAATTCGCTAAGGGGCGACCCCGTACAAAAGGAACAAAAGGCCTTTACACAAAATACAGGCCAAAAGCTGCTCTAACAGAAGAATACACAAAAGAGTATGAACAGAACAGCTAAGTAGCCAACCCCATCTACCCCAAAAAATCCACAAAAGGGATGATCACATTGGGTAAACTCATTGATCTCCCCCCCCACCACACACACACACACACACACACAAAAGTGCTGTGCATCAAAAACGAAAGCTTATGTTTCGGCATTTCGATCCCTCGAAGCTTCTCCTATTCCTCTCCCACCAAAGAGCCCACATAATGCAATGTGGAGCAGCTTCCTTTCTTTTCAAAGCTGAAAAGTGATGCCCTTACAGAAAGCTTTTCACTGAATGAGGCATAGTCCAACATATGCCAAACAAAGAAAGAAGAATGCTTCAGAAGCCCCTGGCTATGTTACAATGCAACAGAAGGCGGTTCACTGTTTCCTCACTCCTCACGCACATACAACAATAATCAACTAACACTTTGCCTCCCAAATTGTTACTTGATATATCAGCTTCCTCCTCTTCAACAAGGATCTGAGGATCAGATTTAATGTTGTTAAACCCATTTTTCTATCAGAGCCGTCAAGAGAGGTAGTTCCAAACCACCCAACTTAGCATGCCAAGTAAGAAGCACATGCTGCAATACTTCTTCATCAAGTGCCAATTCCAAAAAAAGAGAAACCAAATGAATATTTGCTTTTTGTTTTTTCAAATTTCATGTTGGACACAGACCGTCTCTTTCAGGTCCTGATCTAGTTCCACACAAGCTCGGTGGGATCCAGCTAAAATAGATGAGTTGATTCAGGTGGACTGTAGTTGCTACCCAATTGGGCTGGTCTTTTATGATGCTTGGTCAAATTCAAAGATCATCTTGGGCTAGATTTGGTTGAAAGTGGATTGGGTTTGAGTTGGACAAGACAAAAACGTGTTTGTTTGCGCCCCGTCAACGTGAAAGAAAGAGAACATAGTTCCTTCAAGCTACATCAAGAGCTTTGAACGCTAGAGTTTTGCAACTAGAAATAGTAGCGACACAACAGGCAGCAACAACAACAAGATTGTGATGAAGCGGCTCAGAAATGGCTAGGAATTATAGGGCAGGCACGGATTACGGCAATGATTCCACTATTTGTTTCTGCGAGGTGCAATGAAAAATTGAAACCATAGCGTGACCTTGGTCTCCATTGCAACACTTTGATTTCTCGCTTCATTAGTAATTACAAGCAACCTATCCGGGAAAGACTTGTACAAACTAACCAGCTGATAGATCAACATAAATTTGGTTTATCTGCTTATAGCATATCTACAAGGACGGATGTGTTATGCATCCGATATATGTAAGTTATATATACGATTAATGGCAATAAATTCGCGACCTGATGATAGCCTTGAAGAACTGAACAAAGCTAGGAACTGTATCATGGCCAAAAACGTTGGCCTCATGTGAAGAAATGTGCTGCCCTGAGAGAAGAAATTAGGACAGTCAAGCCCATCCAGAAGATAATTTGGAAGGGCTGTAATATGTCAACATGAATCAAGGAGAGGAATACAGAAAACACTCTGATCAGCTACATAATGTATTTCCCCTTCCCCCTCCCCTCTCAAAGACAGAACCCATTCTGAAGTCAGTTTCCCTCACCATTACAGAAAGTTTGGCAACAGTAATAGAACTAGGACCGTCAAACATAAGTGCTTATAAATAACATAAATAGCCTTATCTCCACAATGACAAAGAGTAAAAACACATCCCATCTACACACAGTCCTAGTCTTGACAAAGCTACCTAATTTTTCAAAGAGCAATGATAGAGCAACCGCCCATATCAACTGACTGTATCAACTGCACACTTTAGCGTGTTGAACCTTCATGCAATGTACAACACACTAAAGCGTGCGGTTGATACAATTTGTTGATATGGGCGGTTTCTCCATCATTTTCCTTTTTCAAAACCTAAGTTTGGTAGAGGCACACACACAAAAACAAAAATAATAATAATAAATAAATCAGTGGCTGCATTGGATGTCCATTTCATACCAGATGTACCAGCTTCACTTACAATGCAGAAGCCAAACACAGTAAACCAAATTTCAATAATGCTAGTTTAGTAGCCAATAATGCCCCTCATTGAATTCCATGCCATTATAACACTATAATTTTCATTCCATGACATTAAAAGGAATCGCAATTATTGGGCACCAAACGAGCACTAATAGAAGTGATTTTCAATCAAATTTGCCCCAACCCAATAATGATCAAGGCATTTGAAATTACAGTTGCTTATTCAACACAAATTATCACAAACGAGAAGTGGAAGACAGGTAAATGATCAAAAACAAGGAAACTCCACCTGTTTGTTTGGGAAAGTGTAATCAAGGTCGTTTCCTCCCGGAGAAAGCGATTCCTCTGCGATCCGTGTTTCCTGCTGTTCAACTTTTCGACTCAATCGGCGTATCAAAAAAAGGACTCCGACAACTTCAAGCCCAATAATTGCCAGCGCCCCAAGAACGAATCCGACGAACAGACCATGCACCCCCAACATTGCCGCCGTTCAATTATCACCCGGAAAAACGATCTCAGAACTCTTTACATGAACATTCATAATCAATTCGAATTTTCAAGGAAACGGAAATTGGAACGAGAATTTGTGTCGGGGATTGTGATTTTAATTTTCCCTCTATTTTAGTAGTTAAATTAAAAAGTCAGGAATAGTAAAATGAGAAGCGCGTTGGATGTAGGGTAGTTACGGGGTAGATGCTGATTGAATATAGAAAGAAAAGAATAACCGTTACATGTGGCAGACATTCTGGATCAGCATGTCACCCAGTCAACACTCATATGAAATGCAAAAATCAATAATTTGGGTTTTTGGTTTCAAAAAGGTATCAAAGTTTTTGTTTTTTATTTATTTTTTATTTTTAAGAGAGTTGTTATTTAAACCCCGATTTTACTAAATATACCCCTGCATATTACTAAAATGTCTTTATAAATTTAGACCTAAATGCCCTTAGTATTACTAAGTACACTCCCCTTTTTTTTCATATCATCTCAATAGCATTAAGTACACCCCCAAAATTTTTAGTACACCCCATCTTTTTGAGTACACCATCTCTCTCTCTCAACAATTTCATTCCATCATTCATCTTCTTCCAAACTCATCCTCTTTCAAATTTCATCAAACTTCAAACCCTAAATCTCCAAAAATACATCCACATTGCTGCTAATGGAGCAAGAACAAGTGAAAAGGATCAATTATGTAAGTATTTCATCTCATTTCATGGCTTAAATTTTAATTTTCTTCAATTTTTTCGAAGCAAAGATGGAGTAAACTAGGTCATCGTGTTCGGCTGGACTACAGAACATCTTCAGTGTTGTTCGGTTGATAATGTGGAATAACAGAAGGACTGTTTGGCACCCCCCCGTCGAACACTTTGAAGACTGTTTGGCTGGTGCCCACCGAACATTGAACAGGGTTCGGCAGGGTAGTGCCGAACGGTTCTTCTGTTGTTCCATGGTCCCCTACCAAACAGAATGTTTATTGCTTTAAGTTTTGTAATTGTAATTGTTAACAGGATTCAAATACGTTCTCTACGGAGGCCAGTGTTGTTGGCCTAGAAAAAAACCAAATCATTCCTTATGAACCTAATGCTGAAAATAATGTTGAAGATATTGTTACGGATTTCACAAACTTGTTCACGACGCATGAATTGTTTTCATCTCATGAGGATATGTTTGATTGGGTGCGCTAGGGGAAAGGAGCATGTCATTGTGATAGTAATCAGCAGGTCGGACAGTGGTTCTGGTTCCAAAAGAGCTCGAATGTTGATGGCTTGTGAACGTAGTGAGCATTACTGTCAAAAGAAAAAGGTTAGGGCATTACCATCAGGGGAAAATGTCAAGGAGGCTAATGTGAGTAAACTGAAAAGGAAGAGAGAAACTGATAAAAAGAAATGTGGATGTCATTTTCATTTGAGGGGGAAACAAGTATCAGATAATGAATGGCAGTTGGAGATTCAATGTGGTGTGCACAATCATCTAACTGCGGAATACTTAGAAGGTCACTCATATGTTGGTCGATTATTAGTGGAAGAGGAGGACTATGTAGTTGATTTATCACACAACACTGGTAAACCGAAAGACATTTTGTTTAGTTTAAAACAAAAATTTGAACAGAATAAGTCCACAATAAAGATAATCTACAATGCTCGTACGAATAACTCCAACAAATTCGCAACCTCTTCGGGTGTATAGCCCACACACCGCCCAGAAACAAGTGGAATCCTAGTCATATCTAGTCCTGTAAGACAATACACATCATCAAGTGTGATTGTCATCTCTCCGAAGGGCATGTGAAAAGTATTCATCTCAAGATGCCACCGTTCTACAAATGTCGACACCAATACTTTGTCTACCTCTATATATGAGCCCCTAGACACAGTAAGCCTCGAGCTATTGACAAGATTCCTCATTAGTTGGCTAGAGTGATCACGAATTCCACACTCTTCCAACTTGGTAGTGTGATTTAAAAATTTTAAGACCGGTCGCTCTTCCCCATTCCAGATAGATGCCACTACATGATCCTTGAAGGTAGTCAGCAACGATGGAACTTGTGGCCCACCAGGAAACGGGGCATATGCCTCTTCATCTTCCTCCTCCTCCTCAACACCGTCTCCTCTTTCATACTCATAATCATGAGGTGAGTGTTAATGTTGTTGTTGTTCTTGCTGTTGTAGTAGTAGTTGTTGTTATTGTTATTGTTATTGTTGTTGTTGTTGTTGTTGTCTTTGTCTCCTGGTTGAAGCAGTAGGTCTTCTCCTAACATATATTTGTTCTGCACATCGATAATCAGTATTAGATCAATTCCAGAAGGGTAAGAAGGGAAAGAAAAATATCAACCTATTTGACAAAGGGTAGCCGAACTCCTTTAAGGGTGTGTGACACCCCGTAACCAAACAACCTTAAAGGCGTTCGGTATCCTCTAGCCAAACACCTTTAAGGTTATTCGGTTAGTGGCTGCCGAACCCCCTTAAGGTTATTCGATTACTGGCTGTCGAACACTCTTAAAGGCGTTCGGCTATCCAGTGCCGAACAGCCTAGGCCAGTCCAAGTCAATTTTTCCAACATAATTTGCTTTAAATCACGATATTTTAACACCAAAATGCAAAAAACATTGGAATGTAACTAAGGTCTAACAATAATTAAACATATAAATTACAAAAATATAACATTTTAACCTAGAATGCTAGTAAAGAGAAGAGATTCACACATATGCGCCTTGTTGATTCGTCCATTGTTGATGTTGAAGGACTACTATAGAAGAAGAGAAAGATGATGAAGGTTGGTTGCCGTAGCCGTTGCCGTTGGTTGCCAAAGGGGGGTGTTTCAAAATGAATAAATCATTGGTTGAAGCAAAGTGAATAAATCGTAAATTTTGTTTTTTTTGGGGGGGGGGTGTTGCTTAAAAATGAGAAGGGTGGGGGTGTACTTAGTTTTTTGAGAGGTTGAAAATATTGGGGGGTGTACTTAGGAAAGGGGTGTACTTAGTAAAATCGGGGGTGTAAATAGAAACTCTTTTTTTAATTACTGTATTATTTTTTTTACGATAAAAGGGTATCTAAGGTTTTTTTTTTTTTTTTGAAATAAGGGTATCTAAGTAACTAAGTTAGATATGTTTCACTTAAAGAGTCCACTTTCAAAAATTATGCTTACAATTTTCATAATCTTTCATCTTTACCCTCTACGTGTGCCATAATCATCTTGGTTGTGATTAAGTATTTTTGTAATTATGACCAAATTCAATGATACTAATATGTCCCTTAATAATTAAACTTTTCAAACGTGGACTCTTTGGGTGGAACGGAGAGAGTATCTCTTAATTATTAGACTTTTCAACCGTGAACTGTTTGAATGGAACGAAGGGAGTATGTGTTTGTACCACAAATCATGACACTAGAGAAAAATAAGAAATCTATTTAGATTCTCATTTGGGAAAACATTATCTATTGAAAAATCGTAAAAATCTTAGATTTTTTCGAATTGACGTAAAGAGTCCTAGATTTTTCCAAAGTTTTAGGACTAATTGTGATATCCCACATCGGGTAGATGTGAGACTTGTGTGTCTTATGAGTGGTTAGTGAGCTAGTGTGTGGGCCATGCGTGGTGGACCGAGCTTCGAGCTCAGTCGTTACAAATGGTATCAGCATGGGCTCGGGGTCATTACACTAATGGTGCATTTAACCCAAAAGAATAAATAATGAAAGCTTGAGAATCAATATTATAATAGAGCTCGGTTCGTACATACACCATTGACTTTAGCTAACTAATAGATAAGATTTTACCATCTTTTAAACTTTTACGGGTTTCGAGAACTTTTAGCGGTTAGTAGAGCTGTCAAAACGGGCTGGCTGGGCGGGCTGGCCCGCAACCCGCTATAACCCGCCAACAAGCGGGCTGGAACGGGCTGACCCGCCAAATAGGCGGGACCGGAACTCTCAACCCAACCCACCACGGGAAGCCGGCCCGCCAAAAGGGTGATTTTTGATTTAAACTTGATAATGCCAATGGAGTGAATGTCCAACACAACTTTCTATGATATTGTTTCTTAAACAACTTGGAAAACCATATTACACTTACACAGCAGAACATTTTTTTTTTTTGTAAACTGTTAAAGATAAATAATCATTAACCAACCCATCTACAATAAACAACCTTGAGGGCTTGAACATCACATTATTTGATGATTGAAGAGAAAAATTTAACCCAGATGATGCACACAAGCTCTGGAATCGTACATGATCACTTCCAATCTATCAAACAATGTTTATAATTCTGAACACTTGCTGGTATCCACATCCTCATTATTTTATCCAGCGCTATATACCTCAAGCTTTGGCTCCCAAACACTAGCTCTACCACATTGTTCCCAGAAAAATTGAAACAATGAGCCAACACAAGCTTCTCCAACGCCCCATGATTCACAAATGCACACATCCCATAACCACTAATCAATTCGCAGCCAGTCAAGTCAATGGCCACTAAATTACTACATTCCCTAGCAAGAGCAACAAGCGTAATATCTGACACATTAATCAACCAACCCAAATTCAATCGTTTAATCGTTTTAATTTCTGCAATAGCCTCACCCCCAATATCGGTCACTTTTGGTCCACACTCGGCCAAGTTCAACTCCTCCAAACAACACATTCGCCTCAAATACAAAACCCCGATATCAGTAACCCTATCACATTCAGCAATAACCAATTTCTTCAAAGTCTTCGACAACAAACCATTCGACAAAAACTCCAAACCCATATCAGTTACCAAACAATAACCTTGCAAATTCAGAACTTCCAAACAATTAGCACCTCAAGGGCAGCATCGGTAATACTACCACACCTACCCAAATCCAAAAATTTCAAATTTACACAGCAGAACATTAAACAGCTCAAATAGAAAGAAATTAGAAAATCGAAAGAAATTATAGAAAATTTAAAATTACAGAAAATCGAAAGAAATTACAAAAAATTTAAAATTACAGAAAATTGAAATTACAAAAAAATAAGAAACAAAGATCAGAAAATTGAAATTACAAAAAAGAAAATTACGACTCAAATCGATTTACCTTGAAATAAAGAAATCAATGTTCAAAACTCCAAATGAGAGTTGAGATGAGAACTAGAGAAGAGATGAAGTTAATTGGTGAGGGGTGACTGAGTGACTGCCACCGGTGATGTAGAGAGAGCGGCGGTGACAGATGACGGCGAGAATGACGGTCTTCGGAGTTCCGGACTCGGAGAGACTATCGGAGCGACGGACGACGAAGTCGGAAGTGAGAAACTATTGTCTCTTGACTGAGACGGAGAGATAGAGAAGGAGAGAATGAGATCTTGCAATTTGAGATCTGAAACTAAAAGGCAAAAGCTACTGCTGTGCTGCCTAACTTTCGTTTTTTTTTTTCACTTTTTCTTAGCCTTTATTTGAAAATGGTCCAGATTTGAGATTAATGGCAGTAATTAAAAAAAAAAATGGGTCAGCCCGGCCCAACCCGATCCGCCCCGCCTCAACCCGTGACCCGTGCGGGTCGAACCCGTTTGACCCGCCCCCTAAACGGAACCGATTTTCCTCAACCCAACCCGCCACTTTTAAGTGGCGGGACGGGCTGGCCCGGCGGGTTTGGCCCATTTTGACACCTCTAGCGGTTAGGATGTTAATCTCACATTCACATGTGTGAAGATGGTTATGTTTTTATCTAACTAAAAATGAAGTAGTTATCCATCTTTTTTCTCTCCCCACGTATATACTTCATTTTCTTTTTTTGTTCCTTTCATTCTTTAATTTTTTACTCAAACACAAAAAAACCAAATCTTCAATCTCTCCCGCTTATGTTCAACAAAAAACCAAAACTATAATTTTCTTTTTAGCGAAAAAAAAAACCCAACATCATATTTTTTTTGAGTGAAAAAAATCTCAACACCATATTAAAACAAACTCAACATCACCACACTCGAATTTAAGCATAAACTTAAAAAAAAATACATTGTAGAGAATAATAATTCTTGTGAATAATGGCATAGCCTTTCCATTGATTGGAGAACATATTTATAGGGTTACAATACTTGGGTTACAAGTTAACCTAATACAATAAGAACTAGGAGAAGAGTTACAATACAATAGTAACTAGGAGACCTAATTAATAGGGAGAATATACCAAATATAATCACAATTTAATACAAATACATAAAGGAGATATTATTCTCTTATATGCCCCCCACAAGTTGGATCCTCGGGAGGAGAGACCAATCTTGAGTAGGAGATGTCGAAAGCGAGCGCGAGGAAGCAGTTTGGTAAAGGCATCAGCGAGCTGGTCGGCCGAGAAGACGTGAGATACCAGTAAGATACCATCTTGGACCTGTTGACGGATAAAATGATAGTCGAGAGCAATATGTTTCGTGCGAGAATGAAACACCGGGTTGGAGCAGAGATTCGTAGCGCCGACATTATCACAATATATAGATGACTGGTTGTCGTGAGGAGGTGACGTCGAGCTCACCGAGAAGAGAGGTGACCCAGTGGACCTCGGCAGCTGTTAGTGCAACTGCTCGGTACTCGACCTCAGTCGAGGAGTGAGCAACTGTACGCTGCTTTTTTGAGCTCCAAGAGATAGGGTTTCGACCAGGATACACTATGTAAGCACTTGTGGAGGTAAAATTATCTTTGTTACTTGCCCAGTCAGCATCAGTGAACGCATGAAGGTTGAGAGGCGACTGTCGATGAAGAAAGATGCCATGATCAATGGTACCACTGTGATAGCGAAGCAGGCGTTGGGTGGCGAGCTAGAGATCCAAGGTGGGCCGATGTATAAACTGAGAGAGCTTGTTGACGACATAGGCAATGTCTGGGCGGGTGAGTGAGAGATACTGAAGACTCTCGACTACTGCTTGGAACTCAGTGGGGTCAGTCAGAGCAGTGCCCAACTGAAGTGTGAGAACTAGTGAGGTCGCAAGGGGTGTTGCCACTAGGCGAGCATCTGACATACCAATGCGAGCAAGGAGGTCAGCTATGTATCCTCGTTGGGAAAGAATAAGCCCAGTAGATCGAGGAACCACTTCCACGCCAAGGAAGTAATGAAGGTCACTGCAGTGAGAATAGTGATGAAGTCCTGCACTGCCTTGGTATTGTTGCCAGTGATGATTATCAACATAGACGAGCAATAGAAGGGTGATACCGGCCTCGTCAAAGATGAATAAGGAGGTATCAGCTACTGAGTTCATGAACCGAGCAGCGAGGAGGAACTGGCAAAGTTCATTGTACCATGCTCGGGGTGCCTTCTTGAGACCATAAATAGCTTTTCGTAGTCGACACATATGTTGCTGGTGATCAGTGTCGACGAAGCCATGAGGTTGAATCATGAAGACTTCCTCGGTGAGGGTTCCCTGCAAGAAGGCATTGTTGACATCGAGCTGACGAAGATCCTATCCCCGGCTGATCGCAAGGGAGAGGATGAGGCGAACCGTGGTGGGTTTGATCATCAGGCTAAAGGTCTTATGGTAGTCAACTCCTGGTCATTGATAGAATCCTTTAGTGACCAAGCAAGCTTTATACTTGTCAATTTTTCCATCCGCAGATCATTTAATTCGAAAAATCTATTTGCAGCCAATAATATTAGGGACCACTATGGGAGGTACCAATTCCCAAGTACCATTGTTGAGGAGGGCATCATACTCCTCGGACATGGCCTGTCACCACCTGCTGTCTTTGAGGGCTTGAGTTACACATGTTGGTTCAAGGTCGGTGTTTAGTTGGGCTGAGACGCAGAGTTTGTTTGTGGGTTTGTGGATGTTGTTTCAGGAGCGGGTAATAATAGGTGAGGTGTGAGCAGCGACCTGGGGGATAGGCTGATGAGGAAGGTAGGTGTTAAGTAAGGCGACCTGCGAGGACTCAGCAAGGTCAGGGTTAACTATGTTGGGCGCTCAGGTTTGTTAAGGCGAGGTCGCGGGAGGAGCAACAGTCAACCAGGTAGTGCGGGCTGACTTGTCAGGTCGGGGAAGACCCAGCTTGACCTGAGACATGGGAAACTCATACTCGACAAATCGAACATGGTGGGAGACGAAGAGCTTTGCACTGGTCGGGTCATTAGATATATGCACTTTGGATGAGGGAGTACCCGAGGAAGAAACAGGGAGTCGAGCGAGGATCAAGCTTAGTTTATGGTCGCAGCCAGGGGTAGCAGAGACATCCAAATGCTTGGAGTTTTAAGTAGTTGGGGGCAGACCCGAAGAGTTTGTGGTAGGGAGAGAGCATCTAGACTGTGGGAGTGGGAAGTCGATTTATAAGATAGGTAGCTGTGAGGAAGGCATATGACCAGAAGGTGAGGGGAAGTGTTAGGTCTCAAGTTGCTCAAATAGGCTAGAAGGGGGGGTTAAATAGCCTATGTTCGATTTAAAAAAAATTGTTTTACAACGTTACTTCACAAGAGAGTTAGAAAATATTTTACAGCGGAAAGGAGTGAAGTATAGGACAAGTTCAAGATGGCTGATCTTGAAAGGAGTGAATTGCTGATGAAGCTTTGCTTGGACAAACTTGGCTGGTGACTTAATGGACTTTGCTAATATGAAGATAGCTGATCTGAACATGGCTGATATACAACAGGCTATCTTCTGAAGACTAAGCTAAGTACAATAAGCAATCCTAAGCAATTACAAGCATTATGTCTAAGAACAAGTTGCCACTCTAATGGACATGCAGCCCATTAGTCACCTTGTCTTAGACTTAAGTTATGGATACAAGCAAATCTATACAAAATATAACAATCTCCTCCTATTTGCTCGAGTCCATGGCCTTATGAATACAATGAAAGCTGACCATGTCCGATTCTAATAATAACATGCTTTAGAAATAATATATTAAGTGAGCATGTCCCAGATGGACTTACAAGGAGGTCAATGTATTCATATCACAAATGTTTTACAGATAATGAATTAAGGCAAAAGAACATTTGTAATGAAACATGTTTAAAGACAAACAAATAAAGTACTTTATGGGATATGCCTTTAAACCAGTGGTTTAAATTCCAAGTACATAGAATAAGCAGTTAATCATAAAGCATGAGAATTTAAACAAGTGAAGATAATAATTGTATATTAAACAGGAAGTTTAATACGATGTTTTGTCAAAAGAAAAGTTCTTTTTCAAATAAAAGCGAGAGCAAGAAAGGTTATACCAGTTAAGTTGAGGCTTGGCCCTCTTGTTTTGAGCTAGCAGCAGCTTTAAGTGTTGCAATTTCAGCTTTGGCTTCTTTTAGCTCATTCTTGAGAGTTTTATTTTTGGTTGTTAGAAAATTATTCCGTTCTATCAGAATTGTGTGCAGCTTATCATTGTTGTTGATTCGATGCATCTCCTATTTCATAGACGCAAGCGATTGGCCCATTGCAGATACCTGATTCAGAGACTTGTCGAACCGCTTTCGTAAGAGAGCATAATGTGTTCGATTGGCGGTCCGGGAAGCTAGCACAGAACGATGCACCAAACGATTCGCTGTCTTTTGAGCATTAAGCAAACTTTTGTAACCAGAATCAATCATGCCAATCATAGAAAGTAACCCTTTAGAAAAAGCCTCACATTTGTCATTGATGAGGGCTGTGAAGGAGTTAGAGGAGCTTGAGAGACGATCAACCAGGAGGTTTTGACATGCAGTTATGGTCATCTGACTCACAGTGGCAGCATGCTTAGCTTCGCGAGCAACAGCAATGAATCTGGTCATGTGATCAGCAGTGACATCAGTTGTATCGGACTGTGTAGCTGCAATGTGCTGCAGGTCATTACCAAGGTTTTGCATGAGTTTGTTAAAGCTTTTCAAAAATTCTTCAAAGGAAGAAGGACTGAGAAACATGGAACCAGGAGTTTGACTATCAAGGTTTTGAGATTGACTGGAGGAGGGTTGGTATTGGCTGGGAGAGGATTGGGGTTGGCTGGCAGATGGTGGAGATTGGCTGATAGAAGAATGACTGATGATTGGTGAGGAAAGGGTAGGCTCGGGAGATGTAGTACCAGGCAGGCTGGACCAGATACGAGGTACCGGGAAAAGTTTTTCTATATAGGCAGCATAGGATTGGTCATGAATGAAAATGGGAAGAGAGAAGGGAATGGGGGATGAATAGATTTGAAAAGAACGGGAAAACGAGGATTAAAGCTAATATAGGCTGCAACCATTTTAAAGCAGTCACAAACTAAAGGCTTGGTGAAAACAGACGGATGGCAGATTATGGTAATGATTGGAGGTTTCGGAAGTGAGAGAAAGGGAGAGATATCTTGTTTGGATGAAGGTGGAAGACCTAGATCCCTGTGGATAGCAGTCCACTACTGAAAGATCATAAGATCTTGCACAGCAGAGTTGTGCAGAAAGAATTGCTGGGACCAGGTAGGAGGCAGAGGGTCATAGAAGGCACCCCATTGAAAGAGAATGTCCACATCAGACATTGGTTCACAGGGAATGTGCTTGGCATAGTCAAGAGTGGATAGGAATGAATCTGTATCGGCAGGGTTTGGTTTGGGTTGGCTATCTTTAAAAAACAACAGTTCTTGGACTTCCGGGTGAAGATGATTGTAAGGATTGAGTTTGGTTCATTTGAGAGTAGGTTGGTCAGAGGAAAAGGTTAGAGGACGTTTGGGGCGGATGAGAAGGTGACAATCAGGTGATTCTTGCAGTTTCTCTTGGTGAATGGTTTGAGTAGATGGAATAAAGGTTGGAGGAGTAGAAGAAGACGGAGGTAAGGTTGGTTCATCGGCAGAGGGCATGAATTTTACCTTTTTGGCACTCTTCTTGAGGCGTTTGCCATTCCTTGATTTTGAAGGGGTGTATTTGGGATTGGTTAGTTTGAGGTGAGTTGGTGTTGTGGCTTCGGTCATGGGAACGGTTGAAGAGGGTTGAGCTTGTTGAAGGTTGTCTGATAAGGGAGTGTCTGGTAGAGGAGAAGTTGAGGTCGAGGTTTTAGGGAGACCAAAAGTTTCATCTGTGGGTTGAAGAGTTTGTTTGATTTTAGGCTTTATTGGGTTAGAGATGTGTTTTGGAGGAAGATTGGCTAGTTGGAAAGTGGTGGTATCTCTTTCAGCAGCCTTTTTGGTTTTGGCAGGTTTCTTTGACGGTTTTGGTTTAGGTGAAGAAGGAGGTGGAGATGATTGTTTGGATTTCTTGGGAGAGGGTTCATCAGGCTCATAAGGATCATGATCGAGCCTTGTGAGGTCAAAATCCTCAGGAAGTGTAGTACTCAGGGGTTTTTGTTCCTCCTGAACAAAGCCCCTCAGATGAGTAGGTCACTTTCCTCTTACCCTTCTTATCTTGGGTAGAAGGACCAGCAGTAGCAGTTGCGGCAGCAGCAGCCCTTTTGGCTAGATTTTCTTTGTACTGAGTGATGTTGTTGACTGTGAATACATAGGTGTTGGTCACCTTAATGAGATCATCACCGGCCATTTTCTTCTCAATTTGTTCAAAGCCTTTCATGATGACATTAATCACCCTTACAAAGGGTCTCTTCATTGCTGGATTGGCTTGAACTTCAGCCACATTTTGAAATAGCATAGAGAAAACTATTTTTGCCCAATTTAGCTGTTTGCGGAGAATAACAGACTTTGTCCACACCAGCTGTTGAGAAGTGAAGATGTCCCTGGATCCATTTTTGAACAGGATGCTTTTGTCAAGAAGATGACTGATGTGATATAGACCTTCAGGGAATAGATTTCGGAACATCTCAGAGAAATGCTCCGGCTTGGCAGATCCCCTCATCATTTTTCAAGCCTGGGCAGATTCTTTAGCAGTTAGATCCAATTTGCATTCCATAGGCAGTTCTAAGATATTGCCTATATCTTTGTATGTCAGCTTGATTAGGTAGCCTCGAATGTAGCCTTTGAGATAGCTCATGTTAACCTTCTCATCTTTAGAAGCAGGAGAGGGAGGAAGAGTCATCCTAGTGTAGAACTCCTCAGCAATAGCAGTGCTGTAGTGAGTGTCATGTAGCTGAAAGAGTGGAAGAAGTCCACATTCCTCTAAGTCTTTTAATAGAGCTCCTCCAAAGGAATACCTTTGAATAGACTCAGCATCAATAGTCATCCCAGGCTGATAGCTGCTCCTTAGAAGATTCTGGATGTGTAGGTCAGCAGCTTCAGTAGCCCTAGATGGCTTTGCTGGTTGAATATCAGTACTAGCTGAGGTGGATGTACCAGCAGTCTTAGATGATTGTGTCTTTGCCTATATTTCCAATAGTAAAGTTAAGAATGACTGATGCGAGATCACTATCGGCAGTTTTGTGGAAACACAAACTGTTCAAATCAAAACCCAAAATGTGCTGACAATAGTGAAAATTAAAAGTGAATTTGACTAACAACGCAGTTTATCCCCAGGGTTTTTAGATAAGTATAAATTTTGACATTTTCCAGAAAAACCCAATAGAATGATTTATAAATATGATTATTTGAAGAACATTAGATATATTGGATGCTCAGAGGTTATCAACAAACAAAAAAATGCACAAAATTAATTTTAGCAAGACAACCATGGCGGGATAATAGAATCATATAATTCAAAATTAAATCATGGAATGTGATAAAACTGAAATTAAATGAACTAGGTTGAATAGAATTACTTACCATTGTAGATTTTGCGCAGAAGAAAATAGAATAATTGAAGATTCCAGAAGAGCTTTGAAAGAGCAACAATGGCGAAAGTTTTGAAAGGCCGAAAGGCGGTTTTTGAAAATGTGAATAGGTGAACAGTGAAATTTTACTATTTATACTTCTGACATGTTTTAATAAATGATATTTAATGAATTTTTGAAGTCCGCATTTAATGTCTTGATAAGTGACGGTTCATATAAAATTTGATTTTGTCCTTTCATTTTGAAGACTGCCGAACAGGAGTGAGAAATACTTACATAAGATTGTCCTATAATATCGGAAGTGTTATACTTGGCTGATAAAATAAGTAGTTATATAAACAGGCAAGGTGTAATAGATTAAAATATTGTTTAAAAGTTAAGAATTGAGATCAAGCATACTAAGTTCTCCTCTAAGATAGGCAAACCTGGTTGAGTCAAGTGGCTTGGTGAAAATATCAGCTAACTGTTGATCAATAGACACATATTGCATGCTGATACTACCTTTTTCAACATGATCTTTTAAGAAGTGATATCTCACGTCAATGTGCTTTGTCTTGGAGTGCATGACAGGATTTTGAGAGACTGAGATGGCTTATGTGTTATCACACATAATATGGCAATCAGCAGTCTTGATCTCATAATCTACAAGTTGCTGTTTAATCCACAGCAATTGTGAGCAGCAACTACCAGCAACTATGTATTCCGCTTCAGTTGTTGAAGTTGAAACAGAGGTTTGCTTTTTACTGGCCCATGAGATAAGTCTATTTCCTAGGAATTGACATGTCCCACTAGTGCTTTTCCTGTCAACCTTACAAGCAGCAAAGTCAGCATCAGAATAGCCTATAAGATTAAAGGATGAATCCCTTGAATACCAGATACCCAAGTTGGAAGTATCGATTAGATATCTGATAATTCTTTTGACAGCTTGTAAATGAGACTCCTTTGGATCTGCTTGAAATCTTGCACAAACACAAACAACAAACATAATGTCAGACCTACTAGCAGTTAAATATAAAAGTGAGCTAATCATGCCTCTGTAAAGAGTCATGTCTACTTTCTTGCCCTTTTCATCTTTGTCAAGATGACAGTTAGTAGCCATAGGTGTCCTGAAACTGTTTGCATTTTCAAGCCCAAATTTCTTGATCAGATCTTTTGCATATTTAACATGATTGATAAAGATACCAGTTGAGCTTTGTTGAATTTGAAGTCCTAGGAAGAAATTGAATTCTCCCATCATGCTCATTTCAAATTTACTCTGCATAAACTTTTTAAACCTTTTGCAAAGATTTTCATTAGTAGAACCAAATATAATATCATCAAAATAAATTTGAACAAGTAAAGAATGACCTTTATGTTTCATAATAAAAAGAGTAGTGTCAATTTGACTTCTCATAAAGCCTTGAGTTATCAAGAACTTTGAAAAGGTCTCATACCAGGCCCTTAGAGCTTACTTGAGTCCATACAATGCTTTCCTTAATTTGTACACATTTTCTCTTCTTGAGTTGTCCATGAATCCAGGTGGTTGTTCCACATAGACTTCTTCTTGCAGCTCACCATTAAGAAATGCACTTTTAACATCCATTTGATATACCTTGAAATCTTTGAAGGATGTATAGGCCAGAAATAGTCTGATTGCTTTTAATCTTGCAACAGGAGCAAATGTCTCATCATAGTCAATTCCCTCCTCTTATCTATATTCTTGAGCCACCAGTCTTGCCTAATTCGTGGTGATGTTTCCATTTTCATCCATCTTGTTTCTGAAGACCCACTTTGTTCCAATCACTGTTTGTCCTTTGGGTCTATGTCCAAACTTGGCATTTATCAAATTGGTTTAACTCTTCTTGCATAGCCTCCACCCAGCTTGGATCTTCTAGAGCTTCTTCTATCTTTTTGGGTTTAATATTAGATACAAATGCTGTAGAATACATGCATTCATTTCTTGAAGCTTGTCTTGTCTGAACACCAACATTAAGATTACCAATGATTTGAGTGATAGGATGATCTTTAACTTCTCTAACTTCAGCAGGTAGATCTTGTCTAATAGCATCAGCAGAGTTTGGATCTTGAGAAGTGGAGATGTCTGGAGCTTGGTTTTTAGGATGGTAGGTTAATTCCAATGTAGGTGGAAATTCTTCTGGTGTAGATGGAATAGTGGATTCTGGATTTTATGAATCATTATTAGCTGGTCCACTATCACCACTTGGAGGTTCTATCAAGTTAATTCTTGAAGGAACTTATGAAGATGTAGCTTCAACAGAGTTAGAGTTTTGTTGTTCTGTATCTATCTCACACTCATCAGAATCATTAGAAACCTTAGGAGCCAAATGTGGCCCTATAAAATCAAATTCATCAAAAGAGACATGTACAGATTCAACAACTTTAAAAGAAGTTTTATTATAAACTCTATAAGCTTTTAAAAATTTAGCATATCCCAGAAATATTCCTTCATCACTTTTGGATTCAAACTTACCTCTATGTTCTCTGCCATTGTAAAGAACATAGCATTTGCATCTAAATATTTTGAAGAAACTAATATTGGGAGCTTTGCCTCTCCATATTTCATATGGAGTTTTGTTATGAAACTTGTTAATAATAGACCTGTTTTGAGTGAAGCAGGCTGTGTTCACAGCTTCAGCCCAGAAATACATAGGCAGCCTTGCTTCGGCAATCATGGTCTTCCAGCTTCAATAAGAGTTCTGTTCTTCCTTTCAGTAACTCCATTCTGTTGAGGTGTACCAGCAGCAGAGAAATTGTGAGCAATTCCATGGTCATCATAATATTTGGCTATACCATTGTTTTTGAATTCTGTCCCATTATCTGATCTGACATCAGCAATGTCATCCAGCTTCTGAGTCTGCAGTCTTCTGAAAAGTGCTGTTATGGTGTCATAGGTTTCATCTTTAGAAGACAACATTTCCACCCAGGTGAATCTCGAATAGTCATCAACTACCACCAGTGTATATTTGCTGCCACCAAGACTAGTAGTAGTGACTGGACCAAATAAATCCATGTGGAGCAGCTGAAGAAGTTTGGTAATGGATAAGCATGGTTTGCTTTTGAATGAGGTTTTGGTTAATTTGCCTAGCTGGCATGCCTTACAAAGCTTGTCATGATCTGCTGATATCTTTGGCAGACCAACAACCAAGTTGTCTTTTGATAGCTTAGAGATGTACTTGAAGTTAAGATGACTGAGTCTTTTGTGCCACAGCCAACTGTTATCATTTGAGTTCTTTACAATCAAACATAGATTTGATTTCCTTTCCACAGCATTCAGATCAACCACATACACATTTCCTTTTCTGAAACCAGTCAAGATTGTTGTATAGGTCTCACTGTCCTTGATAAAACAACGACTTAAGGTAAATTGACATATCAATCCCTTATCACAGAATTGTGATATGCTTAGGAGATTGTGCTTCAAGCCTTCTACTAGAGATACTTTGCTGATAGAGATATTTCCTCGAATTATACTTCCATAGCCAACTGTCTTCCCTTTGGAGTTGTCACCAAAAATTACTGAGGGACCTTTTGCTTCAGTAATATTGGAGAGAAGATCATGGTTTCCAGTCATGTGCTTAGAGCAGCCACTATCCAGATACCATAAGTCTTTCTCCTCCTCATTGATGGCCATGAAGCATTCCTGAAATTTAAACGTTTAAAAATATGGTCCCCTTTTATTTTTTGGGTCCAGAGGGTTAGCAGCCTTTTGGAACCCATACCTGTTTAACCTTTGGAGGTGTGAATCCTCTAGGTTTAGGTATGAATCTCAGAAGGCATTCATAAAACTTGTGACCATGGTCTTTACAAAGAGAGCAGTTGTGAAAATCTTGAACATATTTGATGATTTCTTTAGAAGTTTTCTGATGATCAGTAACACTGAGAGTGACATATCTGGTGATGATAGGCTTACTGAATTTAGGTTGATAGTGTGCTTTCCTAGTGATATTGGGCTTAGCTATAGCAGGCCTTTTACCAAAAGGTTTTACATTTCCAGGCATAGATCCCTTTAGCCTTTTATCAGTAGGGTTGTGGTTAGCAATCTTTCCTTTGATAAATTTAATAGGCTTGAGTTGAGATTTCTTTGACTTATTATCAGGTATCACTGTTTTCACAGGATGTCTGATAGCAAGTCTTAGTTGCTCAGCCTCCCTATTAGCAGTATCATTGGCATTTTGCTTACCCTTGGACTTGTTTGATTTATTTTTGGAGTAAACAAATGGAACTTTGTTAAAACCAAGTCCTTGCTTTCCCTTTTGAGAAGGATGCTGATCATAGACAACTTTCTCAGCCATTTTCTCAGCAATCACTTCAGCTGTCTCATTAACTTGAGAACTAGATGAACTTCCTACATTGAACTCACTTTGGAAACCGATACCTGTTTTGTCATCAAGAGGTTTTTGTTTTGAAAGAATGGTATCAAAATTTCCTTTGGAGTTGTTCCAAGCATCAACAACCTTTTGGAGGTCATCTTTCTCAGATTTGATTTTCTTTATGTGCTCAAGTAGGAATTCCACTTTTTCAGTTAAGGCTTTGTTCTCCTTTTGAGTCTTGATATTCTCATCTTGTTGTTTATTGAGATCTTTGATCTCAGACATCAAGGTAGATTTCTCAAAGACAACCAACTCATGTTTTTTGGCTAATTTTACATAGGCAGTTTTAAATTTAAAAAATTCTTCTAGCATGTTCTTGTTGGTTTTGATGAGTTCTCCTCTCGAAGGTTCATTGAACTCATCATCATCACTGTCATCCTGTTGAAATGGCAGTGATCTAACTGAGTCATGAGATGATTCCCTGGCCATAAGACATATATTTGCTTCCTCAACAAAGTCACATGAATCATCCTCATCCATCGATTCTGTATCACACCAAGTGGGCATGTTGCTCTCATCAATGTCTTCAACCATCATCCCTTTTTATTTTTGAAATTTGGATTTGGGACGTTTTTGTAAAATTCATATCTTGACTTTGGACATTGTGAGGCAAAATGACCTGGCTTCCTACAGTTAAAACAGACAAGCTCGTTCTCTTTTTGGGAAACAGTAGTTTTATAAGGAGCATCTATTTTATGAGGAGCAACAGTCTTGTAAGGTGACTGCTTGTAGGAAGACTTGTTAAATTTTTTGAAACGTTGATATTTCTTAACAAACATGGCAAATGCTTTGTCAGAAAGAATATCATCACCATCACTAGATGTAGATGGGGTTTCATCAGGTGTAGAACAGGAAGGTTCAACAGACATGGCTGGTAAAGATAGATTTTTAAAACTCTTTTCCATTTCTTGAGCTTGTTGAATTTCAAGCTCATAAACCGAAAGACTTGCATAAAGATTTCTAAGGGACAATTTATTCAAGTCTTTTGATTCTTTCATGGCTGTAATTTTTACATGCCATAGACTGCCTAGTGCATTAAGAAATCTCATGTTTATTTCTTTCTTTTCATATTTCTTTCCTAAAGAATAACAAGAATTTATTACCTCAAAGAATCTGTCGTAGGCGCTTCTTAAGGTCTCCTTAGGATCTTTCTTGAATGAATCAAACTTCTGGATCTAAGTATACAGCTTGTTGTTCTTTGTTTCTCCATCACCTTCTAGATACAATATAGCTTCCCACATTTCTTTAGCTGTATCTAGATTGATGATTTGCTGATAGGTGCTGATGTCTACGCAGCTGGTGATAATGTTGATAGCTTTTTGATCCAGAGCATCATTCTTTCTGTCTTCATCATCCCATTTTGCTTCTGGTTTTGGAATTTCAGGATCAGCAGTGGGATCAACAGTAACTAACGTATTTGGCTTCATAGGAGTCCTTGGACCATCTGTAACACATTTCCATAAACGTTTATCAATAGAGTTCATGTGTCTTTTAACCTTGTCTTTCTAGATGGCAAAGTGAACTTCATCCAATACAGGACAATGATTCACATTTGAAGTTTCCAACATTTGATGAGCAGTCATTGGATCTTTAATCTCTCAAGAGTTTAATCTTAGAAAAACTTATTTTTCAAAGAGTTAAGCTCTGATACCAATTGTTAGGTTTCAAGTTGCTCAAATAGGCTAGAAGGGGGGGGGGTTGAATAGCCTATGTCCGATTTAAAAAACTTGTTTTACAACGTTACTTCACAAGAGAGTTAGAAAATATTTTACAGTGGAAAGGAGTGAAGTATAGGACAAGTTCAAGATGGCTGATCTTGATTGGACAAGATCAGCTGTTCTGAAATCTATTGGAATTTCTGGAAACAAGAATTAATAGCAATTTACAAGTGCAGGAAGTAAATGAATAGAGATTTTAATATGGTTCACACTTATAAATAAGTGCTACGTCCACAACCAAAGTGGTCAACTTTGGATTTGAAAAACGTGTACTAAGTTTTCCACTAGAATCTTTACAAGATAGATCACTAATGGATCGTGTACAAAAATGGAGTTGACCAAGTGTTTATGGGAGAATTGATATCTACAAAGATATAATTCTCGTGTACTTGAATGCTAAGGATTGCAATCAATGAAGAGCAATAAGGACTATGCATCTA
Source organism: Platycodon grandiflorus (assembly GCA_016624345.1). NCBI lineage: Eukaryota > Viridiplantae > Streptophyta > Magnoliopsida > Asterales > Campanulaceae > Platycodon > Platycodon grandiflorus. The sequence goes on from CM028368.1 coordinate 33,373,261, forward strand.
AGATTGGTGCTCTTCAATGAAGGAATTTTACAGAATGACTTTAAAATTTAAATGTACTAGCTATTGAAGATGAAGATCTTTGAGATGTTAGTGTTGCATCTTAGCCTAGATTTGCTTGAATCCATAACCTAAGTCTAAGACAAGGTGACTAATGGACCTGCGTGTCTGTTAGAGTGGCAACTTGTACTTAGACATAGCTTGAATAGCCTAGGATTGCTTATTGTATTGGTCTTGAAGAAGATAGCCTATAGGACATCGGACGTCCTCTGCACAATAGGCAAACAATGCATCAGCAGTCTTTCGTTTGAATATCGGACAAGCTCATATCGGCCAAGCTTCATCAATGTTGAAGAACCTTAAGAACGTCCGATAAGAGAACCGCCTAAGACATGTCCTAATTTGTGGACTTCATTGACTTCGATGCAACGTTAACCGCAAACGCATTCAATGAAGGTTTCCATTCTTGGCATACAACTCGAAAAAGGACATTCCTCCTGCAAGCAACCGCCTATTTTCAGCAAAGTGTCGGAAACAGATAAGCTACTAGTCGGCCTATCGAGTCAACAACCGATTAGAGCATTAATTGCTCTTAAATTCAAATTAGAAGACCACCAACGGCTCCAGCTTCCTCCCCGCATATAAAAGGAGAATTCATTGCTGCATTCAACACACTTCAACAACTACAACTCGAATCTTCTTCATCTTCTTCAAGTGCATTAAAAGCTTAAACGTCCTATCTCGTACTTCCTTCTTTGAAGAGCTTCACACTAGACGATCAGTCCATTAAAGCTCTTCATTGATTGCAACACCTAGCTTTTCATAGCTCACGAGAATTGTATCTTATTGATATCAATTCTCCCACACAAACACTTGGTCAACAAAATTTTTGTACACTATCCATTAGAGATTTAGTTTGTAAAATATCTAGTGGAAAAACTTAGTACACGTTTTCAAATCCAAAGTTGACCACTTTGGTTGTGGACGTAGCACTTATTTATAAGTGTGAACCATATTAAATATTCTGTCTATTTGTGTGTGATTGTGAATTGATTGTGTTGCTTTAAATTTCCGTATTTCCAATGTTAAGAACCGATCTTGTCCCGCCAAGATCGGCCATTCTCAACTTGTCCCGTGCTTCACAAGACTTCCGCCCGCAAAATTTTTAAATCCCTAGTGAAGTAAGATTTTTGAATCAATTTCAAAAATTGGACATAGGCTATTCAACCCCCTTCTAGCCTATATAGAGCAACCTTGGACCTAACAATTGGTATCGAGCTTAACTCTTTGAAAACTAGTTTTTCCGAGATTAACCTCTTGAGAGATTAAAGATCATGGCTGCTCACCAAATGTTGGAAACCTCAAACGTGAACCATTGTCCTGTCTTGGATGAAGTTCACTTTGACATCTGGAAAGATAAAGTCAAAAGACATATGAATTCAATTGACAAACGTTTGTGGAAATGTGTCACGATGGACCCGTAATTCCAATGAAGCCTAATACACGGCGCGGTAGATCCAAGCTGCACGAAGTACCAAAGCCGAAGAAGAGTGGGATGATGAAGACGAGAAGAATGATGCTCGATGGAAAGGCCATCAACATCATTACCACCGTGTTGATATAAGCACTTATCGCCAGATTATCAACTTGGACACAAAGAAAGGAGATGTGGGAAGCCATCCTTGAATATCTTGAAGGTGATGGCGAGACAAAGAACAACAAATTATATACTCCGAAGTTTGACTCCTTCAAAAGGATCCCAAAGAGTCTCTGCGAAGTGCCTATGACAGATTCTATGAGGTAGTCAACTCTTGCTATTCATTAGGAAAGAAGTATGAAAAGAAAGAAATAAACATGAGATTTCTAAATGCACTAGGCAGTCTATGGCATGTTAAGATCGCCATGAAAGAGTCAAAAGATTTAAACAAATTGACTCTTAGAAACCTTTATGCTAGTCTTTCGGTTTATGAGCTTGAGATCCAACAAGCTCAAGAAATGGAAAAGAGTTTTAAAAACTTGTCCTTACCGGCCATGTCTTCGAACCTTCTGTTCAAAACCCGATGAAACACCTTCTACTTCCGGTGAAGATGATGATATTCTTTCGACGAAGCCTTTGCTATGTTTGTAAAGAAATATCAACGTTTCAAAAGGTTTAATAAACCATCATCACATAGGCGGTCTTCTCACAAACTGCCGTTCCTTATAAAACAAGCTCAACCAAAACATTCGCTCCTTATAAATCGAGACCATCAAAAGGATAATGAGCTAGTTTGTTTTAAGCGTAGGAAACAGGCCATTTTGCCTCTAAATGTCCTAAGCCAAAATATGAATTTTATAAGAAACGTCCGAAACTAAATTTCAAAAACAAAAAGGGATGGTGGTGAAGACATTGATGAAAGCAATCGCCTACATGGTGTGACACGACACCGATGAGGATGACTCTTGTGACTTTCTTTGAAGAAGCCAACATATGCCTTATGGCCGGGGAGTCACCACATGATTCGGTGAGGTCACTACCATTTCAACAAGATGACAAGTGATGATGATGATGAGCTCAATGAACCATCAAAGGGAGAGCTCATCAAAGCTAACAAAGACATCTTTGAAGAGTTTTCAAAATTCAAAGCCTATGTGAAATTAGCCAAGAAGCATGAACTAGTGTCTCGAGAAATCAACCTTGATGTCTAAGATCAAAGATCTTGATAGACAAAGTGAAAGTATCAAATTGCAAAAAGAGAACAAAGCTTTGATCGAAAAAGTGGATTTCCTACTTGAACACATCAAGAAGATAAATTCGAGAAAGATGACCTTCAAAAGGTTGTCAATACTTGGAATAACTCTAAAGGAAACTTTGATGCCATTCTCTCAAACCGTAAAACTTTAGATGACAAAGCGGTATTGGTTTCCAAAGTGAGTTCAAAGTAGGTAGTTCTTCGGTTCTCAAAAGGATGAGACATCGAAGTGATTCTTGAAGAATTGGTTGTAGGAGTTTCTTATGACCAGCAGTCCCAAAAGGCAAGGACTTGGCTTTAACAAAGTTCCTTTTGTTTATCCCAAGAACACAAAAGACAAGTCCAAAAGCAATGCGCCGCAATGACTCGCTAATAGTGAGTCGAGCAACTAAAACCCGCCATTAGTCACCCTAAGAAAACAGGGATGACTAATAGCAAGTCTAGGAATTCTCGGCTCAAACCTATTAAATTTGTCAAAGGCAAGACTGCTGATCCCAACACTTGCCTATAAAAGGGTAAAAGAAGTGAATTCGCAGATAAAAGCTTAAAGGACATGTGCTGTAAATACAAAATCTTTTGATAAAAGGTCTACCTATGGTAAACCTAACATCAACAAGAAAAGGCATTTTCGGCCTAAGTCCTATAGGCCAATTATCGTGAAAGATCATTCCAAAGGCCGATATTAAGAAGCCTCAAAAGAAATCATTACTCATGTTGAAGGATTTCACAAATGCTCTTTCGCAAATGCCATGGTCATGAGATTCATGAATGCCTTCGAGATTCACACCTAAATCTAGAGGATTTACTCCTCCAAAGGTTAAACAAGTGTGGATCCCAAAAGGTTGCTAACCTTGAGGACCCAAAAATAAAAGGGGACCATATTCTTAAATGTCTATATTTCAGAATGCTTCATGGTCACAATGAAGAAGAAAAAGATCTATGGTATCTAGACAGTGGATGCTCAAAGCATATGACCGGTGATCCAAATCTTCTTTCAAGCATTGTTGAAGCAAAAGGTCCCTCGGTCATATTTGGAGATAACTCAAAGGGAAGACCATTGGTTATGGAAGTATAATCGAGGCAATCTCTCCATCAACAAAGTCTCTCTAGTTGAAGGTTTAAAGCACAATCGCTAAGCATATCACAATTACGTGATAAAGGGCTAACATGTCGGTTTTCCTCTAGTCAATGTCTCATAAAGGACAATGAGACATGTTCAACTATCTTGGATTCGAAAAGGGAATGTCTATCTTTGTTGACCTAAATCTTTGTTGGAAGAAAATCAAATCTTTGCTTGGTTGCTAGGTCATCAACCGACAACAGTGGTTGTGGCACAAAGGCTTAGTCATCTCAATTTCAAATACGGAGAAGCTATCAAAAGACAATCTAGTTGTCGGTTTGCCTAAAATATCATGAATCACACGGTCTGCAGAGCATGTCAACTGGGCAAACTACATAAATCTTCCTTCAAAAGCAAGCCTTGCCTATCAACAACCGCACCTCTACGGCTCTTGCACATGGATCTGTTTGGACTGTAACTACTACAAGTCTTGGTGGCGCAAGTATACTCTTGTAGTAGTTGATGATTACTCAAGATTTACTTGGGTAGAAATGATGTCCTCCAAAGATGAAGCATATGACATCATTCGAACTCTTCGAAGACTACAAACTCGGAAGTGGATGATATCTCGATGTCGAGATCGGACAATGGAACAGTTCAAGAACAATGGTGTAGCCAAATATTGTGATGACCATGGAATTGGTCACAATTTCTCTGCGGTTGGCACACCTCAACAAAATGGAGTTCTTTGAAAGGAAGAACAGAACTCTCATTGAAGCAGGAAAGACAATGATTCTGAAGCCAAGCGCCTATGTATTTCGGGCGCGGCACACTTTGCTTCACACAAAACAGTCCATCATAAATAAATTTCATAACAAAACTCCATATGAAATATGGAGAGGCGAAACTCCCAACATTGGATTCTTTAAAATATTTGGTTGTAAATGCTATGTTCTTTACAATGGTAGAGAACATAGAGGTAAGTTTGAATCCAAAAGTGATGAAGGAATTTTTCGGATATGCCAAGTTTTCAAAAGCATACGAGTTTATAATAAAACTTCACTTAAAGTTGTTGAATCGTACATGTTTCTTTTGATGAATTTGATTTCATTGGGCCACATTTGGCTCCTAAGGTTACTAATGATTCGATGAATATGAGGCAGTGCGAAACCAAGTCCCGGATCTGTGATCCTCCTTCTTCACAAGATCTTCCAAGAGTCAACTGTTAGAATCCTCAAATGAACCAACAAATGAACACTCAAAACCACGAATCCCTTTGCCTTCCACACCGAAGTCATACAACCTACCTTGGAATTAACCTACCCTTTAGAAAACCAAGCTTGATTACTTCTACTTCTCAAGAATCCAACTCTGCCGATACAATAGGACAAGTTCAACTGCGAAGTTAGGGAAGTAAAAGATCATCCTATCACTCAAATCATTGGAGATCTTAATGTTTGGTGTTCAAACTAGACAAGCTTCAAGAAACGAATGCATGTATTCTACGCATTTGTATCTAACATTGAACCCAAAAGATTGATGAAGCTATGGAAGATCCAAGTGGGTGGAAGCTATGCAAGAAGAGCTAAACCAATTTGACGATGCCAAGTCAGTCACTAGTCCCTAGGCCCAAAGGACAAGCGATTATTGGCACAAAGTGGGTTTTCGAAACAAAATGGATGAAAACGGCAACATTACAAGAAACAAGGCAAGGCTGGTAGCCCAAGGATACGGAGGAGGAGGGTATTGACTATGATGAGACATTTGCCCTGTTGCAAGATTAGAGGCTATCAGATTATTCTTGGCCTATGCCTCTTACAAGGACTTCAAAGTTTATCAAATGGATGTAAAGAGTGCATTTCGAATGGAGAACTTCAAGAAGAAGTCTATGTTGAGCAACCACCGGGTTCATAGACTTCAAGGAGAGAAGATGTCTACAAGCCGAGGAAAGCCCTTTATGGACTTAAACAAGCTCCAAGAGCACGGTATGAGACCCTTTCAAAGTTCTTGATATCTCAAGGCTTTGTAAGAGGTCAAATTGACACTACTCTTTTCATTATGAAGCATAAAGGTCATTCCTTACTTGTTCAAATATATGTTGATGATATTATCTTTGGTTCTACTAATGAAAATCTTTGCAAAAGGTTTGAAAAGCTTATGCGAGTAAATTTGAGATGAGCATGATGGGAGAGCTCAACTTTTTCCTTGGTCTTCAAATTCAACAAAGTTCAAATGGTATCTTCATCAATCAAGCCAAATATGCAAAGGATGTCATCAAGAAATTTGGTCTTGAGAATGCAAACGGCTTGGACTCCTATGGCTACTAGCGCCATCTTGACAAAGATGAGAAGGGCAAGAAAGTGGACATGACTCTCTGAGAGGCATGATTGGTTCACTTTTATACTTAGCGCTAGTAGGCACGATATCATGTTTCTTTGTTTGTGTTTGTGCTAGGTTTCAAGGCGATCCAAAGGAGTCTCACCTACAAGCAAATCAAAAGAATCATCGGATATCGATAGATACTCCCAATTTGGGAATCGGTATCCTAGAGATTCATCTTTTAATCTTATAGGCTATTCGATGCTGATTTTGCTGCATGTAAAGTTGACAGGAAAAGCACAAGTGGGACATGTCAATTCTTAGGAAATAGACTTGTCTCATGGGCCGCAAGAAGAAACCTCTGTTTCAACTTCAACAACGACGAATAATACATAGGCGGTAGCTGCTGCTCACAATTCTGTGGATCAAACAAGACTAGTTGACTATGAGATCAAAGCGATGATTGTCCTATAATGTGTGACAACACATCGCAATTCGATCTCTCAAAATCTGTCATGCACTCCAAAACAAAGCACATTGATGTGAGATATCACTTTCTTAAAGATCATGTTGAAAAAGGTAACATCGGCATGCAATATGTGCCTACAGAGAATCGGGTAGCGACATCTTCACAAAACCACTTGATTCAACCAGGTTTGCTTATTTAAGAGGAGAGCTTGGTATGCTTGACCTCAATCCTTAATCCTTTCTAGCAAATTCTTTAAGTTATTTTATAAGCTGCGTTATTAAACTACCTACGTGATCGGCCGATCTCAACTCTGCGAGTAAATAGACAACCTTGGGTAAGTGACTATCTCCACATCGGCAGTCTTCGATAAAATAGGCGGACTCGATAATATAGGAAGACTTAAGGGCGCCATACGTGGTGACTCATCGGGTAATAAATGCGGACTTCAAATTTTATCAAATTCCATTTAGTGGCTGTCGAGGGTATAAAAGGGTAAAATGTACGGTAACTCTTCACAACTCTCAACAACCGCCATTTTCAACTTTCAAAACCTTTCAAGCTTCCAATCGTAATCCGGCTCAAATCGTCTCAAACCTCCAAAATCTCAAGTCTCTATTAAAATCATCAATGGTAAGGATTTCTACACCTTTTGATTCTTTAAATCCGGTTTATGGTCTCGTTTTGACCTAATTTGAACTTTTCAAACTGTCAGCCATTGATGAACTTGCTATATTGCGATTGTTGCTTGAATCATGCTTCATTGTGTAAAATGTGTTGTAAGAAATTCTGTGGTACTATGTTTTCGGTTTATATCGGTTTGTTTGCTTGAATCGACAAACTCGGTAGATATTTGAAAACCCGGATGATGAACTGTTCTTATATTATTTTAAATTGTCTATATTTTGGGTTTTGATCTGAATAGTACTGTTTATGTTATTATCTCGATTGCATGATTATCTTTTTCTTGCATATCTGCCGATTTCATATATCTTGTTCTCACATCTGCCGATCATGTAGGGAAAGTCTAAATCCTCAAAGCTGCCGCCACCACTTCATCTTCCCTCTGCAAAGCCAACCAGTGCGCATGGCTGCCGAGCTCCCAATCAAGATCCTTCCGGTCAAGTTATCACCCAGGATGACTATCGAGAGACTCCATCATTTGCACATCCGGTGATGCCCTTCTAAAAGATTTGGTGAGTGTGGCCTTCTCCCCTGTTCCAACTCAACGACACCTACTGACAACTATCTAGGCGAGGAATTCTATACAAGGATGATTACGCCTCCTCCTCACTAATGCCTCGAGCCGATCAACTTAAGCTATATCAAGGGCTACATCGAGGCCACTACATCAAGTTGACCTACAAGGATGTTGGAGAAATCCTTGGGTACTGTTGAAGGCAAATTGGACTTGACCGATGCCGAATCGGCACTTGCTTGGGAAATGATGAGGGTGCGCCCAACCGAGAGGTTTCGAGATGTCCGGAAACCTCTTCCCGAAAACCCTATCATATCGGCCATCTCGACAAGAGCATCTTATTCAAAAATGGCTCGAGGGACATCTTCACCTCCCAACGGTGATGTGGACCAAGGTGTGGTCCTTCGCAAGCAACTCAACGGGCAAAGATCATCTTTTCAATCTTTGTCCCGGCGTTCTTTGAAGTCCAAGCTCACCCGTCCATGAAGAGGCCCTTTGTAAGGGTTATCAATGTCATCCTCCGACGTTATGAGGAGATTGATGAGTGGTCGCTTCGACGACCTCATCAAGGTGTCCAACACCTACGTCTTCACGGTCAACAACATCACCCGCTATCGGGATGATATGGCCAAAGGACAACCAACGCGGTGAGGCCGCTGCTGCTGCTTCTTGCTCGCATTGGTCTGCTGCTGCACTTCTTCTTGCTCTCTTGGTGGCCCCTCTACCAAGCCGACAAGGGTAAGAGGAAAGTCACCTCTGCCGGGTTACCGGTGAGGAGGAGCCCTACACCCATTGGGGAATTTGCTGAACATTTTGACCTCGGCGGTGGACCATGACCCATATGAGCCTCTTGAGCCTCACCAAAAGCCTAAACACTCTCCTCTCTCGCAAAACTCAAACAACCGGGAAACACGCCTCAGGCGTGGTTGAGAAGGACCCATCAACCTTCCAACCGGTGACCTCTCCAAACCTCTCAACCTATCTCCCATTCCTCCAAACCCAAAACCAAACAAACCCTCCTACCCACGGACGAATCATTTGGCCTTCCTAAGGTCTCATCCACACCAGTATGTCTGCAGGTGTCTCCACCACCGTTTCTCCGTGTTGTTCCTCCACCAGTTCCCACCACAACATCTCAATCACCAACTTCTCTTCCACTCCTACTAAGTCCAAGCATGGCAAACGTTTTAAAAGAGTGCAAAGAAGAGGGTACATTTTGTGGGAACCGCCGAAACCTTCTCCTCCACCTTCACCACCTCTGCCTACTACCACTACCTCACTGCTTCCTCACCTCCTCCCTGCTCCCATCCAAACAACCACCACACAAGAGCCATCTATCTCACCTGCCACCTCTTCTCAACCACCATCCTCCAAACGACCTATCTCTCCTCTTCGACCCGCTACTCCCAAACGCCTCAAAACCAATCCCTATAACCACCTACACCCCGAGTGCGAGCTCGCTGTCCTTCGAGACGGCGAGCCTAAACCCAACCATGCCGACGACCCTTTCTTAGCCACCCTTGACTACCCCAGAGATTTCCCTGTCGGCCTATGTCTGCGGTGAAATCATCTTTCAATGGGGTGCCTACTATGACCCTCTTCCTCTGCTGGTCACAACTCTTTTTCTCCCACAACTCGGTTCAAGATCTTATGATCTTCAACCAATGGGTTGCAATCCATAAAGACCTAGGCCTTCCCCTTCCCACCAAATCGGACATCTCCCCTTTCTCTCTGCCTAAACCCCGGTCTTCACCATTATCGGCCATCCTTCCATCCTTTTTCACCCCGTGGTCTACACCTTCATTGATGTAGTCACCACTTACCTTGGCTTCAACCCTCTCATCCCTATTCTCTTCCTTTCTCCTAGCCTTTCTCCTTTCTTTTCTCCTCCTCCCTTCTTCATTCACCCCTTTCCTATGTCATCTACATAGAAAGGCTCTTCCTGTTCCTCGCATCTTCCCTAGCCTTCCTCCCCTATTGACATTTCCTCCACCATCCATTCTCCCTCATCCTCTAGCCAATCCTGTCTCCAACCGGCCATCCTCCACCCTCACCTACCCAAGCCACCGCCATCCTTCCCCGGCGGGCCCGTCATCTCTTCCGAGTCATCCCGACTCGTCGATACCTATCTGCCGAGTGCATCAATTTTTGAAGGATTTTGAGGTCATCTCTGTTGACGACCAAGGCCTGCCCACTATCTGCAGATCGGTCTCACATCACCCATGTGCGGTTGCATGACTCAAGTGATGGAAATTTCAAAGGGTGCAAAGGCCGCTTTGATGCTGCCTACGATCCATCTCGGCCGGCCAAGCCGCCCCCGGATCTCGGCCTCTTCCTCCAAGACATCGCCATCTTCGAAACCAACCGGGACAACCTCGCCACTAAGATGATGCGGGTCATCGACATGGTTGAAGGCGGCTACAAGCTTGTGCTTCACTCCCAACGCCAAATCGCTCTGTTCATTCCTCCGTGCGAGCGACGCGTAATCTCACGACCAAGCACTTGGCTTACTATCGCAAGAGCGCAAAACTGCGAGCACCGCCTCGGCTTTATTGATGCCTCGCTTGCGTCCATGAAGGAGGAGATGGCCGGACTCAACAATGATCGCAGACCAAGCTCATTGAGCATAATGCTCGCTCAAGAGAAGAACAAAGAGCTCTCCTCGAATTGGCCGACACTAAAGAAGAGCTAGCGGCGACAAACGAAGAAATTGCAAGACTTAAGGTGCTTGTTGACTCTAAATGGGCATCAAGAGCATATGGGCAATCTTCATCGAGGCAAAGGCAAAGGTCGTGCATCATCTCGGTCATCTTCTCGAACCAGTAGATAATATTTTGTATAATCTTTTTGCTAAACTTTGTAATTAAACAACTTGTTTAATTAACAATGTCTATGTTTTAAAACTTTCATGTTTATTATGAGCGCTTATTATGTGATTGCATGAAATTTAAACCACCGGTTTAAAGACATGTCCTATATTGCCTATTGCCTATCTGCATGTCTTTAAATTCGGTCTAATTACAAGTGTCGATGCTTAATTTCTGTTTGTAAACACTTTGTAATTCTTGAATACAATGACCTTTATGTAAGTTCATCTAGGGCATGCTTATTTAATATATCAATCTTACAAGCATGTTATTACTAGACTTGAACATGGTCGGTGATATTGTATTCGTAGGGTCATGGACTCAAGCAAATAGGAGGAGATTGTTGCATCTTAGCCTAGATTTGCTTGAATCCATAACCTAAGTCTAAGACAAGGTGACTAATGGGCTGCGTGTACTGTAGAGTGGCAACTTGTACTTAGACATAGCTTGAATAGCCTAGGATTGCTTATTGTATTGGTCTTGAAGAAGATAGCCTATAGGACATCGGACGTCCTGCACAATAGGCAAACAATGCATCGGCGATCTTTCGTTTGAATATCGGACAAGCTCATATCGGCCAAGCTTCATCGCAATGTTGAAGAACCTTAAGAACGTCCGATAAGAGAACCGCCTAAGACATGTCCTAATTTGAGGACTTCATTGACTTCGATGCAACGTTAACTGCAAACGCATTCAATGAAGGTTTCCATTCTTGGCATACAACTCGAAAAGGACATTCCTCCTGCAAGCACCCGCCTATTTTTAGCAAAGTGTCGGAAACAGCGCAAGCTACGGGTCGGCCTATCGAGTCAACAACTGATTAGAGCATTAATTGCTCTTAAATTCAAATTAGAAGACCACCAACGGCTCCAAGCTTCCTCCTGCATATAAAAGGAGAATTCATTGCTGCATTCAACACACTTAAACAACTACAACTCGAATCTTCTTCATCTTCTTCAAGTGCATTAAAAGCTTAAACGTCCTATCGTACTTCCTTCTTTGAAGAGCTTCACACTACGACGATCGGTCCATTAAAGCTCTTCATTGATTGCAACACCTAGCTTTTCATAGCTCACGAGAATTGTATCTTATTGATATCAATTCTCCCACACAAACACTTGGTCAACAAAATTTTTGTACACAATCCATTAGTGATTTAGTTTGTAAAATATCTAGTGGAAAAACTTAGTACACGTTTTCAAATCCAAAGTTGACCACTTTGGTTGTGGACGTAGCACTTATTTATAAGTGTGAACCATATTAAATATTCTGTCTATTTGTGTGTGATTGTGAATTGATTGTGTTGCTTTAAATTTCCATTTCCAATCTGTTAAACCGCCGATCTTGTCTGCCAAGATCGGCCATTCTCAACTTGTCTGTGCTTCACAAGACTTCCGCTGCAAAATTTTTTAAATCCCTAGTGAAGTAAGATTTTTGAATCAATTTCAAAAATTGGACATAGGCTATTCAACCCCCCCCCTTCTAGCCTATATAGAGCAACCTTGGACCTAACAGTTAGTTTTTGGTCTATATCTATTCTTCAATGTTTCATTGGTGTCTTCTATTTATACTCTCGGAGGTCCTTGTAGCCGTTGGAGATCTTCAGTCTTGGAAAATTTGAATTTGAATGCATTTAATGCTGAAGATTTTAGCATTAAATGTTTTGATCTTGTTCTCCAAATCTGATTGTGAGTTTTGCAAAGCTCAGATCGTATTCTGCAAATTTGCCAAAAATATGTAGACAGTAGCTGCAGGCAAAATGTCCTTTACTGAGATGAATGCCCAATATGGAATGAATCATTAAATGATTCTTGTAGGTTATCGTTACAGCAAGAAACAAGAAAGGACTTTGCTGATCATCTCAGGCATATCTCAATACAAGTTTTGATCAGATGATCTTCAGGTTCTCAGAATTACTGATGAAGCTTTGCTTGGAGAAACTTGGCTGATGACTTAATGGATTTTGCTGAAATGAAGATAACTGATATGAACATGGCTGATATACAACAGGCTATCTCCTGAAGACTAAGCTAAGTACAATAAGCAATCCTAAGCAATTACAAGAATTATGTCTAAGAACAAGTTGCCACTCTAACGGACACGCAGGCCCATTAGTCACCTTGTCTTAGACTTAGGTTATGGATACAAGCAAATCTATACAAAATATAACAGGAAGAGAGGCTTTGGACAGTAGAGATAGGCCTGTTTCGACAATGTGTTGATGTCGGCGTTCAGAAAAGCCATTGTGCTCGGGTGTGTGGGGGGGGCGAGGTGAGGTGTGAGATGTCATTAGTGGCGAGGTATGTGGCCAGGCCGGTGGTTTTGGAGAGACCTGTATATTCGCCACCATTGTCCGAGTAAAGGGTGACTATCTTATGTTTGAAGTGGTTTTCGACCAGGGCTTAGAAGCGAGGAAAGATGGACACAACATCAGATTTCCTTTTGAGAGGGTAGAGCCAAATGTAATGCATATAGTGATCGACGAAGATCACATAGTATTTGAAGCCATCAAATGAGTAAATGGGCGAGGTTCATATATCAGAATAAATAATTTGAAGGGGGTGGGTGGACACAATATTGGATAAAGTAAAATGAATTTTATGACTTTTATTGCTTAAACATGCATTACAAAAAGATGACTTAGCTCGAGAATGCTTGAGAGCAAAACTAGACTTGATATGACTTTGGATTTGGGCAGAGGGATGACCAAGTCGATGATTCCAATCAGTGGACTCTCTTGAACTCGCAAAGGCAGTTATGGTGACACAGTGGGATTAAGCTCGGCCATTCATACACACCATCCTTAGATTGTCCTTCGAGCAGCGAGGTCCTTGTCTGTAGATCCTTCACACAAAAAGAAGTGGGTAAAAATTCAATAGATGCATTATTAGATTTGCAGAATTGAGAGATAGAAATGAGGTTTCTTTGCATGCTAGGTACAAACAGAACATTATGCAATTAAAATATGTAAGAGGGTGTGTGGAGAGAGGTAAAACCAGTATTGGCAATGTGTAACCTAGTGCCATCACCAATAACCATGTCGTTACTGCCCGAGTATGGAGTGTGGAGAGAGAGATTACCGAGGTCAGTAGTGACATGGTGGGAAGCACCACTGTCAAGGAGTCAACTCGGAGTTATGTTTCCTGAGGTTGTGGCTATGTTTGCTCGAGGTTACCAATGTTACCCGCAGGTGAGGAGTGAGGCAAGCTGGATGATGAGGCCGGAACAAGCTGAAAGCTGAGGTATTGAGCAACCGTGTGACCTTCTTGACGGCAGTTTGACATTTGCCGAGGTAAGGCCGTTGTTGGCGAGGACCAGTGTTGCCCGACTGTGGATGCCGAGGAGGCTGGGCAGACTGCTGGTGGCGAGGATACTGAGACTGAGGAGATCCATATTGCCTGGTCGTCACAGTATTAGCCATGGCGGGGTGGGAAATGGAGGCCATGTGGGATTGCTTCAGCACCAGCTTGCAGTTGATGAGCTTCTCATGAAGTTCATCAAAAGGGATAGGAGTGTCCCGTCCATCAAATGCATCAGTGACATGTCGATAGTCATCATCCAGGCCACCGAGCACTATTTTTATGAGGTCCTCATGGTCGAGGGGTTTTCTTAGGGCAGTGAGTTCATCGAATTTGCTTTTAATGAATTGCACTGCATGTATTCGGAGATCGACTGGGAACCTTTTGTAACTCGCTTGTGCTGGTCCTTGATTTGTTTGATATGCCCGCGGGTGGGGCAAGCATATGTGTTGGCTAGTATGACCCAAGACTCCCGAGCTGTAGCCGCTGCTGAATAAATGGAACTAGGCTTGTGGAAAGGATGTCGACAAGGGCGCCAAACATAAGTTTGTCTTGTCGGATCCATGGGAGGTAGGCTGGGTTGGGTGCTTCAGCGGCATTGATTATGATGGTGGCTGATGGGCAGACGAAGGTGTCATCTACAAATTTGTAGAGATCATAGCCAATAGCGTGGACTTAACCTGGAGTTTCCAGGCGAGGTAGGTGGTGGGGGTGAGCTTGGTGATGTTGTGGTTGGATATGTTGATGAGTTGATAGGTTTTGGTGGAGTCTATGGGATCTTAGATGGTGATTGTGTTGAAAGCCATGGTTACTGTTTGAGAGGAAGGAGAAGGGTGGTGGGCAGTGGTGTTTGAGGGTTGCGGAAGTTTGGTGGATTTAGAGTTTGTGGAATCAAGCTCTATACCATGTAGAGAATAATAATTCTTGTGAATAATGACATAGCCTTTCCATTGATTGAAGAACATATTTATAGGGTTACAATACTTGGATTACAATTAACCTAATACAATAAGAACTAGGAGAAGAGTTACAATAAAATAGTAACTAGGAGACCTAATTAATAGGGAGAATATACCAAATATAATCACACTTGAATACAAATACATGGAAGAGATATTATTCTCTTATATACATAACACCATTTTGAAACAAACCCAGCATCACAACATTTGAATTTAAGCATAAACCGAAAAAAACAAACATAACAAAAATAAAAGCAGTTTAATTGTTAATGAATGAAAAAGAAAAAAAACCCAAATTTGTTCCTATTTAAACTCAATTTACTTTGTCTAAAACTCCCCAATCCTCTATTTCCTATGATTCATATATTTGCTTCTATTCAAACTCAATTTACTTTGAAATTCAACTTAATTTAAATTGTTCTTCACTTATATAAATACATTCTTTTTTTTAGCGAACAAAAATCCAACACCATATTAAAACAAACCCAACATCACCATGCTTGAATTTAAAAACAAACAAAAGAAATACAAAATAAAACCAGTTTAATTGTTAATGAACGAAAAAGAAAATAAAACAAATTTGTTCATATTCAAACTCAATTTACTTTGACTCAAACTTCTATAATCCTCTCTTTCCCGTGATTCCTATATTTGCTTCTATTCAAAATCAATTTACTTCAACTTATTTGAATTGTTCTTCACTTATATTAATACATATTTTTCACTTATCCCAAAAAAAATTAAGTTTTTGAAGCTCTCCAAAAAGATTAGGAGTCTTGATAGTACATTTGATTTTGAGCTTTCAACTACGTGAATCTAAATTAAATGGTGAGTTTCATCATCTTTAATTTGAAGCTTTTATAGAACGTTTGATTTGAAGCCTTTTGTAGTTCTTTATTTTTAATACTTCTTTTTCATTATCTATGCAGTAACAAATTTCACTAAATAGACCAACCTTCAACTTCAAAAAAAGGAAAAGAATTCGGACCACCATCTTTACAAGAGGTATTTTTGTTAACCATCTCTTAAAACTTCTACCAAAATTTTGGTTCTGTTGCATGATTTCATGATTTTAATGACCCATTGAAATTATTAGTTTTGATTATGTTTTGTTTGGCTGTCACCAAAGTGACCAAACCATATACACACTAATGCGGGACGTAAACAAGGATTGAATGGAGTTGAACTAGATTATTATTGGGTTACTTTATTTCATTTTTTATGGATAAAATAATAAGGATTGATGACAAAATTGCACAATTGATAATGTGTGCGACGTCTTATGCTGAGAGGTCTTTAGATCAATGACAGAATTGCATAATTGATAAGGCGTGCACATGCCTTATTCGAAAAGAGTTGTTGTACGAATCTATAGCTTTTAATTTCCTATTTGAATTAGCATTAGAATTAGAGTAATCCTCTTATAATTAGTCCTTTAGTAAGTAGGATTTTTAATTTCTATGGCAGACAATCTGGCTTATGGAATTAAAGAAAGGTTGGAAACTTTAGAAACTAGGTTTTGTGATCTTTGCGATGGTATTTGAGAAATTAGAGAGACTCTAGCCACCCTACAACTTGGCAGAAATCAAGGCGCAACCGCACCACCTCAGGCTGCTGTTGCACCACCCTATCCTCTACTAGCGGATCCCTCTAACGTTGCCTTGTCGATCCAAGCCTACAGACAACCCAATGAGTTTGACACCTATAAATTGAAGGCAGAAATCCTGACCTTTAATGGTTCTTTCAAAGTGGAACAATTTCTAGATTGGATTAATGAAATGGAGTGATTTTTTGATATTATGGAGGTTAGTGAAGATCGCAAAGTCACAATTGTTTCTTACAAACTTAAAAGAGGCACTGGCTACGGGATGACATTACCATCTTGGTCAATAAACTGTTAGTGATTGGGTTTTAATGAAAGAATTGCTACAGCGAAGATTCTTGCTCCATGATTATACTCAACACCTATGACTATTACTTGATTGCAAGCAGGAAACGTGAAGTGTGGCTACCTATACAGAGGAGTTCCTGCGTCTACATCTCACTGGGGTGTTAGAGAAGACGATGTGTCACGCCCCAAACCCACAATCGGGCCAATGGGCCAGGGGTGACCGGCCGCGGCCCACTAAAATGGTGTTGGGCTTCGCAAGGCCTTCCAATTCAATTGCGTAGCTCAAATCCAATTACACCTTAATAAAAACTAAACCGCAAACAATGAGGCCCATTATCCTATTTAATCAATCAAGTCCAAATTAAGTTTCCAAAACAACAATTATTTAGGGAGTCAACAGCTCCTTACAAAAACCAAGTCTAATTGCGCGAAACAGAAATCAAACTAAAACAGAAAACTCTCGAGCCATCCACTGAGTGGTCCCAAGCCATCACCGACATTAACGATCTGCAAAATGATAAGGGGTGAGCTCACAGCTCAGCAAGGTACTAACAACGCTATCTAGAGGATCAAGCACGTATTTCGAAAACAATAATTCTATAAAAAGTCATAAGAAGCATTTCAAATCACCTTTTTCATAAACGACATTTAAAATATTGTTGAGCAAAAACATTTACTTTGGAGCAAGTCAATTACACTACCGTCCCATACCGATAGTATAACCAACCGTTTCGTCAAAAGAATTTCACTAAGTTCAAATAGTAATCTCAAAAGAATTTCGAAAACAAAAGTTGGTTGAAGCTAGTCGATTACACCACCGTCCCATACCAGTGGCATGACCAACTACTCTGCTAAACAATTTCAGTAAAGTTCCATGGCCTTTGTTGACTACGGCTACAGTACAATCCTATAGCACGGTGCCGATAATTGTCGCAGTACAACCCTGTGACGCAGTTCGATAATGTTGCAGTACAACCCTGTGACGCGGTTCGATAATGTCACAGTACAACCCTGTGACGCGGTTCGATAATTTCAGAGTTCGATATGTCTACTTAGCTAGTAGAGTAGACGGTTCAGAAGTTTCAATACATAGTCAGACCATCAGTTTCTAAAAATTTCGTAGTTCACAATTCTGTAACAAAATTCCAATGTCAATAAACAATAACAAAAATTTGAAAATCAAGTTCATTTTAGAGGCTCATATGCTTGATCCATATTTTGGGATATTTTAATACATCGCATTTTCGATAAAAAATGTAAAATCAATTTCATAGGCTCATTTTGAAACAAAACGATATAACAAAGCATTTTATTTTTCGATAAAAACTAAGGGATTAAAACAAACTAGATAGAGTGGAAAGTCTCTTACCTCGAACTCGACACAGCTAAACAAAAGTCAAATTGGTACTTCTTCCCAACCGCTATCGACGGCACCTAATCCCAAAGACAATAATATCCTCTTTTAAAATTAAAATATAATATAAGGGTTTACTAGGCATTTTAGAACCTAGAAGGGCATGTTTGTCAATTTCCAGAACTTAAAGGTAGTTCTCAACCTTTTCATTAGTTAGGCTTGAAAGTATAGAATTCCAGGGACTAACTTAATAACATCAAAACTGAGAGGATTCTAATATGGATAACTAAAGATATTAAGGGGTTAATAGTAATTTTTATCATCTTCTTCCCCAAAACAAATACCCAGCAACGTGCTGGAGCATTTGTTCCCAAAGCTTGTCATTTTTTTTGGGTGTTGCTATTCCCACCCCCAAAATTACTTAGCCTACCCACTTACTAAGTCTACCCCCCATTTTAAATTCTATACCTCCTATATTACTAAGTATACCCCCCTTATTTTCCTATTTTACCCTTTCACACAAAATCTAAACCCATGAATCAATTCATTTACAAAATTGTGAAAGGATCAGATGAAGAAGTATTGATGCAAGTGGGCAGTGTGCACAAGTCTCCAACAGAATGGTATACTTTGATCCTTCGCAAGATTAAGGAGTTTGAAAACCATCTCATGAGAATGGTCTCAAAGGCTATAATTGCGGTTCTGGTCATTTTGATGATCGTTAGAAGGAACTAACAAAGGAAGTGGAGAAAGTGCAGTTTAGATGTTCTTGAAATTATTGATGAACCCATTGCCGCTGCATTAGCTGTCGCGGAACACGAATGATGGGATTACGCTATTTGCGATCTCGGTGGTGGTTCATTTGAGATCTCGGTTGAAAATCGCTTCTTGATTGAGGATTAGTGTGTGTGTGTGCGGTTTAATAATTTTTGAATTTTTTTGGAGGAAATGCGTAGTGTGCGGCACCCCCGCGCACACGAATGTGCGCGCCGCACATACCTTAGGGCGTGCGGCGCGGTGCGCACCGCATTCCTTAGGGTGTGCGGCGGTGCGCACGTATATTAGGGTTCTTAAAATTTTTAAGGATAATATAGTCTTTTAAAATTGTGTAATTTTGTAATAATGATAAGGGTATCTCAAGAAAATAGGGGGAGGGGGGTGGTTGGGAATAGCACTGCCCTTTTTTTTTTTCTTTTCTTTTTCCCAGCCGTGCGCCCTGTTCCAGACAACTCCAATTTTTTTTTTTATTTTGTTCTCTCTCTCTCACGCCTCCTCCCTCACTTTCTTTTTCTTATTTTTCTTATCCTTTCTAACACAAAATCCACACCCCACAGTAACCCATCACCACACACTCCCCCATTAACAACCTCCGCAGAGTAGCTCACTCACACATACATCCGAATTAAATCAG
This sequence comes from Platycodon grandiflorus, assembly GCA_016624345.1. Lineage (NCBI taxonomy): Eukaryota > Viridiplantae > Streptophyta > Magnoliopsida > Asterales > Campanulaceae > Platycodon > Platycodon grandiflorus. The sequence continues at coordinate 33,392,817 of CM028368.1, forward strand.
TTTTGTAATCAAAAGAACAAATAAAATTCAGTTCACATCCAAGAAAATTGGCTTAAGCTTACCTCAATTTCTGCAATCACACTCCGGCTCTCCTCCTCCTCTGCTCCGTCGTCTCTCTCACTTTTCTGGGGAGTAACCGAGATGCAACCCAACAATAGGCTGACCCCTTTTATACCTCCTCACCTTGTCGCTCTCTCTCCTAAATGCCGCCTCCACCTCCGTCGATCGGTATTTCCCGCAATCTCTCTCCTCCCTAACGCATGAAACGACTGCCGGTATAATACCGTGATTTTGACTTTTTTTTTTTTTTTTTATGGGCCAAGCCCAACTCTAACTTTTAAAGGCAGATTTTACACCCCAAAGAAAGTTTGGCCCATCATAACCAAAGTCTGCCCATAATATATATATATATATATATATATATATATATATATTTTAAAAGATTACTACTAAACATCATATTAAAATTTTTTTTTCCGGGTTATCACACGATGATCAGCAGGTTGATCATTTTATTCATGGGTTACGTTATGATATTCAAGACTAGATGGGTGTTACTCCATTCCATTCAATGATAGATGCTCGAGAGATGGCTACAAGAGTTAAGACCCACATTAACTAACAACAGCCACAACCCCCATTGTATCGCCGCAATAACAACGAGGATATCCGCCCCGACTAAACCAACGTAAGAGGGACAAACCACCATTGCAAGCTTAGATTCAAGGCGAACAGGAACCGATAATGAACTGGTAACCGAGCTAATACTGGAAATCCATATGCTAAACCTATGACAAACAAGTGCAACCGATGCAACCAACAGGTCACCGTTTGAATGCATGTCCAGCAAGGCAGCTCGTATATGTTGTTGTTAAGGAGGAAGAACAAGAACCACCATCTAAAGATCAAGAAGTGGATGACATATGTGGGGAGGAATCTAATGATCTAGTATTTATAGTTCGGAGGATTCTTTGTTCTCCCAAGCAGGAGGAACCATGTCAAAGACGCAAGATGTTTCAATCTATTTGCAGCCTCATCATTGATAGTTGCAATTATGAAAATCTAATTTCTCAAAAATTAGTGGAGCATCTGCAATTGACTACCACTTCCCATCTGAGTCCTTGTCACATTGACTGGATTTAGTAAGGGCCATCGATTCAGGTATCACACATTTATAAAGTACCTATCTCAATCGGAAAGTATTATACTAAAGACGTGTTGTGTGATGTAGTTGACATAGATGCATGTCATATTCTTCTCGGCTACCCTTGGCAATGCGACATAGATGCTACTCATAAAGGTTGGGATAACACATTTACGTTCATTTGGCAAGGAAAGAAATGACTGATAGCTCCTACTGGAAGTCAAACGACAATTTCTAATTAAGTTGGTCTAATGACTATAAATAAATCACAAGGCCAATCTGTAAAATTTGTCGACATTGATCTTCAGACGCCAGTGTTTACTCATGGTCAATTACATGTTGCGTTATCCCGATGTACTACATTCAATAGGATAACAATTCTCTTACCATCGCAAGAAGACACTTCCACAACAAATATAGTTTATCTTGAAGTTCCCTAAAATTTTCAATTGTAAAGCAACATATTCTGATATTCTCATTCTTGCAAAATCTGCTTAAGCTTCCATGATTGTTTTGATTTTGATTTTGCAATAAAAATTTGTAAGTATAAATAATTTATATTTAGGTAAGTGTTAATAATTACATATAACTCAAATTTTACATAGTTAAATAGTTTTTACCTAACACATGGTTTTAAATAGGTCCCCGCAACTCTATTTGACACTCCATCTCCATCTCCATCTCCCTTCATCTGCATCTCAAATTTCACCTCCACATATCCCTATAATATTGGTTGATGATATGTGGGAGAATTTAAGTTTTACAGACGAAACGATATGTTCTTATAATATTTTAATTAATGATATGCAAAAAATATAAATAAATGAATGTGTTTGATATAATCTTTGTCTCACTTACAATTGAAAATAATGGAAAAAGTTATTGCAGCCCGCGTTCTAAGCAAATTATTGTTGTGAAGCAAAAACCTCAAGAAGAAGATTAAGTTGTCGTTATTGAGAAAACAATAAATTATTGTTTCTACATGTCAATTTTTTTTAATTTTAATAATTTATTGAGAGTTGCTATTAACACTGCCACAACCTCTAAGTATACCCCTTTATTAAGAACACCCCCCTAATATTTTCAATCTCTCAAAAAGCTAAATACTAATTTTCTATTTTACCCTTTGTTAGGAATATGCCCGTAAATCATGATATATATGTATGCATATTCCAACACGTGATTTGCTTGTTCCCATTACAACGCATGTTTCACAAGTGGCTAAAAGGGTGCGTGGTTAGTGTGGCGGCTTGTTGAAACAATGCATAGGTCACTAGACTAGGAAGTCTTTGTACATATCCGAGTCTTTGTCCTACCGAATGATGACAAACCTTCATATGAATCAAGCTCTTCTAAATTGCCACCGACGTGACTATCGGCGAGATGTCTCACAGAACATTTCCTTTCGCTATGATCGCCTAAATAGCCATCTCTACATCGCAGTTCTATATCGGCAGATTCTCGTATCCGCCAAAGCACTTCATCGAGCAACTAGAGAAGCTATTTATTCAAGAGGAACATCGTGACCATCGGCGGTTCTACATCACCGGTTCTATAATGGCGGATTTCGAAATCGGCCAAATCCTCATCGAACAACCGCGAGAAACCGTAAGATCACGAGATACATCGGTCGTTACTCAACGCACTTCAAGCCAAAATAGATCCGTTACAAGATCTGTCGACAAATCCAAGATACGCATCGATGTCGCACCTTCACGTTTATCCAATAGACATTTCCTCTTCGAAAAGTGTTCGCGGTCTTCAAAGCTTCATTTCGAAAAGGCCAAGCACGTGGCCGCACTTCGGTCAAAGCAATGATACGTCCACATCAATCAACCGCATCCAGGCTAAGCTCGACACGTCCATCTATGTCCGGCTGTGTCACGGATCATCTTCAAGACTCAAACCTAGCGAAGGTCTTTGCCCAACAAATCCAAAATGTACTCTGCATTATGAGATTCAGATCACCAACGGGCATAAACCTACTCAATACACCAACGGTCATCTCTTCTTCTCCGGCTATATAAGAAAACTCTTATTCTCATTTCCATAGAGCACAAGTGCACAAGGGAGAGAACAAGCACTAGAACACACAAACCGTGTATGCTTATGCTTGAGAAAGGTTGTGGTATTGATCTTCATTTCTTCAATCCGAACCACTCCTTGAGTGAGAAATCACAAGTGTAAGAACAAACACTTTGTGAGAGAGAGAGAGAAAATCCAAAAGCCGAGAAGCTCGCTGATCAACAACCTTGTTGTTGATTTGAGTTCTTCTTCCTTCGAAGAACTCGGTCTCTTCAATGGCCTCAACTCCATCATCCATAAAGAGACCAAGTATCTTACGATCGTTGAAGCGGATCAAGCTTGAAGATGTCCGATGAAGAGCCGAACTTACATGTCCAGTTGCATTCATATCGGCGGACTTATACTACATTATAAGGTGCCGATTGTGCAATAAGGTGTCATCATATTTGGTCGAGTGCTTAGCACTCGGTTGTTCAAATACTTGCTATTTGAACAACTCCTAATATTCTCTTCTCACAACAAATATATCAAATTGAAACTACAGAAGATGTCTTAATAAATATTAAGTACATCTTCTAATGTATTCGATATATTTGATTTCGCTTTCTTCATTTCTCCTTCTTTTTCCTAAGGAGATTGCTAGGTTAGAGAGTCTAGGTTGATGTACTAAGCATGTTTGCCTTTGAGCAAACCTCGCTGAATTTTAATATAATATATATAATTGTTACATTCAGCCTTGATTTCTCTTTGTGTATAATTTGCTTTATCATGTGCAACTGTTTAAGGAAAGTAAATGATGCATCTAATACAGATTATAGTCAATCTCAAGCTCTCTTTCATATCAAATCTTTACGCTACTTTAATCTAAATTGTTAAACTTATCTTTGTTTATTCTTCCGCCGCTCAAACTCATTTCCATCGCCTAAGTTCAACATACATCTTCCAACTGCATATTTCATATCTCTGCGATCCTAGATGTCCATGATCTACATCTGCGATCTAAGATGTCCGATCACTCTATCTTCACTAATCATTCAAGATGAGGAAGATGATCTATGTGTAGTAATCATTTCATCTACTCTTCAATCTAAATGTAAAATTTGGATGAAATTTTTATTACACCAAGTATAGGCTATTCACCCCCTCTAGCCTATACACCGAGCAACCCTCGGACCTAACAATTGGTATCGAGCTAGTACTGTAAACCTTATTTCAGCTTAATAACCCGAGAGTTTAGATCCCGCCGCTCGATTAGATGCATAGTCAAAAGGAGTCTTTTCAAAATCTTTTATCCACAAAAACCTTTTGACCGAGAATCCCGAAAGCCTTTTGAAAACCATCTTCAAATCAAAATAAATTTTGTTTTCAAAAACATGTGAGAAAGAATATTGTGATGACTATGTGTTCACTATAAGAAAATTTATCATATATCGAATTACATTGATATTGTGAAAAGAAGTATTATAGTGAAAGTTGACTTGCTAAAGATTATGCATGTTTAATAAATCGTTCTTAATTCTTGGCATCTTCTTTGGCAAATGGGTTAAACTCATATTTGATGGATGAATAACTTAGAATCCCTTCCAAAACTTGCTCTCTTGACATAAGGCTAACGATTGTTCCAATCCAACACCTTCTCAAGAAAACTTTTTATAAAAGTTTAGAGCAGAGGAAATAAGAAGAGTTTCAAAGGAAATTCAAAGGAAATCAAAGATATGTCATCTTCAAAATCACCGATTGTAAGTTCTTGGCCTAAGGACATCAATGATGAATTTGTCTTCCTTCAATGAAGAGCCTCACCGATCAAGAATACACTCAAAGAACCTATGCTCGATATTAGAACGGTGCTTCAACGACTATGAGCAGACGCGTTCAAAGAGTTCAATGAGGAAGTAACCCCACTCCTAATTTCTTAACACTTTGGGTTACACTTATAAGCCGTATTTTGAATAATTATTCTTTTATCATGCTTATTAAGTCTCATTTGCATTATTGGATTACTAGAGCTATCTTTAGCTCATAAATGTTGCTAATTTTCTCTATGAGTACTTTGGGCAGAACTCATATGAAAGAAAAGGTCAATCATGCAACACCTCTCTCCATCGGCAGATAGTAACATGGCCGCGATATATGAAGGATCGCGATCACTCATGAGAATTCACTCATGTCCTTCACTCACTCAAGGTCAAAATCCTCACCGCTGGACTTTACAACAATAAAGTGAAAAATCTGCGATAAGTCCAAAGGAGTTGATAAAGACCCTCTCTCATGCCTATACAAAACAAAGTTAGCTATTTGCTTTCTAATGACTGTGCTCATGTCTGCGAACTAATATGCTCATACATATCATCGACAACAATGCATAATAACTGTCATACCGCACTTTTAGTAATATACATTGATTGTATGATTTGTTTTATGCAAATGGTTTTTCAAAAACAAATCAGCATTTTTCCTATCACCGGTTTCAAATGTTTTTAAAACCCCGTAGTTGGTGAATTTCTACATCGCCAACCAACACTTCATAAGCTCGGTTTTATGTGCTGACTTATAGGAGTAAAAATCCTTTAATGACCTACTCTCTCAAGTCAATTAAAGGTGGAGGCACACTTTTCGAAGTTTGATCGCTTCGATTAAAGTTAAGACTATTTTCAAAATCTTGGAAAACGACAAGACAACAACATCAATCCTTACCAAGAATCTTGAAAATATCTAGACTTCACACCTATCCTGCCATGGCGTGATCGAAGGACAACTCAACAAGAATGCTTCATTATTGAGTATCCTTCGCTAACCTCCGTGAGTATAAGTAGAGCTCCTTCTTCATTCAAATCTCTACTATGACAAAACTCACAAACCGCCTATAGATTACACTAGTTACAAATCGATGATTCAAAATCTCACAAATGTTACTAAATCCAAGTCCTAAGATTGGATCAAGACAATTCCTTAACAACGGGGTATGATTCCTTCATATTCATTCAATGTTGTTTCGATTTTATTTCACTTCACAAGAGTTGATCTAAATTTCTCTCAATAATGTATTTCCAAAATCATTCATAAACCGTGAAAATTATTTCCAAAATCTTTTCAATACACGTTTACAAACATGAGAGAAATTGCATCAAGTCTTGTGTGCGAAATCATTAATTATGGTTCCACAGCCTTGTTGTGAAAACAATTGATAAAAAGATCTTCTTTTGTCTTGTCCGATAATCATAGAAGTTTGCCATCAAGCATGATTTATATCTGCAAACCATGATTGTCGAACACCTAAGAACTCTTTTAGTCAATTAGTTTTAAAAGTAAGATTGAAAACCATCAATTAATGCCAAAAAAGTGATTTCATTCTCTCTTCTAACTTTTAGCTATCAATCTCATTGATACTCCAAAATGTCTACGAGATGAATCACGGGAAAATCTATTAGCACATACTCATTCCACTTTTGGAAGTCTGCTTGCATACTTGAACTTCACGAAAAGATCCTGAAAAGAAATGTCAAATGTTTGGAAAACATTTAACATATTGCCATGTGCAACAAGTCTTCGGTTATATGTAGGTATGCCGACCATCACCTCAAAGATGGCCGATGAGATAATTCAGTTCTGCTGAATTAAGTAGCTAATATGGAATTGATGAGGATGATGAACTGCTAATAGTCGCCACCAATTCCCTCATCTATCAAAGGGGATTCATGGGCCAAGCAGTACATCTTTGACGGCCATCACCCTTCGGTGCTCTCATAATGACCCGAAGAAGTGAAGATGTTCTGCCTCCCCCGAGAGTTGGAGGAGATCAAAAAGGGAACACGGCCATCTTCCTATCATCCAACTCCTTCTAAATCCTTGACCGATGACTCCTCATCTAAATGTCTAGGATTAGGACCTATAGGACACAAATTTGTAACATGTATTTCTTTCTGTAAATTGAATCATTGTATCTTTCTCATGTAATCGCGGTTCACTCAAAAATCCAGCTTGTATTGTTCTTGTAATCACCGATCCTTGCATCATACCGTGTAAAACTACTTGGATTATTGAATACAAGTTCGCAACTTTTCTCATGCTCATCTACTTGTCTCGCATTCCTTTGATAGCATGAACTATTGTGTTAAGTGTGTTGATCAAACTTATTATTCTTTATTATCTCCATTTTATTCGGTGATTAAAAGATTTGCTCTTAATGAAATGATCACTCTACCGAGACACAAACTCGCGATATCCCATCAAGAAACCTTTCTTGAACAATCGCTACATCAAGTTATGGTCTTCTACGCTTAACTTTCATCCTTAGACACCATGATAATTGCCTTTCGAATTTAATCTTTTCACAAAGAGTAAATTCAAGTTCTCCAAAATCTATAGTCTCTTAACAAATAGGCGGGCAGTATTCATGACCTTCATGTCAACCTATCAATGAATCTGCTATTACTCAATCTCTATCCTTCATGATTAAAAGGTCAAGATTATTAGTAAATCGCTTTGAACAACGATTAGCTAAATTGAACCTTTCAAGACAATTCAACAAAGACTTTGTGTTCTTAGTTACGACAACTACAAAATCTTGTGTACCTTATGAGATTGCGGTTATAAAGGCTTAATTAGTTGTTCTCATTATAATGGCTCAACACTAATTGGTATACGATTGAATTCAAAACACTCGCTACACCTTATCATGTGATTCTTTGTTAAAAAGGATGTAGTTAAAAATCTCTAGTAACTCGACCTATCCTCAAGATAATCGATATTCAAGAAATCTTGGGAAGACTAATATTTTCAAATATTAAGTCCTTCCTCGAGTGAACACCGATATGACCCTGCCGTATATAGGCTACGTCTCACTCTCTTCGAACAAGTCTAGTCTGAGATCTCTTCCTTTGGTGTAGAATGCCTAGATCTGGAATAGAAAGAAGAACGGACATCACTTCGTACACATGTAATATCTCACTTGATCTATTTAATATTCTTACTAAGCTTTATTAATCTTAAATAGATTGATGTCCATTATAAATAGAGTCTACTCAATCGGTATCAGCTGTCCTTACCTTAGCTGATATTAATCACACTACCAATGATAGACATAACAATTGATATCAGCAGTTCCCACTTTAGCAAATACCAAATACAACCTGCTGATAGTGTCTTCATTCATTAAAAGACTTCAAATCTCTCAAAATTGGTATCAAACTTCCACATATGTGTCAAGTACAACTGTGCCATATGGATTGGTCAAGTTATTTTGTCCCCAATTCGTTCTTAAACAATCAATGTTGTTCTATTTTTACTCAAACAACTCACTTGAAGTAAAATAACAGCTCATATTATTTCTAGAAGCAGTTGTACCCATTAATACCACAATAAAGGCAATCAAATTAATCTAATTATGTATTAATTTTAAACTTCTTGTTTGAAAATAATATTAATATCCTCTAGACTGCCTACGTACTAGCCATAATTACACTAAAGCATGATGACATAACCCCAAATCAGACTATCATTACTATGTCATTAAATGCAATCACTTCTTTAAGCCCCCAACATGTCTTTTCCCATTCCTCTAATCAAGAAACCCTTTCATCTTCTCAAAAATTCAAAAATTGTATAAAATCGTATCGGTCTCCAACAACAAGAATCGACTTCGCGTATCTCAAAATTTCTCCACAAATAAAGTCATTTGCATCATGTGTTCACCAAATCTGCCTAGTCCTCCTCATCGACCCATCTCCCACACCGAATGGCGTCATCGAATGATGGTCCTTCTTGCCACTCCTCCTCCACCGGTGATTCAACGACCTCGTCGAATCTCTCGTCGTGTAAGGAATCGTCTTCGAGACCCCAGAACAGTGTATCCAATTTCATCCCTTGGATTCCCACAAGAGACAATACCGCTACTGCTCCTGCTCCCATCGCCTCAAATGCTCACCTTGAGCAACCATCATCTCAGAGGAGCTTCACCAAGAAACGCCAACTCGTCAAATTCGGTCAATGTTCCCTTCGATTAGAATCGCAGACCTTCATCCTTTAACTCTACCTCATTAGGATGACTAGCTAGGTCTCTGTTTTATCAAATTAATATGTAATGTGTTTAGTTTTGTGTACGTCTGTTTGTCTATATTTGACATTCTCTTTTGTGTTAAATATACAAAATTTGTCTGGTACATACTCATTTATGCTGCAGCTTACTTTCTTAATGAACTTCAGAATACCTCGTAGGCACCTTACACCTCATATTTTAGATGTATATCTCATGCATCCAACAAACGTCAACATAAGACTCAGCTATACTTGCCTGCTTTGACTTGATATACCTTAAGGAGGAGACTATTTTGAATGCTTTACTACTCACCAATTGGTATCACTAATTCAACAGCTTACCCTATTTTGCCTCTCCTATTCCAAAATAAAACGTATCACACTACATTCTTGTAAAATCTTCTTACAAGTAATGGAAAGACAATTTCTAACCTCGATATCCTATTATGTATGTCTCATACATAAAAATTGTGTATCATAAGCTATCTGCACACTCAGAATCTGTCAATATGACAAGTAACTGTATTTACTCGATACGGCCTATATTCTCCGCAGAATTACATCCTGCAAATCATTTCCGCTGTTCTAAAAAGACAGCATTTACCAAGACCAAACTTCCTTCCTTCTACCTATCAAAATTCATACCTTATGAATTACCATAAGCATGTTCTCTCTCATATTTAGCTTCTAACACTACATAATTCAATTGATAACTCTCTATCTATCTTTAACTTGTGGCCATTAAGGAGGAGAGATTGTGAAGTAGTAATGGCCCCAAGTAATTGTGAAGTAGTGTAGTAATTGTGAAGTAGTAATGTCTAGTAAGGAGGAAAGGAGACAAGTAATTGTAGGCCCCTAGTAATTATAATTACAGTAAGATTGACACTATTCAGAACACTAGTCATTAAGGAGGAGAAATTGTAATGGCCTCCCAAATTGTGAAGTAGTAAGGAGGAGAGATAGAAAATTAGTAAGATTGAGAGATAAACAAATATTAAGGAGGAAATTGAAGGAAAAGAGATAAACAAATATTAAGGAGGAAATTGAAGGAAAAGAGAGAAACAAATCTTAAGGAGGAAATTGAAGTAAAGGAGAGATTGTGAAAATTGCAAATAATGGCCCCAAGTGATTATAAAGGAAGTTAGGCCTTAAGAAATTATAGTAGGATTAACACTGGAGGAGAGATTATGAAGTTGTAATGTCCTCCCGAAAAGTGTGAACATATAAGGAGGAGAGATAAACAAATATTAAGGAGGAGAGATAGACAACTTGTAGAACTGTTGTAAAGTTGTGTATCTACCCATACAGCAAAATACTATATGACTATTATAATACGCTGACTATATGAAGATGCTTAATCAATTCGATTAAGAACTAGATAAAAAGTTAATTATACTTTCTACTTCTTGCTGGAGCAACATTCTTCAGATCATCCGATGCAAGAAACACACTCTTAAGGCAATATTATCATTTGCCTAATCAATCATTTCAATTATTGCTTCGTATTTGTTCTTTCAATTATTGAGTCTGTAAATACTTAGCAATAGGTGACTATACATACGCTATCGCTTGTAAGTTCAACCTAGGGCATGCCTTGATATAAACTGAATATTCAGTAGTGGCATGTTATTACTAAGGATTGAACAACCGCTTTAAAGAGTTATATGTATAAGTCAATTGTAGTAATGGTCCCAAGCAAATAGGAGGAGATTGTTAGGAATATGCCTAAATCGGTGATATATATGTATGCATATTCCAACACGGTGATTTGCTTGTTCCCATTACAACGCATGTTTCACAAGTGGCTAAAAGGCGCGTGGTTAGTGTGGCAGCTTGTTGAAACAATGCATAGGTCACTAGACTAGGAAGTCTTTGTACATATCCGAGTCTTTGTCCTACCGAATGATGACAAACCTTCATATGAATCAAGCTCTTCTAAATTGCCACCGACGTGACTATCGGCGATGTCTCACAAGACATTTCCTTTCGCTATGATCGCCTAAATAGCCATCTCTACATCGCGGTTCTATATCGGCAGATTCTCGTATCCGCCAAAGCACTTCATCGAGCAACTGCAGAGAAGCTATTTATTCAAGAGGAACATCGTGACCATCGGGTTTCTACATCACAGTTCTATAATGGCGGATTTCGAAATCGGCCAAATCCTCATCGAACAACCGCAGAAACCGTAAGATCACGAGATACATCGGTCGTTACTCAACGCACTTCAAGCCAAAATAGATCCGTTACAAGATCTGTCTGACAAATCCAAGATACGCATCGATGTCTGCACCTTCACGTTTATCCAATAGACATTTCCTCTTCTGAAAAGTGTTCGCGGTCTTCAAAGCTTCATTTCCAGAAAAGGCCAAGCACAGGACGCTGCACTTCAGTCAAAGCAATGATACGTCCACATCAATCAACTGCATCCAGGCTAAGCTCGACACGTCCATCTATGTCCAGCCTGTGTCACGATCATCTTCAAGACTCAAACCTAATCGAAGGTCTTTGCCCAACAAATCCAAAATGTACTCGCCGCATTATGAGATTCGAGATCACCAACGGGCATAAACCTACTCAATACACCAACGGTCATCTCTTCTTCTCCGGCTATATAAGAAAACTCTTATTCTCATTTCCATAGAGCACAAGTGCACAAGGGAGAGAGCACAAGCACTAGAACACACAAGCGTGTATGCTTATGCTTGAGAAAGGTTGTGGTATTGATCTTCATTTCTTCAATCCGAACCACTCCTTGAGTGAGAAATCACAAGTGTAAGAACAAACACTTTGTGAGAGAGAGAGAGAAGAAAATCCAAAAGCCGAGAAGCTTCGATCAACAACCTTGTTGTTGATTTGAGTTCTTCTTCCTTCGAAGAACTCGGTCTCTTCATGGCCTCAACTCCATCATCCAAGAAGAGACCAAGTATCTTACAGATCGTTGAAGCCAGATCAAGCTTGAAGATGTCCGATGAAGAGCCAGAACTTACATGTCCAGATTGCATTCATATCGGCAGACTTATACTACATTATAAGCTGTGCCGATTGTGCAATAAGGTGTCATCATATTTGGTCGAGTGCTTAGCACTCAGTTGTTCAAATACTTGCTATTTGAACAACTCCTAATATTCTCTTCTCACAACAAATATATCAAATTGAAACTACAGGAAGATGTCTTAATAAATATTAAGTACATCTTCTAATGTATTTTCGATATATTTGATTTCGCTTTCTTCATTTCTCCTTCTTTTTCCTAAGGAGATTGCTAGGTTAGAGAGTCTAGGTTGATGTACTAAGCATGTTTGCCTTTGAGCAAACCTCTGCTGAATTTTAATATAATATATATAATTGTTACATTCAGCCTTGATTTCTCTTTTGTGTATAATTTGCTTTATCATGTGCAATCTGTTTAAGGAAAGTAAATGATGCATCTAATACAGATTATAGTCAACTGTCAAGCTCTCTTTCATATCAAATCTTTACAGTTACTTTAATCTAAATTGTTAAACTTATGCGTTTATTCTTCCGCTCAAACTCATTTCCATCGCCTAAGTTCAACATACATCTTCCAACCGCATATTTCATATCTCTGCTGATCCTAGATGTCCATGATCTACATCTGCGATCTAAGATGTCCGATCACTCTATCTTCAGCTAATCATTCAGTATGAGGAAGATGATCTATGTGTAGTAATCATTTCATCTACTCTTCAATCTAAATGTAAAATTTGGATGAAATTTTTATTACACCAAGTATAGGCTATTCACCCCCCCCCCTCTAGCCTATACACTGAGCAACCCTCGGACCTAACACCCTTCCTCATATTTTCCCCAAAATTAACTAACCCTACTAAGTACAACCCCACCCTTCTCATATTGAAACACCCACCCCAAACCCATACTCTAATTCCCTCTCACCCGACACAACAGAGAACACAGCAACAGCAACGGGCAACGGAAACCTCCTCTTCTGAACGGCAACTTCATCATCTTCCTTTTCTCCTACCGTAGTCTAGCAACTTCAACATCAACAATGTCGGAAAGGCGTATAGGTATTCACATCTCTTCACTTTTCTTGCATTCTAGGTTTAAATGTTATATTTTTGTAATTTATATGTTAAATTATTGTTAGGGTTTAGTTACATTCCAATGTTTTTGCATTTTAGTGTTCGAATTTCGTGATTTAAAGCAAATTTTGTTAGAAAAATCGGCATTTTTGGGCAAGTGAAGTTCAGCACTGCATAGCCGAACGCCCTTAAGGGTGTTCGGCACCCCTTAACTGAATAGCCTTAAAGGCGTTCAACACCCCCTAGTTGAACACTCTTAAGGCTGTTCGGCTAGGGGGTGCCGAATGCCCTTAAGGGTGTTCGGCTAGTTTTTTTTTTATTTTTTTATTTAAAAGGTTGGAGGGGACATAGACCTTATCCCAACCCTTATTATTATTTAATGTCTTTGAATGGCTACAACTAACACTATATGGTGCCTTTGGTGTCGCTAGAATGAATGGTGCCTCAAGTGAGGCTTTTAAAGCCCCGACCTCAAGTAATACCAGGGTGCCTCTAGTGGGACTTGAACACTCAAGCTCTCTGTTAAGAGAAGTAAGTAGTACTAAATTATGCCTTTGGTGTGGCTTGAACAACAACGGTGACTCTTGTGAGGCTTGAACACCCGACCTCTCCGTTGAGAGTAGTTACATACCAGGGTGTCTCTAGTGAGACTTGAACACCTGACCTCTCTGTTAGGAGAAGTGAGGGGTTCCAATTGAGCTAGTGCTCGTTTGTTCGGCTAGGGGGTGCCGAACGCCTTTAAGGGTGATCATTATTAGGTCAATCCAATTAAACAACAAGGTAAACAAAGAGAAAAAAAATAATACTATTTGGCACCCCCTGTCCGAACGCTCTTAAGGGTGTTTGAACAGGGGGTGCCAAACAGTATTGATTTTTTTTCTCTTTGTTTACCTTGTTGTTTGACTGGATCGATCTAACAATGATTATGGATGTGCAGAACAAACATATGCTAGGAGAAGACCTACTGCTTCAAATAGGAGACAAAGACAATAACAACAACAACCACAACAATAACAACAACAACAACAACAACAACAACAATAACTACTACTACTACTACTACTACTACTACTACTACTACTACTACTACTACTACTACTAACAACAACAACACCAACTACTACAACAACAACAATAATAATAAGAACAACAACACTTACCTCATGATTATGAGTATGAAAGAGGAGGCGGTGTTAAGGATGAAGAGGAGGAAGAAGAAAAGGCATTTGCCTCATTTCCTGGTGAGCCACAAGTTCCATTGCTGCTGATTACCTTCAAGGATCATGTAGCAGCATCGATTTGAAATGGGGAAGACCGAGCGATCTTGAAATGTTTAAATCACACTGCAAAGAAAGAATAGTGGGTAATATGTGATCATGATAGTGAACTAATGAAGAATCTTGTCAATAGCTCAAAGCTTACGGTGTCTATGGTCTCGTATGAAGAGGTGGACAAAGTATTAGTCTCGACTTTTGTGGAATGGTGGCATCTAGAGATGATTACTTTTTACATGCCCTTCGAAGAGATGACAATCACATTCGATGATGTGTATTGTCTTACAGGACTTTCAGTGATCGAGATTCTAGTTGCTTGGGCTATACAGGCGATGAGGTTGGGGATTTGTTGGGAGTGCATTACTTTGAGGTAATGATTGAGATGCAGGGTGCCAGAGGATCATCATTAAAGTTAGAATGGCTGCATGAGACATTCCAGGAAGATGGTGGAACTTAAGATCCTATTACATGTGTTTGTTCAGCCATAGCAATATGTTGTACACTTTGGGTTGCACTCTTTTTACTAATAAGAGTGAGACTCGGGTCAATACTGCCTACGTAGAGTTTTTGGCTGATCTTGCTAACGTACATAAGTATGCCTGGGGCGTTGCAACTCTAGCGTTTCGTATAGACAACTAGGGCAAGCGTCTCGAGTAGAGATTAAACAGATGGCTGGATAATCCACATTCTTGGAGGTAAATACTTATATTTCCAGTTATTTTCATTATATTCAAACATTAGATAAATAAATTATATGTTATTATTTATAGTAAATTTGATAAATGTTGTGTTTTATTTAGAGCTTTCGAAATGGGTTGGGCCCGTCGGACCAGCTTGTCCCACCACCTAAAAGAGGTAGGTTGGGTTGATTAAATATGAGACCGTTAGAAGGCAGGTCTAACGGGCTAGGCCCGTGCGGGTCGCGAGCTGAGGCAGGGTGGGGCGAGCTAGAGGCGAGCTAACTCGCCAGTCCGTTGAAGCTAAATGTAAAGAATGAAGAGAAAGTGAGAATCCCTACCCTTCTCTTTCAAAGAATAGCTGTCTCTCTCTCCATCTCCTCCTTCACTCTCCTTTCCATTTTCTGCTTCTTTCTTCAATTATATGCTCCCCTTTACTTTATTCCTTCATCAAGTTAGTTTTAATCTCAAACAAATGAACTCGACAATCTAAAATTTAGTTCAGTTGTTTCACAGCTTTTGTGACAAATCAATCACTCGATCACCTATCAATTCGTATCCTTCTTACCAAAATAACAAGTCTTAAGAAACATATTATGGAATCCTTGGATGTTTCTTGTAATTTTTCCCTTTTTGCTTTCACTCATTTAATTTTTTTTAGTATTGTGTAATTTTTATTGATCAATTTATTAGTAGCTTGTACTATTGAATTGTTTATTTATTGTGCTTGGTTTAGTCCACTGAATCGCTCCAGAGAGAAAAATGGGGTAGGGAACGATTGAGATTAAGTGATCAACATGTTAATATTTTTTTTGGTGGGTTGGCCCATCTAGCACGCAACCCAAGGTGGGTTGGGTTGGATAGGGGTATTTTTCAGACCGCTATTTCGATGGGTTAGCCCGCTTCACCCTCCCTGTCGAGTGACGGGTTATATCGGGTTATTGGTTGGCCTGCCCCGTCAATCCGTTTTAACAGCTCTAGTTTTATTGCATGTAGGCATGGATATACGAGCATTTCCCAGATTTAAGGTCTGGATATAGTAGCCACTGCTGCCACTACAAGAGTAGATGGCTACTTGCAATGAGGTGGGAACCAAAAGGAAAAGATGGAGCATCCATGCAAAAATTAGTAGCATACCAAGAGCGTCTCGACAGCCTCAGTGCCAATGATGTGAGTGTTATTTAATTATTTTAGTTATCCAATAATTAGTAGCAGACCGAGAGCATCTTGATAGCCTTAGTGCTAATAATGTGAGTGTTATTTAATTGTTTTAGTTATCCAATAATTTTACAACTTTTATGTTAAATTAGTTTTTTTGTTTCTTGTAGGTTATTTAGACTCAGTATATGGGAAGTTTAAGGGAACTACATCCATTTTCCATGGTTTTGTTCTATCACAAATGCTTAGCGGCGGGCTCTGTTGTGGAACCATATCATCCTCTGACCGAGTTCTTAGGCAGTTCGGTTATGTTCAGACGATTCCATCCCGTTCGATTGCTACTAATGTTCTTGTGAGATGGAAGAAGAAGAGTCAACCTATATTGTTGCCACTTGTACCGTACTTTTTCGTTTAGGATAGTCACATCCTATTGAACGAACGTCTTAGTAACATTGCCCGATGACCATTACCAAAAACATTCTAAGTGTCATAAATAAAGTTGTGTAAGTGAGGTGGTAGTTGATCAATAAAACCACTCTTAGTCGCAGCTCGGGTAGTTCAGTGCACAACTTATTCAAACAAGACAAATTAAAGTCAATATACTTTATGAAAACTAACATTATGTACTGTATCTACATATAAAAAAAGACAAGATTTACTGGTATCTTTGTCTTTGGGGTTGTAGTGAACGTAAGAGGTTTACTTGATGGACCAACCTTGTAGGATACCAATGGTTCACACGGTGAACAACTATCTTTAATCAAACTCCATGTACTCAAACTTGATCGAATCTCGTTTAGTTGATTTGGACTGTTTAGCCCTTGCAAAATTGGGATGACCACGAACGCGAGTCTGAACCTTGGGGGAGGGTGTAATGAGTGGTATTGTTTTTTTTTTTTTAGAGAAACAGGGACGGCACCCTACTAAATTTTATTAGATAAAAAAGAGATACAAACTTGAGGGGGACAACCAGCCTAGCCCTTATAAACGGGAGAACAAAGGAGCCTAACCTCGAAAAAGAAATACAAATCCAAAAATAACAAAGGAAAATCATTACCTTCTAAAGCTATATAAACCTAATTCATCATGCCCTAAAGCCTGCCAAACGCATATGGGGAGAAGACCTTTGCTAAGGAACGAGGTAGAGGATTTATGAGAAGAAGCATGAGCAGCCAACCGATCAGCTACATGATTTGCCTCTCTAAAAACATGATGAATCCGATAATTTCCCAGCAAGGACTTACAAAGCCTAAGATCATAAACATAAGACCACGGAAGGAGAGTCTGCGCAGAGATACCCATAACTGCCACTAGAGAATCTGACTCAACCTCAACCAAATCCAGACCAAGATGTCGGCAAAGAAGCAAACCATCCCGAAGAGCCAAAATCTCAGCATATGTGTTTATTCCCGGACCATAATAATTAGAAAAAGCGCGAACCATTTTACCACACCTATCCCGAATAATACCTCCTCCCGCACAATTACCATCAACTGCAGAACCGTCGGTGTTTAACTTATACATAGCTGACAAAGGAGGGTTCCAACGCAGCCACGTCCCACGCCTGATAGGGATATCAAGAACCGATAACCCCAACAGCTGCAAAGGAAGGGGACCCAAACGATCCATAGAAACTTTGGGCCGATAAATCAAAAACATATCTTGTAAGTCATGAAGAACATTGCTAAATATTAGAGTCGGATTCATAGGAATGCTTTCAAAAACAGCCTTGCATCTTGCTTTCCATAATTCCCAACAGGTGAAAACCAAAATACCAATTTGACAAGCTCCAATATGACTACGAACCGAAGCTCTATCAGCCCAAACCTCAAAGAGATGTTGTAACGAAACATACCTGTTCACTTTATTGAAAGCTGAAGCAAGTTTGCCCCATACATGAATTGCAACCTCCGAGTGTAAAAACAAATGATCCAAAGTCTCACATTCAGGATGCTTAACACAGCAAGCACACTTCGAAACAATAAAAATCTTCCATCGATGTAAAGCCCAGTCTACAGGAAGAACACCATGGAAAAGTTTCCACATAAATCCACTTGCTTTTAAAGGGAGCCAGCGCTGCCATATCTTCTGAGCCCAGCGCAGCTGGGGGTTGCGAGGCCGAAACTGATCCCAAAAAGCCGCAGCAGAGAACTCACCAGATTGCGTCAGATTGCAAACCAATCGGTCCTCCAAATCTGGATCGAGCTGAACTCTAGAAAGCCATCCATGCAGCCTGTCGGGAATGAAAGGCAGAAAGTCGGGGAGCTGAACAAAGGCCTCCTTCACTGTCAAATTGATGTCTAGCGGCTAAGGTCCAAACAAAATTTCTCCACACCAATTCTCATTCCAAAAAGACACATTTCCCCGCCCAAGCACCCACTGAGTACTTTGCTGAACCCTCGGCATAACACTCATGATAGTCTTCCAGATATGAGAAGCTGAAGAAGGAGTATGAAAACCATGAATCTGGCCATATTTTGCACGAGCATAGGTTGCCCATAAACTCTTACCTTGAAGAACACTCCATGCAAGCTTAGCATGCAAAGAGTCCATAACTTGAGAAAGAGATCTCAAACCAAGTCCTCTTTCAGCTAAAGGCCGACACACCACCTCCCAAGCTAACCAATGAGCTCTATGAGAGCCAGCCGCATCCCATAAGAAATTAGCCATTGCTTTTTCAATATTTCGGAGGACCAATTTCGGAACTTTGATAGCCGCAAGAGTATATATCGGAATGCTAGCTAGGACTGATTTCAATAAGACTATCTTTGCTCCAAAAGAAAGGAGTTTAGATTTCCATCCGCTAATCTTGTTAACCACCCTCTTCTCTATATCCTCAAAATAGCATCGTTTAATCCTCCCCTTAAACAAAGGAAGGCCCAAATATTTCATTGGGAGAGAACACTGAGAGCATCCAGACCAAGAGGATATGTTACGAGCTTTGTTGCGAGAGCACCTGTCCGACAGATAAAAACCACTCTTGGCTATATTAATAAGCTGACCTGAAGCCTCTTCATAAGTAGCAAGAACCTTTTTTAAAGCCATAATCAATCGACGACTAGCATTACAGAAGACAAGCATATCATCAGCATATAGCAAGTGTGAAATCACAATCCCGTCCCGACCATGCAAATAAGGCTGAATTTTTCCTTCCGCAACAGCCCTCTTAATATTAAAAGATAAAACCTCCTGGGCAATAATAAAAAGTAACGGAGATAAAGGATCGTCCTGACGAACACCGCGAGATGATTTAATGAAACCATACCCTTCACCGTTAATCCAGAAAGAATACCAAATATTGCTAATCAGTCTGTATATTAAATCACAACTAACATCATTCAGCCCAATTGCCTTCAAAGCACGCAATAAGAAACACCATTCAAGACGACCATATGCTTTTGACATGTCCAGCTTGAAAAGCACGTTACCACCCCTGACTTTCATGTCAAGGCGATGAACTAATTCGTGCGCTAGGATTATATTTTCTTGAATACTTCTACCTTTAATGAATCCTGATTGCTCAACAGAGATAATCCTAGGCAAAAACTTCGCAAGGCGAGTAGTCATAATTCGAGATAGAATTTTGCACGAAAAGTTGCACAAACTAATAGGACGAAGATCCCCTAACGACGCAGGATTATTCACTTTAGGGATAAGCACAATAGTAGTAGCCGACATCCCTCTCGGAATCATACTACCCCTGAAAAAATCTTGCACTGCTGCCACAACATCTCCTTTTATAATATCCCAGCAACCTTGAAAGAACCACCCTGTGAAACCATCACTCCCCGGCGCGCTGTTGGGATCTAAGGCTTTTATACTTTCTAAAATATCATCCTCTTCTGGAATACGATGAAGATATGCATTATCAAGACTATCCAAGTAGCTAGGAAAATCCTGAAACAAATCATCATTAATAGCCGGCCTAGATGAAGAAAATAACTCTGAGAAAAACTCTACAGCCTTGTCCCCGATCTGCTTGTTATCCGTACACCAAGACCCATCCGAAAGTCGTAACTTCACAGTGTTAATGCGAGCACGCTCACTAATACTAGCATGAAAATAAGCTGTATTTCGATCCCCATCAGACAACCATAACTGACGAGACTTTTGCTGAAGCATCTCCGTGTTCCATTTCAAAGACTGAGCCAATTCTTGACGAACACAAAAAAGCTCCCTAGCAAGAACATCATCCCAGCCTTGCTGCAAAGCCACCTCCAAATGCAAAATAATATCCTGCTGAACAGCTGCCAACCTCTGGACATGTCCAAAAACCTCCCAATTCCACTGACGAAGTTTACCTCGTAAATACTGAAGCTTTCTACTCAAGACCTCCATGGGACTGCCCAAAACCGGATGATGCCATTGATCCCTAACAAATTGTAAAAACTCTGGATGATCCAACCACATACGTTGAAAACGAAAACTGCTTCTAGATTTAGCAAAGCATGAAAACTCAATAAGGAGAGGAGAGTGATCCGAAAGAACACGACATAAATGTTGAACACGAAGCCCAGGAAAAGCTGCTTTATAAAAACCATTTACCAACACTCTGTCCAGACGTTGCCAGATGCGATCCATTCCATCCTGATTGTTACACCAAGTAAAAATGCTTCCATCATAACCAGCATCATCTAAACCTGCCTGCTGAATAAAATCATTAAAATCCCCAATGACGGGAAAGTCACACGGAGCACCACCCAGCTTCTCAGTGGAATGAGAGATAATGTTAAAATCCTCACCTACCAACCAAGGTTCTGTAAGAGACCATGAAAAATCAAGAAGATCCCTCCACAGTTCCTGCCGCTCCCACCTATACACTTAGCATAAATAAACGAGAACACCACAGAGAAAACATTACCAAATGTTATACGAACAGTAATAGACTGAGCAGTAGCATTAATAACATCAACATCCACCCCTCTCTCCCAAAACACCCAAATATGCATATTGTTAGGGTTCTGATGTAAACAACCACTGTAGCGTAACTTTCTTGCAATTTTAGACATACGAGACCCTGGAAGTTTTGGCTCCAAGATTACACACAAAAGAGGATTATGTTGCACCTTAAGTAACTTAAGATACTCCACCGTCTCCTTATTACCCAAACCTCTAGCATTCCATAAAATTGCAGCCATATATAAACAAATTTAAAGATTGACCTGATGGGCTCTTGAAGCAGCCCTAGTAATACGCTTATTCTGCGCAATATACGCTGTCTTTTTCTTCCTTGCAAAAAGAGTACGGCATTGTTTTTGAAAACCCGTATACTTCGCTGAGGTTATAGCTAGCTGTCCAATATCATCCACAGAAGAAGACCGCTTCAAAAAACCCAGAGATGAGGCAGATTTTTGACCTTCCAGCTTGGATTTGGGAGCAATGTGCGAAATTGTCTGATGCAAGCTGTCCATCTCACCCATATTCTGCAAGTCATCCAAAGCTGCAAATGAGTTAGACAACCGAGGTCTCATATCAATCATTTTGGAGCCAGTCCCGCAGTCAGTTCCAACATCTGGATTATCCCCAGTAATTTGTTCAATTCCAGCATCCAGCTCACACCCAACAGGAGGTTTAGGGTCAAGATTGCATCCATTATAGTGCGATGCACCAGTATCACTGAAATTGCCAACCTGATTGATCCCATTACTGGCTCCCATAGTATCTTCCTTCCGATCTGGGGTAGAGGCAATGTCAATAACCTCAGTCTCCTTAGGACAACCATCGAAATCCTTTGAGTTAGACCCTGAGCCTTTCTCATTCAACACCCCTGGTTTAATTGGCACCCACTGTTGAGTGATTTTAGCATTACCTGAATCTGTAATCTTATCATCACCGTGGCCGTCAATGACCACCTTAGCTTTAAACATCGCAACCGGCCTCGTATGATTATCTGTGGGCAGGTTACTCTTATAATCACCGTGATCATGCATAACAGTCTTAGATTTGTCTTTCGTAGACTTTAGTTTAGGCAGTTGCTTTCTTTTCTTACGACATTCATCTTCCACATGACCTAACAAGCCACATCCCTCACAATACGAGATATTGCCTTCAAAGTCGATTGATTGCCAAAAGCCACAGTCTTTACTCGTGCCAATCCAAATCCTAGACGGAAGAACTAGAGAGACATCTACCTCTATACAAATTCGGGCAAACATTGGATGAGACAGAGTTAACGTGCGATCATCAGCCCAATTCTCCTTAAACTTGCAGGATTAAAGAAAGGCAAAGGTAGATGATGTAACCTTACCCACACCGCAACCAAAGAGCTATCCTTCTTGAACTCAAAGTCTTTAGACCAGCGGAAAAGACGATACATACATGTCTCGATCATGCGAGACTCCTTCGATAAAGCCCGAATCGTATCTTTTTCCGATGATAGGTGCACCATAACATGTCTTGGATCAAGGAGGCCAACAATATAAGAGCTGGTTAATCTCCAGTTCTTCGATATATGATCACGGATCACATGCACCGAAGGCCGCCCAACTGAGAATTTCATAATCAAAGTGTTACCAAACTGCTTTTCAAGCAAGTCCATCTCCACCGGTGAGAACAAGCAACCTGGTTCATCCTGAATCGATACCGTTTGTCGGGGTGCCAAAGACAACTCAGTAAGAATCGGTTTGGTATTAGGGTTTACGCACGTTTGCCCAGTCTTTTGAGAAAGAGCCGCCGCATAAGACAGAGATGGGCGGGACTGTGATGGCGCGTGTTGAAGGGAGGGATTAGGGTTGGATGTAATCACCGGAGGAGGATCCTCCGTGGGGGAATCCGGCGGCATAGCCAACCGGCCGGGCCAAACCCTAGAACACGCACAGACAACGCCTAGAGAGAAATTTTTAGAGAGAGAAATTTTTCGAGAAATATCGGATGGCTTAACACTTAATGAGTGGTATTGTTACTGGATTCGAAACCTCCATCAATCGTTTCAACATTAACACCCTGTCCTTCATAGGGGTGTGTTGAAATTTACTGACAAACTCATCAACACAATGACTCATTCGAACTTCTAGTTCCTCCCTCATACCAATTACCTCATCTCTCTTATATGGTAGTATATCTAATTTTCTCCAAAAATAATCAACTTGTTCAAGGGGAATTGGTTTGTCCAATCTCACATACTCAGAAATCTCATGAGCACAAGACAATCCGCACGTCTTTCTCAATATACACCCATACAACAAAAGGATTTGCACCATCTTCACCAATGATGCTTATTTCTTCATAAATCTTGTTCAATGCATGTATCGACACCATACCTCGCAGATCTATAAATACAATTAATTTGTATTTATGTTGGACTACATTCTTGCTCTTCTCAAATGACTGCTTGATTGCATTGTGTGATATCTCAATCAGCGTGTGCATATGTTGCAAACATGTCTCGAAATTACCCTGATGACTCTCCACCCTGAAATATGATACATACAATCAATAACAATTTTAGGTATGTATCTAACACATATAGAAATCAATTACATTAAAGTGAAATACCTGTTTTTTGTGGTGTTGTCAAAATGCATGACAATATTTGTCCAATAAGCTGGTGCATTTTCTATCGACCATCACACTCGATAACTTTACTCTTCGTACGAGCATTGTAGATAGTCTTTATTGTGGACTTATTATGTCCAAATTTCTGTTTTAAACCAAACAAAATGTCCTTCAATTTACCATTGTTGTGTGACAAATCAACTACATAGTCCTCCTCTTCCACTAATAATCGACCAACATATGAGTGGCCTTCCAAGTATTCCGCAGTTGGATGATTGTGCATACCACATTAAACCTCTAATTGCCATTGATTATCTGATACTTGCTTCCACCTCAAACGAAAAGGACATTCACACTTTTTCGTACCAGTTTTTCTCTTCCTTTGCACTTTACTCACATTAGCCTCTTCGATATTTTCGCTGATAATGCCTCAACCTTTTTCTTTTGACAGTAATGCCTCCTACGTTCACAAGCCATCAACATCCGAGCTCTTTTCTTACCCACACCACTGTCCGATCTGCTGATTACTATCACAATGCCATGATCATTTCCCTTAGCGCGCACCCAATCAAATATATTCTCACGAGATGAAAATAATTCATGCGTCGTGAACACGTCTGTGTAATCCATAACAATATCTTCAACATTGTTTTCAGCATTATGTTCAAAAGGAATAATTTGGTCTTTTTCAGGACCAACAACACTGGACTCCGTAGACAACGTGCTTGAATCCTGTTAACAATTACAAAACTTGATCAACGAAGAGTTAAAATCAAAATGTTCGGTAGGGGGCTGTGGAACAACATAAGGCTGTTCGGCACCCCTATCGAACACTCTGAGGTGTGTTCGGTGGGCACTAGCCGAACGTACTTCAGAGTGTTCGGTAGGGGGTGCCGAACAGTCCTTATGTTGTTCTACAGCCCCAACCGAACAGCCCTGAAGGTGTTCGGTAGCCTATGACCGAACATGATTACCCAGGTTACTCTGTCTGTGCTTCGAAAAAATTGAAGATAATTAAAATTTAATCCATGAAATGAGATGGAATACTTACATAATTGGTCCCTATCACTTCTTTGTGCTCCATTAGCAGTAATGTAGATGTATTTTTGGAGATTTAGAGTTTGAAGTTTGATGAAACTTAGAAGAAGATGAATGGGGTGTGTGAATTTTGATGGAGGAATGAATTTGTTGAGAGAGAAGGGTGGGGTGTACTAAAAAAATCTTGAGGGGTGGACTTAGAACTCTTGGGATGAAATGAAAAGGAGGAGGGGATTGTATTTAGTAACACTAAGAGCATTTATGTCTAAATTTATAATGATATTTTTATAATATATGTAGCGGGTGTACTTAGAGGATGTAAAAGTGTTAATAGCAGTGTTGCATCTTAGCCTAGATTTGCTTGAATCCATAACCTAAGTCTAAGACAAGGTGACTAATGGGCTGCGTGTACATTAGAGTGGCAACTTGTACTTAGACATAGCTTGAATAGCCTAGGATTGCTTATTGTAAGTAGCCTTGAAGAAGATAGCCTATAGGACATCGGACGTCCTGCACAATAGGCAAACAATGCATCGCGATCTTTCGTTTGAATATCGGACAAGCTCATATCGGCCAAGCTTCATCGGCAATGTTGAAGAACCTTAAGAACGTCCGATAAGAGAACCGCCTAAGACATGTCCTAATTTGTGGACTTCATTGACTTCGATGCAACGTTAACCCGCAAAACGCATTCAATGAAGGTTTCCATTCTTGGCATACAACTCGAAAAGGACATTCCTCCTGCAAGCAGCACCGCCTATTTTTAGCAAAGTGTCGGAAACAGTGCAAGCTACGTCGGCCTATCGAGTCAACAACCGATTAGAGCATTAATTGCTCTTAAATTCAAATTAGAAGACCACCAACGGCTCCAGCTTCCTCCCGCATATAAAAGGAGAATCCATTGCTGCATTCAATACACTTCAACAACTACAACTCGAATCTTCTTCATCTTCTTCAAGTGCATTAAAAGCTTAAACGTCCTATCGTACTTCCTTCTTTGAAGAGCTTCACACGACGATCAGTCCATTAAAGCTCTTCATTGATTGCAACACCTAGCTTTTCATAGCTCACGAGAATTGTATCTTATTGATATCAATTCTCCCACACAAACACTTGGTCAACAAAATTTTTGTACACAATCCATTAGAGATTTAGTTTGTAAAATATCTAGTGGAAAAACTTAGTACACGATTTTCAAATCCAAAGTTGACCACTTTGGTTGTGGACGTAGCACTTATTTATAAGTGTGAACCATATTAAATATTCTGTCTATTTGTGTGTGATTGTGATTTGATTGTGTTGCTTTAAATTTCCGTTTCCAATCTGTTAGAACGCGATCTTGTCTGCCAAGATCGGCCATTCTCAACTTGTCTGTGCTTCACAAGACTTCCGCCCAAAATTTTTAAATCCCTAGTGAAGTAAGATTTTTGAATCAATTTCAAAAATTGGACATAGGCTATTCAACCCCCTTCTAGCCTATATAGAGCAACCTTGGACCTAACAATTGGTATCGAGCTTAACTCTTTGAAAACTAGTTTTTCCGAGATTAACCTCTTGAGAGATTAAAGATCATGGCTGCTCACCAAATGTTGGAAACCTCAAACGTGAACCATTGTCTGTCTTGGATGAAGTTCACTTTGACATCTGGAAAGATAAAGTCAAAAGACATATGAATTCAATTGACAAACGTTTGTGGAAATGTGTCACGATGGACCCGAATTCCAATGAAGCCTAATACACCGGCCGCGGTAGATCCAACCGCTGAAGTACCAAAGCCGAAGAAGAGTGGGATGATGAAGACGAGAAGAATGATGCTCGGATGGAAAGGCCATCAACATCATTACCATGTGTTGATATAAGCACTTATCGCCAGATTATCAACTTGGACACAAAGGAGATGTGGGAAGCCATCCTTGAATATCTTGAAGGTGATGGCGAGACAAAGAACAACAAATTATATACTGCATCCAGTTTGACTCCTTCAAAAGGATCCCAAAGAGTCTCTGAAGTGCCTATGACAGATTCTATGAGGTAGTCAACTCTTGCTATTCATTAGGAAAGAAGTATGAAAAGAAAGAAATAAACATGAGATTTCTAAATGCACTAGGCGATCTATGGCATGTTAAAATCACGCCATGAAAGAGTCAAAAGATTTAAACAAATTGACTCTTAGAAACCTTTATGCTAGTCTTTCGGTTTATGAGCTTGAGATCCAACAAGCTCAAGAAATGGAAAAGAGTTTTAAAAACTTGTCCTTACCATGTCTATCGAACCTTCCTGTTCAAAACCCGATGAAACACCTTCTACATCCGTGAAGATGATGATATTCTTTCGACGAAGCCTTTGCTATGTTTGTAAAGAAATATCAACGTTTCAAAAGGTTTAATAAACCATCATCACATAGGCGGTCTTCTCACAAAGCTGCCGTTCCTTATAAAACAAGCGCTCAACCAAAAATTCGCTCCTTATAAATCGGACCATCAAAAGGATAATGAGCTAGTTTGTTTTAACTGTAGGAAACCAGGCCATTTTGCCTCTAAATGTCCAAAGCCAAAGTATGAATTTTATAAGAAACGTCCCAAACTAAATTTCAAAAACAAAAAGGGATGGTGGTGAAGACATTGATGAAAGCAATCGCCTACATGGTGTGACACCGACACCGATGAGGATGACTCTTGTGACTTTCCGAAGAAGCCAACATATGCCTTATGGCCGGGAGTCACCACATGATTCGGTGAGGTCACTACCATTTCAACAAGATGACAGTGATGATGATGATGAGCTCAATGAACCATCAAAGGGAGAGCTCATCAAAGCTAACAAAGACATCTTTGGAAGAGTTTTCAAAATTCAAAGCCGCCTATGTGAAATTAGCCAAGAAGCATGAACTAGTGTCTCGAGAAATCAACCTTGATGTCTAAGATCAAAGATCTTGATAGACAAAGTGAAAGTATCAAATTGCAAAAAGAGAACAAAGCTTTGATGAAAAAGTGGACTTCCTACTTGAACACATCAAGAAGATAAATTCGAGAAAGATGACCTTCAAAAGGTTGTCAATACTTGGAATAACTCTAAAGGAAACTTTGATACCATTCTCTCAAACCGAAAACTTTAGATGACAAAGCGGTATTGGTTTCCAAAGTGAGTTCAAAGTAGGTAGTTCTTCTAGTTCTCAAAAGGATGAGACATCGAAGTGATTCTTTGAAGAATTGGTTGTAGGAGTTTCTTATGACCAGCGGTCTCCCAAAAGGCAAGGACTTGGCTTTAACAAAGTTCCTTTTGTTTATCCCAAGAACACAAAAGACAAGTCCAAAAGAAAGCAATCCGCCGGATGACTCTGCTAATAGTGAGTCGAGCAACTAAAACGCCATTAGTCACCCTAAGAAAACAGGATGACTAATAGCAAGTCTAGGAATTCTCGGCTCAAACCTATTAAATTTGTCAAAGGCAAGGCTGATCCCAACACCGCCTATAAAAGGGTAAAAGAAGTGAATTCGATAAAAAGCTTAAAGGACATGTGCTGTAAATACAAAATCTTTTGATAAAAGGTCTACCTATGGTAAACCTAACATCAACAAGAAAAGGCATTTTCGGCCTAAGTCCTATAGGCCAATTATCGCCGAAAGATCATTCCAAAGACTGGCGATATTAAGAAGCCTCAAAAGAAATCATTACTCATGTTGAAGGATTTCACAAATGCTCTTCGCAAATGCCATGGTCATGAGATTCATGAATGCCTTCGAGATTCACACCTAAATCTAGAGGATTTACTCCTCCAAAGGTTAAACAAGTGTGGATCCCAAAAGGTTGCTAACCTTGAGGACCCAAAAATAAAGGGGACCATATTCTTAAATGTCTATATTTCAGAATGCTTCATGGTGTCAATGAAGAAGAGAAAGATCTATGGTATCTAGACGGTGGATGCTCAAAGCATATGACCGGTGATCCAAATCTTCTTTCAAGCATTGTTGAAGCAAAGGTCCTCATATTTGGAGATAACTCAAAAGGGAAGACCATTGGTTATGGAAGTATAATCGAGGCAATCTCTCCATCAACAAAGTCTCTCTAGTTGAAGGTTTAAAGCACAATCTAAGCATATCACAATTCGTGATAAAGGGCTAACATGTCGGTTTTCCTCTAGTCAATGTCTCATAAAGGACAATGAGACATGTTCAACTATCCCGGGATTCGAAAGGGAATGTCTATCTTTGTTGACCTAAATCCGTTGGAAGAAAATCAAATCTTTGCTTGGTTGCTAGGTCATCAGCCGACAATGGTTGTGGCACAAAGGCTTAGTCATCTCAATTTCAAATACCGAGAAGCTATCAAAAGACAATCTAGTTGTCGGTTTGCCTAAAATATCATGAATCACGTCTGCGAGCATGTCAACTGGGCAAACTACATAAATCTTCCTTCAAAAGCAAGCCTTGCCTATCAACAACTGGACCTCTACGGCTCTTGCACATGGATCTGTTTGGACTGTAACTACTACAAGTCTTGGTGGCGGCAAGTATACTCTTGTGGTAGTTGATGATTACTCAAGATTTACTTGGGTAGAAATGATGTCCTCCAAAGATGAAGCATATGACATCATTCGAACTCTTCGAAGACTACAAACTCGAAGTGGATGATATCTCGATGTCGATCGGACAATGGAACGAGTTCAAGAACAATGGTGTTGCCAAATATTGTGATGACCATGGAATTGGTCACAATTTCTCTGTTGGCACACCTCAACAAAATGGAGTTCTTGAAAGGAAGAACAGAACTCTCATTGAAGCAGGAAAGACAATGATTGCGAAGCCAAACCGCTATGTATTTCGGGAAGGCGTGAACACGCCGCTTCACACAAAACAGGTCCATCATAAATAAATTTCATAACAAAACTCCATATGAAATATGGAGAGCGAAACTCCCAACATTGGATTCTTTAAAATATTTGGTTGTAAATGCTATGTTCTTTACAATGGTAGAGAACATAGAGGTAAGTTTGAATCCAAAAGTGATGAAGGAATTTTTGGGATATGCCAAGTTTTCAAAAGCATACGAGTTTATAATAAAACTTCACTTAGAGTTGTTGAATCGTACATGTTTCTTTTGATGAATTTGATTTCATTGGGCCACATTTGGCTCCTAAGGTTACTAATGATTCGATGAATATGAGGCAGTGCAACGCCAAGTCCCGATCTGCCGATCCTCCTTCTTCACAAGATCTTCCAAGAGTCAACTGTTAGAATCCTCAAACGAACCAACAAATGAACACCCTGAATCCCCTTTGCCTTCCACACCGAAGTCATACAACCTACCTTGGAATTAACCTACCCTTTAGAAAACCAAGCTTACTTCTACTTCTCAAGAATCCAACTCGCCATACAATAGGACAAGTTCAACTGCGAAAGTTAGGAAGTAAAAGATCATCCTATCACTCAAATCATTGGAGATCTTAATGCCGGTGTTCAAACTAGACAAGCTTCAAGAAACGAATGCATGTATTCTACCGCATTTGTATCTAACATTGAACCCAAAAGATTGATGAAGCTATGGAAGATCCAAGTGGGTGGAAGCTATGCAAGAAGAGCTAAACCAATTTGACAGATGCCAAGTCCGTCACTAGTCCCTAGGCCCAAAGGACAAGCGTTATTGGCACAAAGTGGGTTTTCGAAACAAAATGGATGAAAACGGCAACATTACAAGAAACAAGGCAAGACTGGTAGCCCAAGGATACGGACGGAGGAGGGTATTGACTATGATGAGACATTTGCCCCGTTGCAAGATTAGAGGCTATCGATTATTCTTGGCCTATGCCTCTTACAAGGACTTCAAAGTTTATCAAATGGATGTAAAGAGTGCATTTCTAAATGGAGAACTTCAAGAAGAAGTCTATGTTGAGCAACCACCGGGTTCATAGACTGCTCAAGAAGAGAGATGTCTACAAGCCGAGGAAAGCCCTTTATGGACTCAAACAAGCTCCAAGAGCCTGGTATGAGACCCTTTCAAAGTTCTTGATATCTCAAGGCTTTGTAAGAGGTCAAATTGACACTACTCTTTTCATTATGAAGCATAAAGGTCATTCCTTACTTGTTCAAATATATGTTGATGATATTATCTTTGGTTCTACTAATGAAAATCTTTGCAAAAGGTTTGAAAAGCTTATGCGAGTAAATTTGAGATGAGCATGATGGGAGAGCTCAACTTTTTCCTTGGTCTTCAAATTCAACAAAGTTCAAATGGTATCTTCATCAATCAAGCCAAATATGCAAAGGATGTCATCAAGAAATTTGGTCTTGAGAATGCAAACGACTTCACTCCTATGGCTACTAACGCCATCTTGACAAAGATGAGAAGGGCAAGAAAGTGGACATGACTCTCTGAGGCATGATTGGTTCACTTTTATACTTAACGCTAGTAGGCCGATATCATGTTTCTTTGTTTGTGTTTGTGCTAGGTTTCAAGCGATCCAAAGGAGTCTCACCTACAAGCAGCAAAAGAATCATCGATATCGATAGATACTCCCAATTTGGGAATCGGTATCCTAGAGATTCATCTTTTAATCTTATAGGCTATTCGATGCCGATTTTGCTGCATGTAAAGTTGACAGAAAAGCACAAGTGGGACATGTCAATTCTTAGGAAATAGACTTGTCTCATGGGCCAGCAAGCAAACCTCTGTTTCAACTTCAACAATGAAGAATACATAGCCGCGGTAGCTGCTCACAATTGCGTGGATCAAACAAAGAACTAGTTGACTATGAGATCAAAGCGATGATTGTCCTATAATGTGTGACAACACATCGGCAATTCGCTCTCAAAATCTGTCATGCACTCCAAAACAAAGCACATTGATGTGAGATATCACTTTCTTAAAGATCATGTTGAAAAAGGTAACATCGGCATGCAATATGTGCCTACAGAGAATCGTAGCGAGACATCTTCACAAAACCACTTGATTCAACCAGGTTTGCTTATTTAAGAGGAGAGCTTGGTATGCTTGACCTCAATCCTTAATCCTTTCTAGCAAATTCTTTAAGTTATTTTATAAACCGCCGTTATTAAACTGCCTATGTGATCGCCGATCTCAACTCGCCGAGTAAATAGACAACCTTGGGTAAGTGACTATCTCCACATCGGCGGTCTTCGATAAAATAGGCGACTCGATAATATAGGAAGACTTAAGGGCGCCATACGTATGTGACTCATCGTGTAATAAATGCGGACTTCAAATTTTATCAAATTCCATTTAGTGGCTGTCGAGGTATAAAAGGGTAAAATGTACACTCTTCACAACTCTCAACAACCGCCATTTTCAACTTTCAAAAACCTTTCAAGCTTCCAATCGCAATCCACTCAAATCGTCTCAAACCTCCAAAATCTCAAGTCTCTATACTTAAAATCATCAATGGTAAGGATTTCTACACCTTCTTGATTCTTTAAATCCAGTTTATGGTCTTGTTTTGACCTAATTTGAACTTTTCAAACCGTCCACCATTGATGAACGTGCTATATTGCGATTGTTGCTTGAATCATGCTTTGTGTAAAATGTGTTGTAGAGATTCTGTGGTACTATGTTTTCGCTTATATCGCTTTGTTTGCTTGAATCGACAAACTCGAGATATTTGAAAACCGATGATGAACTGTTCTTATATTTTGGTTCAATTTGTCTATATTTTGGGTTTTGATCGAACATACTTGTTTATGTTAATATCTGATTTCTTGATTATCTCGATTCTTGCATATCCGCCGATTTCTATATATTTGTTCTCACATCTCGATTATGTAGGGAAAGTCTAAATCCTCAAAAGCTGCCACCACTTCATCTTCCGCCTCGCAAAGCCAACCAGTGCATTGGCCGCCGAGCTCCCAATCAAGATCCTTCCCGGTCAAGTTATCACCCGGGATGACCATAGACCGAGACTCCATCATTTGCACATCTGCTGATGCCCTTCTAAAAGATTTGGCCGAGTGTGGCCTTCTCCCCTGTTCCAACTCAACGACACCCACTACAAAGAACTATCTAGCCGAGGAATTCTATACAAGGATGATTACGCCTCCTCCTCGCCTAATGCCTCAGAGCCGTCAACTTAAGCTATATCAAGGGCTACATCGAGGCCACTACATCAAGTTGACCTACAAGGATGTTGGAGAAATCCTTGACCGCCTGTTGAAGGCAAATTGGACTTGACCGATGCCGAATCGGCACTTGCTTGGGAAATGATGAGGGGTGCCCAACCGAGAGGTTCTCCGAGATGTCCGGAACCTCTTCCCGTAAAACCCCTATCATATCGGCCATCGCTCGACAAGAGCATCTTATTCAAAAATGGCTCGAGGGACATCTTCACCTCCCAACACTGATGTGGACCAAGGCCGTGGTCCTTCGCAAGCAACTCAACCGGGCAAAGATCATCTTTTCAATGCCGTCCCAGCGTTCTCAAGTCCAAGCTCACCCGTCCATGAAGAGGCCCTTTGTAAGGGTTATCAATGTCATCCTCCGACGTTATGAGGAGATTGATGAGCTGGTCGCTCGACGACCTCATCAAGGTGTCCAACACCTACGTCTTCACGGTCAACAACATCACCCGCTATCGGGATGATATGGCCAAAGGACAACCAACGGTGAGGCCGCTGCTGCTGCTGCCTTCTGCTGCCTGCTGCACTCGCCCTGCTACTCTGGTGGCCCTCTACCCAAGCCGCCAAGGGTAAGAGGAAAGTCACCTACACCGCCGGGTTACCGGGAGGAGGAGGAGCCTACACCCATTGGGCCGAGCCGCTGAACATTTTGACCTCGGTGGACCATGACCCATATGAGCCTGCCGAGCCTCCTACCAAAAGCCTAAACACTCTCCTCTCTCACCCCAAAACTCAAACAACCAGAAACCGCTCAAAGGCGTAGTTGAGAAGGACCCATCAACCTTCCAACCACCGACCTCTCCAAACCCTCTAAACCTACCTCCCTTCCTCCAAACCCAAAACCAAACAAACCCTCCTACCCACAGATGAATCATTTGGCCTTCCTAAGGTCTCATCCACACCAGTAGTGTCGCTGTCTCCACCTGCTTTCTCCATGTTCCTCCACCACAGCTTCCCACCACAACATCTCAATCACCAACTTCGCCTCTTCCACTCCTACTAAGTCCAAGCATGGCAAACGTTTTAAAAGAGTGCAAAGAAGAGGGTACATTTTGTGGGCCGCCGATGAAACCACTTCTCCTCCACCTTCACCACCTCGCCTACTACCACTACCACCTCACCTGCTTCCTCACCTCCTCCATCTGCTCCCATCCAAACAACCACCACACAAGAGCCATCTATCTCACCGCCACCTCTTCCACCACTCCTCCAAACGACCTATCTCTCCCTCTTCGACCCGCCTACTCCCAAACGCCTCAAAACCAATCCCTATAACCACCTACACCCTGAGGTGCAGGCTCTGCTGTCCTTCAGAGACAGCAGGCCTAAACCCAACCATGCCGACACTGACCCTTTCTTAGCCACCCTTGACTACCCCAAGAGATTTCCCTGTCAGCCTATGTCTGCAGGTGAAATCATCTTTCAATGGGGTGCCTACTATGACCCTCTTCCTCCCGCCTGGTCACAACTCTTTTCTCCCACAACTCGCGGTTCAAGATCTTATGATCTTCAACCAATGGGTTGCAATCCATAAAGACCTAGGCCTTCCCTTCCCACCAAATCGGACATCTCCCCTTCCTCTCTCGCCTAAACCCCGGTCTTCACCATTATCGGCCATCCTTCCATCCTTTTTCACCCTGTGGTCTACACCTTCATTGATGTAGTCACCACTTACCTTGGCTTCAACCCTCTCATCCCTATTCTCTTCCTTTCTCCTAGTCTTTCTCCTTTCTTTTCTCCTCCTCCCTTCTTCATTCACCCCCTTTCCTATGTCATCTACATAGAAAGGCTCTTCCCTGTTCCTCGCGTCTTCCCTAGCCTTCCTCCCCTATTGATATTTCCTCCACCATCCATTCTCCCTCATCCTCTAGCCAATCCTGTCTCCACCACCATCCTCCACCCTCACCTACCCAAGCCACCACCATCCTTCCCCTCACAGCCCATCATCTCTTCCAGAGTCATCCCGACTCGTCGATACCTATCCCGCCGAGGGTACATCAATTTTTGAAAGATTTTGAGGTCATCTCCGTTGACGACCAAGGCCCCGCACCCTCTGCAGATCTCTCACATCACCCATGTGCAGCCGATCGCATGACTCAGTGATGGAAATTTCAAAGGGTGCAAAGGCCGCTTTGATGCCTCGCCACGATCCATCTCGGCCGGCAAGCCCTTGCCGCCGATCTCGCCTCTTCCTCCAAGACATCTCGCCATCTTCGAAACCAACTGGGACAACCTCGCCACTAAGATGATGCAGTCGTCGACATGGTTGAAGCGGCTACAAGCTTGTGCTTCACTCCCAACGCCAGCAAATCGCTCTGTTCATTCCTCCGTGCGCGCGACGCGTAATCTCACGACCAAGCACTTGGCTTACTATCGCAAAGAGCGCAAAACTACCGAGAACCTCGGCTTTATTGATGCCTCGCTTGCGCCCATGAAGGAGGAGATGGCCGAGACTCAACAATGATCGCAGACCAAGCTCATTGAGCATAATGCTCGCTCAGCGTAAGAACAAAGAGCTCTCCTCGAATTGGCGACACTAAAGAAGAGCTAGCAGCGAAAACGAAGAAATTGCAAGACTTAAGGCTGTTGACTCTAAATGGGCATCAAGAGCATATGGGCAATCTTCATCGTGCAAAGGCAAAGGTCGTGCATCATCTCGGTCATCTTCTCGAACCAAAGATAATATTTTGTATAATCTTTTGCTAAACTTTGTAATTAAACAACTTGTTTAATTAACAATGTCTATGTTTTAAAACTTTCATGCTTTATTATGATCGCTTATTATGTGTGTGCATGAAATTTAAACCACCGGTTTAAAGACATGTCCTATATTGCCTATTGCCTATTCGCATGTCTTTAAATTCGGTCTAATTACAAGTGTCGATGCTTAATTTCCTGTTTGTAAACACTTTGTAATTCTTGAATACAATGACCTTTATGTAAGTTCATCTAGGGCATGCTTATTTAATATATCAATCTTACAAGCATGTTATTACTAGACTTGAACATGGTCACCGATATTGTATTCGTAGGGTCATGGACTCAAGCAAATAGGAGGAGATTGTTGCATCTTAGCCTAGATTTGCTTGAATCCATAACCTAAGTCTAAGACAAGGTGACTAATGGGCTCGCGTGTCTTAGAGTGGCAACTTGTACTTAGACATAGCTTGAATAGCCTAGGATTGCTTATTGTAAGTAGCCTTGAAGAAGATAGCCTATAGGACATCGGACGCCCTCGCACAATAGGCAAACAATGCATCGCCAGCTTTCGTTTGAATATCGGACAAGCTCATATCGGCCAAGCTTCATCAGCAATGTTGAAGAACCTTAAGAACGTCCGATAAGAGAACTGCCTAAGACATGTCCTAATTTGTGGACTTCATTGACTTCGATGCAACGTTAACCTGCAAAACGCATTCAATGAAGGTTTCCATTCTTGGCATACAACTCAGAAAAGGACATTCCTCCTGCAAGCACAGACCGCCTATTTTCAGCAAAGTGTCAGGAAACAGACTGCAAGCTACAGGTCAGCCTATCAGGAGTCAACAACCAGATTAGAGCATTAATTGCTCTTAAATTCAAATTAGAAGACCACCAACGGCTCCTAGCTTCCTCCTGCATATAAAAGGAGAATCCATTGCTGCATTCAATACACTTCAACAACTACAACTCTGAATCTTCTTCATCTTCTTCAAGTGCATTAAAAGCTTAAACGTCCTATCTGTACTTCCTTCTTTGAAGAGCTTCACACTACGACGATCAGTCCATTAAAGCTCTTCATTGATTGCAACACCTAGCTTTTCATAGCTCACGAGAATTGTATCTTATTGATATCAATTCTCCCACACAAACACTTGGTCAACAAAATTTTTGTACACTATCCATTAGTGATTTAGTTTGTAAAATATCTAGTGGAAAAACTTAGTACACGTTTTCAAATCCAAAGTTGACCACTTTGGTTGTGGACGTAGCACTTATTTATAAGTGTGAACCATATTAAATATTCTGTCTATTTGTGTGTGATTGTGAATTGATTGTGTTGCTTTAAATTTCCGATTTCCAATCTGTTAGAACGCGATCTTGTCCCGCCAAGATCGCCCATTCTCAACTTGTCCCGTGCTTCACAAGACTTCCGCCGCAAAATTTTTAAATCCCTAGTGAAGTAAGATTTTTGAATCAATTTCAAAATTGGACATAGGCTATTCAACCCCCCCCCTTCTAGCCTATATAGAGCAACCTTGGACCTAACAAGCAGCTATTTATTTTATTATTAGTTTTACTACGAAATAAATAAATTACATAAATGATTTATTATTATTTCATTCTTTTGTGCCATTTTATTATGGATAGACGTGTTCTATGTGCCCGTATCTATAACACACTATCAATATGAGACCGAATCAAAATATAATATTCATCCGTCCTTAAATTATTATCTTGTTTGACCCGATAAATAGATTTAGAAAAAATAATTGACTTGATTATTAATATTAATATTAATATAGTATATAGTTTTCTTTAATGTCATGTATATGTTGACCATAATTAAAGTATGTAAAAAAATAAAAATAAAATAATAAAAGTAATGTTCTAATATTTTTTTAAACAAAATAGTGTAATTATTTAGAAATGGATAAAAAAGGGTAGCATCACAATAATTTATGGAACGAGGGAGGAGTATAAATATAAGGGTTACTATTAACACCACCTTTTCCTCTTAATACACCTCCTCTACTAATTTTACACCAATATAATTTTTAAATACACCACCCAACATTTTCTATTTTACCCCTCTCACTTAACTCATTATTTCTTTCCCAATACACCCACCCAATATACTTGACACCCACCACAATTTCTCAATACACCACCTTAATTCAAACATTTTCTTCCCGCAACATACTGAGCCTTCCCCTCTGTATAAGAAAAAAAAATAATAATAATAATTTCAAACTCAACACCTCCGTTCTGCAAACTCCCAAAAAACACCCCAGCAATTTTGGAGAATGAAGAAGGAAGAAGAAGAAGAGGAAGAAGAAGACAAAGAAAAATTTTGATTTCACAATGAGGAAAGCCCTAGGTATGAAATTCCTTTATTTTTAAGTTTAAATTGTTTCAATTTGTGCATTGAATATCATTTTATTTCTTTGGGTTTTGTTAATTTTCGTTATATTGTATGAAACGGTCGAAGGGTGTTCGGGATGGTTGAAGGAACACCACGTGGTGTTCGGGATTGGTTTATGGAACACCACGGTGGTGTTCGGCAAGGGCTTACCGAACATCCTGTGATGTTCTGCAACCCCAACTGTTCTGCAGGTGCTTCCCGAACACCACTGTGGTGTTCTGCAGGTGCTTCCCGAACACTACTGTGGTGTTCTGCAGGTGATTCCCGAACATCACTAGTATGTTCTGTAGGTGGTTCCCGAACACCACTAGTATGTTCGATAGGTGGTTCCCGAACACCACTGGTATGTTCTACAGTACTTCCCGAACACTACCGTGTGTTCGCGTGATCTTGAACAAATCCCGACCCAAAATGCATGAAAAAATCGAAATGAAGTGAAAAATTTGTAGTATAATGAAGTTAATGTAGGAAAGAATTGAGATTTAGATGGGTGCTTTGATAAATTGTTAGGTGGTGTATTTAGAGATTTAGGAGATATCTTAATATAAAGGTGAATATATTGAGGGTTACTATTAACACCACCTTTTCCTCTTAATACACCCATTTTCTTAATACACCTCCTCTATTAATTTTACACCAACATAATTTCTATATACACCACCCAACATTTCCTATTTTACCCCTCTCACTTAACTCATTATTTCTTTCCCAATACACCCACCCAATATACTTGACACCCACCACAATTTCTCAATACACCACCTTAATTCAAACACTTTCTTCCCGCAACGTCCGAGCCTTCCTCCGTATAAGAAAAAAAAAAAAACAATTTCAAACTCAACACCTCCGTTTCGCAAACTCCCAAAAACAACCCAAAATTTTGGAGAATGAAGAAGGAAGAAGAAGAAGACAAAGAAAAATTTTGATTTCACAATGAGGAAAGCCCTAGGTATGAAATTCCTTTATTTTTAAGTTTAAATCGTTTCAATTTGTGCATTGAATATCATTTTATTTGCTGGGTTTTGTTAATTTTCGTTATATTGTATGGAACTGATCGAAGGGTGTTCGGGATCGGTTGAAGGAACACCACGGTGGTGTTCGGGATCGGTTTATGGAACACCACGGTGTGTTCGGCAGGGCTTACCGAACATCCTGTGATGTTCTGCAACCCTAACTGTTCTGCAGGTACTTCCCGAACACCACTAGTATGTTCTGTAGGTGGTTCCCGAACACCACTAGTATGTTCTATAGGTGATTCCCGAACACCACTAGTATGTTCTGTAGGTAGTTCCCGAACACCACTAGTATGTTCTATAGGTGGTTCCCGAACACCACTAGTATGTTCTGTAGGTGGTTCCCGAACACCACTCGTATGTTCTATAGGTACTTCCCGAACACCACTGTGGTGTTCTGCAGACCAGTGTCGAACAAATCCCGACCCAGAAAATGCATGAAAAAAATCGAAATGAAGTGAAAAATTTGTAGTATAATGAAGTTAACGTAGGAAAGAATTGAGATTTAAGTGGGTGCTTTGATAAATTGTTAGGTGGTGTATTTAGAGATTTAGGAGATATCTTAATAGAAGGGTAGATATATTTAGTAGAAAAAGGGTATTTATGTCTAATAATATAATGGTATTTTTGTAATTTAATTTAAGGGGTGTATTAATAGGAAATGGTGGTGTTAATAGTAACTCTCGAATATATTTAGTAGAGAAAGAGTATTTATGTCTAATAATATAATAATATTTTTATAATTTAATTTGAGGGGTGTATTAATAAGAAATAGTGGTGTTAAAAGTAACTCTCTGTAAATATATGCAGAGAGTTTTATAGCGGCGGCGAAGACTTGTGTTTGACAATCGCCCTTCCTTACCCGGGGAATTCTTAATTCACAGAAATTCTTAACCCCAACGGATATAACCATATGTGGTCGACAACCAACGGCCTAAAAAGAATTTTCCTTTCCCTCTGAGCCGAGACTACTTCCATGGCTAGTCTGAGCTTCAACGTTACCAGAATCGGACACCCCTCCTCTCTTCAATCATGGGAATCCAAATCCATCTCCAACTTCACTTCACTCTCAAACTCAATCAAATTCCCATTCTGTTCATTCACAAAACCCCACCATTCCCGCTCCTCAGTTCGACCCAATAATTCAGTCTCAGAGAGCTCGATTGTTTCCTCATTGCCATTGAAGACCGAAACAAATGAGGAAGATCTGGTGGATGTTGATGACCCAACTGTAGAGTTGAGTTATCTCGACCCGGAAATCAACCCGGAGAGCGTCTCGGAATGGGAGTTGGATTTCTGTTCTAGACCCATTCTTGATATTAGAGGAAAGAAGATTTGGGAGCTTGTAGCTTGCGATAGCTCCCTCTCACTTCAGTATACCAAGTATTTCCCCAACAATGTCATCAATAGTGTCACTCTAAAGAATGCAATTGTATCCATCTGTGATGAATTGGGTGTGCCTTTGCCCGAGAAAGTTCGATTTTTCAGGTGAATTATTTGGTGCTCCCCCGTTTTATTTTTGACTTTTTTTGGTCAGCTTGATTAATTTGATCGAAAATCTCTAAAGAATGCTATTGTTTCCATCTGTCTGACGTGTCCTGCGGTAATTCAATCATGTGGCATGACTGGGTTAATGGCATGTCAACATTAGTGGCAAAAATAAAAATAGAAATTTAAGTAGGATGGCAAAAAATGAATACAATAAGTAGAGTAGTTAAAGTGGTATCCGAACCTAAGTACAATTGTACAAAATAACGTTAGGCCTTGAATTAACTACCTTTTTCTTTTCTTAATTTGTGTGTCGAGTCAAGCATGACTTTACTAAGAATGGAGGAATTTTTAATGTTGTTCCTGATAATTAAAATTTTTGTTAGCTGAAATATAATAGATGTATGTTTAATGATGATTTGATATATATACATGTTACTGGGGGTGGGGGGTGGAGTGGGAACAGTTTGAGCAGAACTGAGGGAGTATTTCCCTTTTCTGTTTTTCCATTATTGCTTAATTTTGTTCCCTTTGATATGATATGAATTTAATTATGATGTGGTTGTTAATTGTTTTGATGGGTTTATTTTAGATCACAAATGCAGACCATAATTACGAAAGCGTGCAAAGAGCTTGGTATCAAACCTATTCCGAGTAAACGTGTAAGTATCTTTTTTGTTGATGTTAAGATTCTCAACTGTATTTAGTATCTTATCAATCCATCGTAGTTGAATTCCCGTAGTAAATAGCTCAGAAATGCAAATCTAAGCTATTGTGCACTTTCTTGTGTTATGATCCGTTGTTGGTAATGTTGGCCTAGCAATTGTAAACCAGTAAAAGTTACTCAAGTAACGAAGAGATGATCAACATATCAAAACAAGTGAAAAGTTGCCTAATAACTGGACATATTCAGTGGATTCGGCTATCACATGTTGTTGAAAATGCAAGAGAAATCCAACCACCTCTTCCCCCCAGCCCCGGGACCCAGGAAAAATATTAAATCAAGGTAACCAATGGAAAGTGCTGATGAAATGGAAATTGCTTATACAGATTGTGTTGTTTCTAAGGCAATAGAATAGTAGCTGATCATAAAAGAAAGAGGGGAACGATGTAGTAGTAGTGCCTTTTTAGGCAGCATATACAATTCAAATGGAATCATTTTTCTGCTTTCTCTGTGTGTGAAGAAGAATTCAGCAGGCTTAATTGAACTTTGATGTATACATGCTGCAAGCCATAAAGAAGTTGTAGGGTTAAATAGCTTTCTTGTTTTGGTGGATTGGAGTTGAATAGTTTATCATTATCTTTTGAAGAGATCTATCTAGAGTGTTGTTGGATCACAGCATGGTTCTCTGAGATCCTAAGTGAACGATATGGGTCCTGCGCTTTTTTGATTACTTCATTGCTGATTGCTTGTATTCCGATTCACGTAGTTGGTTGAAGCTCAGTGGAACTCCTTTTATACTTTAGGGTGGTGTGGTATAGCATTAAATGTCAGCCCAGGTTGTTAATAAAATTTCCTGAGCAAATGAAAGATGGAGTGTTTCGGTGATATTGAAGCAAGCATTGTGAAGATTGAAAAGCTTGATGAGAAGTTTCTGCGAAGGAATATCATGAGAAGCTTGATGCAAACATTTTTTTTGAAGGGCACTAGATCTGCTGTTGGTTTTGAGGTTTTCCTTGGCCGTTTGAGTTTCAGGGGCTGTGATTTTTGGTGTGATGTTGCTTTCTTGGTCAATTCTTTTTGGCATATGCACCTTTGCGTAATTTATTTCTTAATTCATAAAATTTTCCTTTTGCTGCTCAAAATGAAACACTATATATATATATATATGTGTGTGTGTGTGTGTGTATGCCCACAAAGCATCCTCCTTGATGGAATTTTAATAGGTCATCACAACCGCTAAAATCAGTGTCCACGGTTGTGAGAGATTTCCCATGAGTGTAAGCCGGTTTAAGACTAGAACTCATTATTTATGGTGT
The DNA here is from genome assembly GCA_016624345.1 of Platycodon grandiflorus. Lineage (NCBI taxonomy): Eukaryota > Viridiplantae > Streptophyta > Magnoliopsida > Asterales > Campanulaceae > Platycodon > Platycodon grandiflorus. The sequence goes on from CM028368.1 coordinate 33,435,456, forward strand.
TGGTGGAGAAACTGCTGGTGTTTGTAGTAGGCCCTGTTCAATTTAATTTGTAAATCTTAATCCCGGTTCTAGTGGGCCTCAACGGTGTTGTTAAATTGTTCGTGGTGTCGTAAAGGAGAGGTGGGGGGTGGCGGTTGTGGTACTAGTCTTTGAATAGGTGCTCATTTTGAAGTTATCTGCTTTAGATTCTGGAAGCATCCCGCAGCATGATGAAAAGTCCAGAAGGATTCTTAACCATGCTAAAACTAATGTGCCTAGGAAGTTTTAATTTGAGTCCATATGTGGACCAAAGAATGGAAAAAAGGGGGTGGGATAAAATGCTTAAGAACAAAAACGACCGCACACACACCCACAGACAAGATTTAGCACAATCAAGATATGTTTGCACTAATCATGAGGGGCATTTGTTGGCATTTATATTTCAAATGGTGTGCAATTATACTTTGGCTATTATCCTGGAACATTAACGGACCTAGGAATATTTAGTGGTGAAGGTTCAAGAGCTCTTCAATATAAATTTCCCACGCCATAAAATTAGGAGTTTGGGGTTGTTCGTAGTCCCAAAGCGAATCAGCAATTAAGGAAGATGAGGGTACATTTGGTAGTAAAAAGTCGAGAAGGAATAATCCCAAGAGCAGTAACTAAGTTCCAACTCAACTAAGCCTTTGCCCCAGCTACTTGTGGTTGGCTACTTAATCCTTTTTTGACACACTATTACTACCAATTTCCAAGGTAAGATTATTGGTTACATCATGCTCACTCATATTCTACTTCGTTATTTCCGTCCATGCTAATTTGGGTCTTCCCTACGGCCCTACCTCTACCTTTGTTGTTCGGTTAAGTTCTAGAGATGAAAGATTTTCAAATTAGAGATATGGCCTCTGATTAATTTGAACCGAATTTCCATAACTAATGTCTTAAGAAATGGATGGTTATCTAGATCCTCCAAAACAACTGGAGAATTGGGATAAGTGTCGTTGGTTCTTTTAGCTTCAAAAAGAAGAGAAATCGCTTCTGAGTTCGTTTGATCTGAACACTGCTTATTCCTTTAACTAACACCTTAATCAAATGAAACCTAGAAGAGATACCATTCCAAATGTTGTCTTGTCATTAGCGGAATTCTAACACAGTTTCTTAATGGTGTGTTCTAAAGAGGAAATACTTTTCTATATACCTAGAAGTGTTGCGTTGTCTTGCCATTAGCTGAATTCTCTGGTTCTTTAGTAAATCAAAGGTTTTCTTGACAAAATAATGTAGCTATTGTGGATAGGCACACACATACATTAATGGGCAACACAGGCTGATAGTCTGCGGTTATTTAATGGTGTTACATTTTGAAATATCTTTAGAACAAACATAAAAATTAATCTTTTCTTCTTAAAATATTATGAACAGATTCTAGAGATTGAAGATCTTCTAAACAACATTCTAGCTGTGAACATTTTTGCTCAACTAATTTGAATTTCCTTGTAGCTGCACATGCACAGTCCTATATTGACATTATTCCAATGATTGCTTTGTTTTATTTCAGTGTCTATCATTACTTCTTTGGCTGGAAGAACGCTACGAAACTGTATATACGCGTCATCCTGGTTTCCAAAAAGGATCTAAACCACTTCTTGCATTAGATAATCCATTTCCGATGAATCCTCCAGATAGTTTGTATGGAGAAAAATGGGCTTTTGTCCAGTTACCTTTTTCAGGTACACTTATACTTGATTAAATTAGGATATCATATATTCTTAACAGCAAGAACATTTTCAGAACGTGTTCCATTAGTCATGTATATCTGCTACTTGAAATAGCAAATATCAGCTTTTGTTGATTATTATTGTTATTGTTTATATCCGGTGTCTGATATTGTCATGCATAGGTTAATATGTATATTCCATTTGCAGCTGTCAAAGAGGAGGCAGCATCTGTAGAAACCACATTTGTCTTCGGTGCAACTCTGGATTTGGATTTGTTGGGAATAGAAATTGATGAGAATACATTGATTCCTGGACTGGCTGTAGCATCTTCACGTGCTAAACCCATAGCAGGTTTGTACAGTCCTTCAATTTCTTTATATGGGGATGAAGCTACATACACAATTCTTTTCCAATTTGATGTTTCTTTCTATGACGAAACTATTAAGACACCATTATCATATCCAAAGGTAAGATATTCAACCCGTATTTGATGCAGCTTCGAATATACTCCAAAACTGGACGAAAACTTATACTACTATAGGTCATTGATAACTTTTTGGTCGTTTAATGTAACGGCGATAGAAGAGCAGTTTCTTATTGTGGGCTTCAGGTTTCGTTGTATTCATGCTTGAACTTGTCCCTAAGACTGTCCTTTTTCCAGAATGAAAACAGAAAACCCTTTATAAAACAGTGTAAGAAGCAAGTAGGACAGGTGTTGAATGAAAAATTTAGAACTTACTCTATATATATACACACACACACATATGTATATATATGTGTGTGTGTATATATATATATATATTACAGTTATAAAGGGACGAGTGTTTTGAAGCTCATCAGACTTTTGTGAACTGCCAAATTAAGCTGCTGCTAAGACCAAGTAATGATTACATAATCCACAAAAAACAATATTTTTGTCCTAAGGGAATGTGAGAAGGGATCAAACCTAAGACGTCATGCTTTGTGAAGCCCATGTCTACAACATTAGGCCACCCCCTATTATGGGTAGATAGTCTATTATATGCACAACTTCAAAATGATTAATTAATCTCTCCCACTACTCGAAACTTAACCACCAAGACTGCCATTTTATCGAAGGCAAAAACTTAGATAAGACCGTCTTACGGTAAGACAATCTCACATGACTAATGTAGTGTTAATGTAGTGAATTTGTCAAATTGACAGAGTCTTACGGTACGACGGTTTCACATGAGACCAACTCTTTATCGAAATATCAAAAGAAATCAAGAGATATACTCCAACAAAGTAATAAACATGGTCGGCCCAACCCTAAAGCTAGGGAAATTATGACTTTAGGCCTCAAAAAAATTACTACTTATTTTAATAATGTTTTTTAAATTTTAAGAGTAACTTTTTGTTTTCCTCACTCATTCATTAATAGTCATTATTAATGCAAGTTAAACGTTACTAACTTAATGTTTCTTAATATAATAATTTGATGAAATTTTTGACAATGAAGTTGTAAAATCTTTTAAGGAATCATTTAAAGTTGATTACTTCTTGTGCATAATAGATAAAACAATTACTTCATTTCAAAGTAGATTTGAATAATTTAAAATGTATCAAAATATTTTTAGTTTTCTATTTAACATTGAGAAATTAAGGTCATTGGATAATGACAATTTAAAAGTAAACTCTCTTAACCTTAAATATTCATTAAAACATAATGACAACTCTGATATTGATAGATTAGATTTACTGCCAGAACTAAAATTTTTAAGAGAAATTATATAAGTAAAAAATGATACACCAATTGATATACTTAATTATGTAATAATGCTTGATTCTTTTCCAAATGTGTAGATTGCTTATAGAATAATGTTAACGATTCCCATAATTGTTGCCTCGGCAGAAAAAAGTTTCTCAAAACTAAAATGAATAAAATCTTATCTAAGATCGACAATGTATAAACCAAGATTATGTAGACAAGCTTAATTATCGATTGAAATAAAATTGAAATCGATTATAATAATTTAATAAATATTTTTGCATCCGTAGAAGCACAAAAATAAAATTTAAATAAAAATATAATATCTTATTATTTGCTTTAAAAAGGCCTCGCTTTAAAATTCACTTTAGGCCTCCATAAGTGTTAGGCAGCCTTGGTAATAAAAAACTCTTAACTACAAAAAGGAAAAAGGACAGGCCCGCACTATTTACACACACACACACATACACACACACACACACACACACACACACACATATATATATATATATATATATATATATATATATATATATATATACAAGTATGTATGTATAGTAATAATTCTGGATGCTGCTAAAACCCCAAACCTGTACGATCTTGTACAAGTAAAGTTTCATGAGTTATCACTTGCAGTATTTAGCCACTTATTTGGCACTTCAATAGTCACCTATGAAGCATTTTTCCATGAAATTGCAGTTTTGGGCATATTCCCATCGACGATGGACAAAAATTTAGCAACTTCCGCGTTGAATTTGACAATTATCTTCAACTTCGAAAGTGTCATAAATAATAGGGAAAATAAAACTCCCTCTGTCTCGTTTATATTGGCCAAGCTCTCAGTTTAAGAAGTTTTAATAAATGTCTCAACAACCATAGAATGTTTGGATTTTCACTTATACCCTTTATTTAGTTAATTAATGTGCATTGTTTAGCTTGTAAATTCTCAACTTAGTTAAGGGATAATGAAAAACTTAATAATTAATGTGCTTTGAACTTTTAAGTGGCCAAAAACTTTGAGGCAGCTAAAAAAGGAAAGTAGGTGAATACAAATGAGACCGAGGGAGTGAACAATTATAGTAAACATTCTGACGGCTACTTCATTCCACAGCACAAAGACATAGTCAATGTGTTCTATAGACTACTTCATTCCAAGTACTTTAACAATGTCCGTGAACCACTGCAGCTTGGATGAATGGGTTAGAAGTCTGTTCAATCGAAGCAGATCTTGCCCGGGGTTGCTTGGTTTTATCTGTTGGAATTTCCACCCGCTATATTTATGCCTCCTACAAGAAATCATCTATGACTACAAGTGAAGCCGAAGCTTGGGAAGCAGCAAAGAAGGCTTCTGGAGGCTTACATTTCCTTGCGGTCCAAGATGATTTGGACTCAGAGGACTGTGTTGGTTTTTGGTTACTGTTAGACTTACCACCTCCACCTATATAAATTATGTTCCAATGATAATGTAATACACGGTTTTCTTATATATATATTTCATTCTTGATTCAACATACTGGTTACAGAAATGATTAGTGTGACAAGCTCATGTTTCTTTAATGTCTTAGTGTCTTAGGGGTTTAAATATACTGTGTTTTAATTTGGGAGTCCATCTTTTCTGTTTGGGATTGTTTGATCCAAGTCCTTACGGTAGGAGTAAAGTGGTAATAGTACTGGGTGAGACCTGGCGTCACACACTACCAAGTCCGCTAAGAGAGCGGGAGAGGGGAGAATGAAGGCGGGCTAAGCTCTTGAGAGAGGACATTGAAATTGTGGTAAGAGTATGATCAGTAGATCTTGCCCCATAAATGCAATGAACGACGTATTTATAGGCAGGTGGGAGGGGCCTCACGTGACGGACCATGTGCGGTGGTCCGTACGTAGCGGTGGTGCCTTCTCACAGCCAGTCATCCTATTGCACAAGCAGGAGCTGTGTATTCCTATGGGGGGACCATTCACAATTTTCCTACTAAGCCTATAGCACCGCCACGTGTGACTCTGCGATTGGTCCACGTAGCAATACTTCATTCTAGCCTCTAATTCACAACCCTTTCAGCGATTGCGAATGCAGATAGGCGACGCTATGTGGGACGCAAACGGCCTTTCTTGCGAGTCTGCTTTACCTTAGCTGTCCTTTTAAGTTTGCGGTGAAACAGATGTGGAAGTAAATGTGGATCACATTCCGCAGATCGAGTGTTGCGGCACATGTGCCGTGGGACGCGTGTCGCAGGACGCATGTTGCGAGACACGTGGGCTAATGACGGCAGAGCCGCCTTCTGCTGTATACCTATCCTTCTGGAATGTTTTGGAACAACAGCCCCTAGTAGCAGATATAATACTACGAAGAAGTTGGTAAAGACTTGGTTTTAATATGATAGTGATTTGCCGGGGTTCCTTAAAATGTTTGATGTTGATTACACTTGTGAGGCGGGGTGGGTTTGTTACGAAGAGGATATTCTTGGATTAAGAATTTCAAGATTCAGTTCTCTTACTGTGTGGGGAATGTAGGAAAATTTTACACTGTCAAGAAATAGAGAATCAATTACAAGAAAGATAGATATAACGAAAATAAGCAAGATCAACGACCACAAGGAACACGAGATTGGCAAGCAACAAATCCGATATTTTTTATTTTTTTCCCAATTGGCTAAAACATCTTTCATTAATATAAGAAACAATACACCACAACACCCACAAAATCAAACGAGTAATGCTATGTACACCTAAAGTGTACACTAAATGTGCACCAAAAGTTCATGTTGACATCTTCTGGTTAGTTAGAAGATTTTTAAGTGTTAGGACCTACAAATCATTTAAGCAATCAAAAAATGACAACCGGAATTTTGGTGCACATTTGGTGCACACTTTAGGTGCACATTTGGTGTACACTTTAGGTGCACATAGCATTACTCCAATCAAAAAACCAATGCACCAACTTGTAACAACTTAGAGCAACCACAATGGTACCCATTACCAACCCTCTAAAACCATTTTTAGAGATTTTTAACCTTCTTAGAGTGTGGTAAAGAGTGTTACCACTGTAGATGCTCTTAGCTACAGAAAACGAAAAAGGATTCACCCTCCCCCTCTAACCTAAGGTACTAACAGGAGACTATAACTAATGTAATGATCATAAGGAATGCATAACATTATACAGTTGCAACTTTAACCCCCTTTCTGCTTCAATCTAGTACAATAAAAATGATTTTTTTTTTTTCAAAACTGCTAATCCCGCCTAACCTATACCATATAAGTTTCATCCCACCAGAGGAACACCATCAACTCCCAAAATTTGATATCTTTACATCTACTTAACTTTTGATAATATCCCCACAGCTAGACACCCTTCCATCACAAGTCGTTAATAGACTTCGTGATTGCCCCCTAAACTGCTCATATGCCCAATCGCAATCACGAGACTCGAAACACCTTTGATATATCAATAAGCTCCACCAATAAGCACGTAGATCAGTTGGTAAGTGGGTTGTTCTAGTTTAACCATAGGTCTCATGTTCGAGTCCTATAGGAACGCAGTTATGTTAAAAACTTGTTGATAGAGCTTCTACCACCACTAGTGGTCCTACCCGGTTCAAGGGATTAATTGGGCTTTCATGCGTGTTCCGGCTTCGACTTGAGAGATTAGTCTTGGGCTTTCAGGCTTGCTCCGGCTCCCCTTCTGTTTCTTGTATAGCCAACACCTTATCGATGAAATCCCTAACCAAGCTCCTAGGAATGATTATCTTTACAATCCAAACTTAACTCTCAAATATAAGATTCATCTTACTAGGAATCAGTATATGTATTCAAAAAGAAAGACTTGCACTCTCATCGTTTTTGTGGTCCGATTATATATGGGAGACTCTCTCCTCCGTCTTTGTGTATCGAATAACTCCTCGATTACTTCCATAGTTGTAATCTGTTTGAAACATCTCTTCCGTACTTTCGTCCTTTGAATGATCTTTCTCCTATCCCTTATCACTCATTTATTTGAAACAGTGTTTTATTGCTCGTAAACTACTTCTTGAACCGCCACCTCATTGATACATATCAATATTTTGTTGATATATCCAGTCTCGTTTGTCGAAATTAAAATGTGAGTTTTTTTGAAATCTTTTAGTCTGCAAGTATCATCATCTATCTAATTTCTTGACTTAATCATCCCAAAAATATCCTTTATGTCTTCAGTGTTTCCTCCGCCTAAAATTGCCGATGAAGCCCTTTGATGTCTACCCATGCCGCCCTTACAAAGACATCAAACATTACATATCCAATGGTTCCACCTTATGAAATACTTCTGTTAACCATCCGCCTCTCCTTTCACTTATTAAGTCCTCGTAGTGCTCTTCCTCTTCAAAAATGACCAGAAATGATTGATTACTCAATGTCTTGATTGAGAAATCTCCTCCCCCATGCGCCCTTAACCTTTTTTCAACTACCCACGATATGTAAGGAAGCTCTTTATTGAACAAAACCAAACATTGTTCCTCAGAAGTTCTTTTTTCTTGGGTTGAACGTGTTACGCCTCCGAGTTCCTATGTGGAACTATTGTATATTGTTTAGATTTACTTGTATCCATCACCTAGTCTATGTTAGAAGTGACTATTGGGCCTGCGTGTCAAGTAGTGTGGCGACTTGTACGTAGACTTTTGCCTTGTAAAAGTTTAAGATTGCTTATTTTTCACTTAACTAAGTCCTTCAAGTGATGGATCAGCCATCCCTACCGACAGTGTTTCTTAAGCATTCAGTCAAGTACCTACCGGCAAAGCTTCATCAGCAATGTGTGAAGACCTGAAGAACGACTGATCAAGACTGTTCTGTTGAGTTACCTTGGTTACCAGCAAAGTCTCTTTTTGACTTTTGTGTAATGTTAAATTTGTGGTTCATTAATTGAACCATTCCATTTTAGGCAATTCTCTCAGAAAAGAACACTCTGCAAGCAGTACTTGTCTACCTATTTTTGGCAAAGCACCTTAGATGTAACAGTTCGCCAATCAGAATTTAACAACAGGTTTAGGGCATTTAATGCATGTCATCTTTGCATTAATTAAATGCACCTAATTCAAATCTCCCAAGTCTGAATTCTTCAACGGCTCCAAGGATCATCTCTCCCAGTATATATAGAAGGCATCATGAAGCATTGAAGACGCTCTTGTACATTCTGACTATCTCAACAACCTTCAAAGCTTCATAACTCCAAGTACATTCAAGAGCTTCAAGAAACATTCCAACAAACATTCTTTGAAGAGCACTGTTCAGAGATTCCAGTCTTTATTGCTCTTCATTGATTGTGATTCTAAGCATTCAAGGCACACGAGAGTTTAATCTTTCTAGATTATAATTCTCACCGTAACACTTGGTCAAATATTTTCTACACGATCCATTAGTGATCTTTTGTAAACGATTTTAGTGGAAAACATGTGCATTTTTCAAATCTTAAGTTGACCACTTTGGTAGTGGATGTATCACTTATTCATAGTGTGAACCACTTCAAATACTAGTTTATTTATTTCCTGCACTTGTGTTTTAATTTTCACTTAAGAACTTCCAGTTTTCAATTTACCCAGGAGAACGGCTGATCTTGTTTACAAGACATCAGTCATTCTAACTTATCCAATACTTCACAGTTTATTCCGCTGCAAACTATTCTCAAACTCATTTGTTATTTTGTGAAGTAGATTTTATAAAAGTTTTAAAATTGGATATAGGCTATTTAACCCCCCCCCCTTCTAGCCTATTTGAGCATTTCGAGACTAACAGGAACCCCGAATCGGGACGTGATACACATATATCTTGTTCAACTTCTATCTGTAAAAGCCAGCTAAACAAGCCTGACACAACACATATATGAACAACAACGTCGAGCCAACAAACTCGGAATCAACAGAACCAGATAACAAGTAATGACATATATGCTATTTACAACTACCCAAAATAGAGTTTACATAACTCTATCAACCGTCGTCCTTGCTAAGTACTGTATTTACAAATCAAGAAAAAGTGTAACTACCCAGACGTCCACCACGTATAACCCACGTACTGTATCCGGTCTTACTAACCTGAACCTCCCGGGATTCTACGATGTAAGGAAAACAAAAAGAACGGGGTGAGTCAAAGACTCAGTAAGAGTAAGCTACTACCATGTAAAATCATGAATTGAACCGGCCCCAATCGATTCTATATTTTCCAAACTAAATCGAACCGCGATAGACTTTTAAATCAAACTGATCGGTTTGGTTCAGTTCTACTGTTTAATTATTTAAGTATTCCAAAAAAGTCGGGGATCACACCAAAATATACTTTGGTGACCACGCTAGGCTCCGTGTATGTAGTCTAGTCTAGGATAACCAGATGGAGTTTGAGATGAGTTCCATCAAAGGTCCTGTGATCAACATTAATGGAAGAAAAACACTGTTAAGGGCGTCGGGTTTTGACCCGACGATAACCTTCTGACATGAGAGTGAGAATCGATGTTAAAGAAGAAGATGGTTTGTGACTTGGCACAAACTATCTTTAGTTTAGTAAATGAAGTGGTGTTAATGCAAGTGTTCAATGCAAGGGAGAAAACACTTGGTTTTGTTGTGAGTAATTAGGGTTCCAAAGGAATAAATGAAGTGAGTACCTGCTACTTATAGCTAAAGGTGACGTGTGGATTGTATGGTGTTGTCTACCTGGCAACCTGGGAATGGACCGAGGCCAGGAGGGTATGGCTTCTGTCAGTGATTTGTGAAGAATAAAAGTTTCTCCCTGTGAACTTGGGATAAATCGTTGCTACTGCCATAGTTCATGGAGAAGAAAGGAATTGGTCTAATGAGAATTATAACACCCGCACCATTTGCACCATTTGCATTCATCCAATTTCTAAACCTCTTATATTGACATTGTCATTTCATGTGCATATATCATTTAAATATACTTGCATTTGAGTTAGTTGTACACTTCTCATGTATCTTGATATGTATTTGAAGTTTCGTAGTTGTTCGTATCTGAATTGGTGAGCATTCATAGCTTCATTATATGTGGTTTGGATTGTGTTGCGGTTGTTTCTTAAACTTGATTTGAAGTTGGTTTCACCTTAGGGTGACTTGGGGGTGTTTTGGAGTCAGCTTGTTGTGTATGGAAACCTTTTTGTCCTAAACCAGCCCCTATGCAGCCGCATTGTGCGAGCTTGCTCAAGACATCATCTTTCTGGATTCTATGCGGCCGCCTTGGGCGCTCGCATAAGAGCTATGCGTCCGCATTGTGCTAGCTCGCTTAGAATCACAAACTTTCTGGAAACCATGCGGCCGCTTTAGGAGCTTGCATAGGAGCTATGCGTCCGCATAGTGTGGCCGCATAAGGTCGTACCCTGTTATTTTGTTTTACGAACTTTTAACTTGTTTGACCAATTGACTTGATCTCAAGGGCTGAAATTAAACCACGTCCTAGGCTTGGAAAGTCAAACCATTTGAGTCTCCTTAAGACCTTTGGAGAGTCAAAACTCTCTTCATAACTTCATCTTCATCCTTGAAACCTTGAGAGAAAGAGAGAAGAGTTTTGAGAGAGAAACCCTTGTATCTTGAGCAATTGAAGGCCATTTGACAATCCAACACCATCTTTGTGAAGCTCTTGGCTAGGGGAAGGCATCCCTTGGCTTGCATGTTAGTTCCTTGGCTTAAATCTTCAAAGAAGTAAGCTACTACTCCTCTTCTTCTCTATTTATGTCTTGTATGACATTCTAGCCTTATAAAATGGTGTTTATATGTTGAAATTAACATGTTTGGGTATGTTGTGATGTATGAGACATGCAATTTCGTGAATGACTTGTTTATATGTTGAGAGACTTGTTTTGTCTTGGTTGGTACACATAGAAATGGTATCACTTGTTAATATTGGAGTATAATTGGTTGTTCTTCGATTCAAACTCATTAAAAACAAATAATGACTCTAACGGAGTTGTATAGATTTTCATAATTGACGAGACCACGTGTGTGATTTGGGAAATTCGTTGAGAATTGAGAGTTTTGTTGGGAAAGATTTGTTACCCAAATTGTGTTAGATGTTGTAGTTTAAATTCTCGTAAATATTATGAGATGGTTGATTTTGTGTGTAGGATTTTTATAACCTACTTGAAACATTCGTGTCGTTATTGAATGTTGTTGTTGTGGTATACTCCTTACTTTAGAGTATGACCGTTTATTTTTAAATGTCAAGTAAATATTCTACTTGAGCATTTAGTTAAGTCCATGACATGTTTGTTAGAGAGGGGTGTATTGACGCTTGATTATTACAAGAGCAGGGGCTACGTAATAGTCGAAGACCAATACATTAGGTTCTCGCCCCCTAGCATTGGCCACGGTAGAGGAATAACACCAAGTGTTTGTAGGCAAAAAACCGCAACGTTGGTAAGCTATTGTACCGGGGTGACCTTTCTGGGTTGTAGGGACCGGTGGCACCGGTTTATTGTGAATTTCAAATAAAATGGTTCACAGGTTCTTTGTTATGAGATTTTGGTTTTATTATGGTTCGAGCACGTCAACAACGGCTTCGAATTCTTGAATTGGTTTATTGATCGAGCACGTCAACAACAGCTTCGATATTTAGTATTATATTGGTTGGTTGGTTGAAAGTATTGGTTTGGTCGGAGGTGTACCTCGACACCGTATCCTTTGAAAAGTGTTCACTTATTGCTCCTATGTGCTTCCTATATAAGCGAATGTTGGTCACGGTTTTCAACCGGTATGGGACGGTTGGCGATTGTCGAGCCACTCGTGTAGTATGGGGTTGTTTGGTTACTTGTTATACTTGTCTTGTCATCTATGATGCAATACCATGAATACTTGTTATCATTATTGTCTTGCACATAGCATGCCATATTGTTATATTAGTAGCTTATTGAGTTTCGACTCACCCCATTTCGTGTTTATTTGTTTTCCTTAGATCAAGGTTCGGCAAGGAATTCGTAGTCTGTTCGTTCGATTCCAGTTGGTCATCCGTCCTTTTGGGTAGTTGCACCTTGTGCTTTGTATTTACTTTTGGTGAGGCCGAGGGTGTACATGTTATATAAACAATGTATTGTTGGGTAGTCGTCTCGTTTATTACTTGTTATATTATTTTGTTATGCCGGCATGGTTGCCGTGCTTTTGTAATTATTAACTTGTATTTTCCGCGCACTCGAAATAGTTTATGTATTTACTGAGCTCATTATCTCGTGGTATTTGTGGCTAGCTAATGTGTTGTTTCTCCGACTTGTTGTTTCACCGTTGAGCTTTTGTTTGGTTTTAAAGATCTTGTTGTTTAAAAGAAAACTTGCACGTGCATTACAGGGTTTTCACATGACTTTGTATTCTTTCTAATAAAGGAATTTTTGAAATGCTGTTTTCATGTTCTCGTCATCGCGCACCAAACGAGATTCCACATCGGATTTCGGGTCGGGTCGCGACAAGAATGCACCGTCATTTCCAGGTTATGAACTGACGTGCAGTGGGCATTTAATGTGTCTATTTTATTTTGTATAGATTTGCTTGTATCCATAACCTAAGTCTAAGCCAAGGTGACTAATGGGCCTACGTGTCTGTTAAAGCGACAACTTGTACTTAGACAACTGCTTGTAATAGCTTAGGATTGTTCTTTTTGGTACTTAGCTTAGTCTTAAGAAGATGGCCTGTTGTATATCAGCTATGTTCATATCAGCCATCTTCATATCAGCCATGTCCATCAAGTCATCAGCCAAGTTCGCTTCAGCTAAGCTTTATCAGCAATGTTGAAGATCTGTAGATCGTCTGATCAAGACTTGTCTGAAGATATGCCTCAAGATATCAGCAAAGTCCTTCCTTGACTTTGTCATAACGATAACCTGCAAAAACCATTTATTGGTTCATTCCATATTAGGCATTCATCTCAGAAAAGGACATTCTGCCCACATCTATTGTCTACCTATTTTTGGCATATTGGCAGAATACACTCAGTGACAGCTTGGGCTTTGCAGAGTTCCCTATCAGATCTGGACAACAAGATTAGAACATTTCATGCAAGTTTCTCCAGCATTAAATGTATCTAATTCAAAATTTTCCAAGGCTGAAGATCTCCAACGGCTCCAAGAACTCCCTTGAGTATAAATTGAAGACTCCATTAAAGCATTGAAGATAGCTCAACTACTACAACTTTGAAATCTTCTTTTTCATCTCAGCAAGTGCATTCAAAGCCTAAAAGACTAATTCTATCAAACATTCTTTGAAGAGCTCCAAACTTAGAAGCATAGTCTTTATTGCTCTTCATTGATTGCAATCCTTAGCATTTAAAGCACACGAGAATTCTATCTTTGTAGATATCAATTCTCCACAAACACTTGGTCAACTATTTTATGTACACGATCCATTAGTGATATTTATCTTGTAAAGATTCTAGTGGAAAACTTAGTACACGTTTTCAAATCCAAAGTTAACCACTTTAGTTGTGGACGTAGCACTTATTTATAAGTGTGAACCATATTAAATATCTGTCCATTTACTTCCTGCTTTATTACTTTGATTGTTTACTTAAAGGTTTCCAGAATTTCTAACTGAAGTTAAGAATTGCTGATCTTGGCTCATCAAGATCAGTTATCCTTAACATGTCCTATACTTCACTAGTTTTTCGCTGCAAAATATTTTCTAACTCTCTTGTAAGTAACTTTATAAAACAATTTTTAAAATTGGACATAGGCTATTTAACTCCCCCTTCTAGCCTATTTGAGCACCTTGAGACCTAACAATTGGTATCAGAGCTTGACTCTTTGAAAATAAGTTTTTCCAAGATTAAACTCTTGAGAGATTAAAAGATCCAATTTGGCTGCTCATCAAATGTTGGAAACTTCAAGTGTGAACCATTGTCCTGTCTTGGATGAAGTTCACTTTGATATCTGGAAGGACAAAGTTAAAAGACACATGAACCCTATTGATAAACATTTATGGAAATGTGTTACAGATGGACCAAGGATTCCTATGAAGGCCAACACTCTAACTGCTGTTGATCCAACTGCTGATCCTGAAATTTCAAAACCTAAAGAAGAATGGGATGAAGAAGACAGAAAGAATGATGCTCTGGATAGAAAAGCTATCAACATCATTACCAGCTGTGTAGACATAAGCACCTACCAGCAGATCATCAATCTAGATATAACTAAAGAAATGTGGGAAACTATATTGGAATATCTAGAAGGTGATGGAGAAACAAAGAACATCAAGCTGTACACTTGCATTCAAAAGTTTGACTCTTTCAAGAAAGACCTCAAAGAATCCCTCAGAAGTGCCTATGGAAGATTCTATGAGGTAGTAAGCTCTTGCTATTCTTTAGGAAAGAAATATGAAAAGAAAGAAATAAACATGAGATTTCTTAATGCACTAGGCAGTTTATGGCATGTGAAGATTACTGCTATGAAAGAATCAAAAGACTTAAATAAATTGACTCTTAGGAATCTTTATGCAAGTCTTTCGGTTTATGAGCTCAAAATTCAGCAAGCTCAAGAAACGGGAAAGAGTTTAAAAAATGTATCTCTACCAGCCATGTCTGTTTAACCTTCCTGTTCTATACCTGATGAAACCCCATCCACATCTAGTGATGGTGATGATATTCTTTCTGACGAAGCTTTTGCCATGTTTGTTAAGAAGTATCAACGTTTCAAAAAACTTAACAAGTCTTCCTATAAGCAGTCACCTTACAAGACTGCTGTTCCTCAAAGAACAGCTGCTCCTGTGAGAATAGCTGCTCCTTATAAAGCTGCTGTTCCCCAAAAGGAAAATGAGCTTGTCTGTTTTAATTGTAGGAAGTCAGGTCATTTTGCTTCAAAATGTCTAGAGCCAAAATATGAATTTTACAAAAATGTCCCGAATCTAAATTTTAAAAACAAAAGGGGTTGGTGGTTGATGACATTGAGGAAAGCAACATGCCCACATGGTGTGATACAGATTCTAATGGGGATGATTCCTGTGACTTTGCTGAGGAAGAAAATATATGTCTTTTGGTCAGGGAATCACCCCATGACTCAGTAAGATCACTACCATTTCAACAGGATGATAGTGATGATGATGATGAGCTCAATGAACCTTTAAGGGGAGAACTCATCAAAGCTAACAAGGACATGCAGGAAGAATTTGCCAAATTTAAATCTGCCTATATAAAATTAGCCATAAAGCATGAATTGGCTGTCTCTGAGTAATCTACCTTGGTGTCTGAGATCAAAGAACTCAATAGACAACAAACAGAGAATATCACAACTCAAAAGGAGAACAAAGCTTTAACTGAAAAAGTGGAATTCCTACTTGAACACATAAAGAAAATCAATTCTGAGAATGATGACAAAAATGGTATCAGTTTCCAAAGTGAGTTCAATGTAGGAAGTTCGTCCAGTTCTCAAGAAAATGAGACAGCTGGAGTGATTGCTGAAGAAATGACTAAGGAAGTTGTCTATGATCAGCATCCTTCTCAAAAGGGAAAGCAATGACTTGGCTTTAACAAAGTTCCATTTGTTTACGCTAAAATAAACCAGACAAGTCCAAGGGTAAGCAAACTGTCAATATCAATGACATTGCTAATAAGGAGGCTGAGCAACAAAGACCTGCTCTCAGACATCCTGTGAAAACAGTGGTGACTGATAACAAGTCAAAGAAGTCTCAACTCAAGCCTATTAAATTTTTCAAAGGAAAAATTGTTAACCATAACTCTGCTGATAAAAAGCTCAAGGGAATTATGCCTTAAAATGTAAAATCTTTTGTTAAAAGGCCTGCTATAGCTAAGCCTAACAACACTAGAAAGTTGCATTATCAGCCTAAATCCAATGAGCCTGTCATCAGCAGACCAGTCATTCCCAAGACTACTGATCATAAGAAGACTTCCAAGGAAACCATCAGACATGTTCAAGGTTTTCGTAACTTCTCTTTCTGTAAAGGTCATGGTCACAAGATTCATGAATGCCTTCTAAGATTCATACTTAAAATTAAAGGGTTCACGCCTCCAAAGGTTAAACAGGTACGGGTTCCAAAAGGCTGTTAACCCTCAGGACCCAAAAATAAAAGGGAGCCATATACTTAAATGTTTAAATTTTAGGAATGCTTCATGGCTGTCAATGAGGAGGAGAAAGACTTATGGCATCTTGATAGTGGTTGCTCTAAGCACATGACTGGAGACCAGGATCTTCTCTTCAATATTATTGAAGCAAAGGGTCCCTCAGTGATTTTTGGTGACAACTCCAAAGGGAAGACTGTTGGCTATGATGTATAGTTCGAGGAAATCTTTCTATCAGCAAAGTATCTCTAATAGAAGGCTTGAAGTACAATCTCCTAAGTATATCATAATTCTATGATAAAGGACTGATATGCTAATTCACTTCAAGTCATTGCTTCATCAAGGACAGTGAGACCTGCACAACTATCCTGACTGGATTTAGAAAAGAAAATGTGTATGTGGTTGATCTGAATGCGGTGGGAAAAAGCTTGTGTTTAATTGCAAAGACCTCCAATGATAACAGTTGGCTGTGGCACAAGAGACTCAGCCATCTCAACTTCAAGTACATTTCAAAGTTATCAAAGGACAACTTGGTTGTTGGTCTACCAAAGATATTAGCAGATCATGACAAGTTTTGTAAGGCCTGCTAGCTAGGCAAATTAACCAAGTCATCATTTAAAAGCAAGCCATATCTATCAACTTCTAGACCTCTACAGTTGCTGCACATGGATTTGTTTGGACCAGTCACTACCACTAGTCTTGGTGGCAGCAAGTATACACTAGTGGTGGTAGATGACTATTCAAGATTTACCAGGGTTGAAATGTTGTCTTTTAAAGATGAAGCCTATGACACTATAACAGCACTCTTCAGAAGACTGCAGACTCAGAAGCTGGATGACATTGCTGATATCAGATCAGTAAATGGAACTGAATTCAAGAACAATACTGTGGCCAAATATTGTGATGACCATGGGATTGGTCACAACTTTTCTGCTGCTGGTACACCTCACCAAAATGGAGTTGCTGAAAGAAAGAACAGAATTCTCATTGAAGCTGGGAAGACTATGATTACTGAAGCAAGGCTGCCTATGTACTTCTGGGCTGAAGCAGTAAATACAGCCTGCTTTACTAAAAACAAGTCTTTAATTAACAAGTTTCATAACAAAACCCCATATGAAATATGGAGAGGCAGAGCTCCCAACATTAGTTTTTTCAAAATATTTGGGTGCAAATGTTATGTTCTTTACAATGGTAGAGAACATAAAAGCAAGTTTGAATCCAAATCTGATGAAGGAATATTTCTGGGATATGCTAAATTTTCAAAAGCATATAGAGTTTATAATAAAACTTCTCTTAAAGTTGTTGAACTGTACATGTCTCTTTTGATGAATTTAATTTTATTGGGCCACATTTGGCTCCTAAGATTTCTAATGATTCTGATGAGTGTGAGACAGGTACAGAACAACCAAGCTCTAACTCTGCTGATGCTCCATTTCCACAAGTTCCTCCAAAGATTGACATGATAGAACTTCTAACTGGTGATAGTGGACCAACCAATAATGAATCAGCTAATCAAGAATATGCTATTCCATCTACACCAGAAGTATTTCAGCCTACCTTAGAAATCTCCTACCATACTGAAAACCAAGCTCCGACATCTCCACTTCTCAAGAACTAAACTCTGCTGATGCTATCAGACAAGATCTTCCTGCTGAAATTAGAGAAATAAGAGATCATCCTATCATGCATTCAAATCATTGGTGATCTAAATGCTGGTTTTCAGACAAGACAAGCTTCAAGGAATGAATTTTTGGTGTATGCCCTAGAGGCAAATCTATTTTACGATATATCATTATTTATTTATTCATATTAATGCATAATAAAGCTCTTTGAATAAAAGTGTTATTAAAAAATATCCCTAGTCGAGTATTATTATTAATACGGGCAATAATAATGGATTGAGACTAGTATCTGTTAAGACTCATATAGCTGATATCAGTCTACACATAGGTACGTGTTAAGTGTAACAATGTACTGGATTAACCCGCATGAGAATGCTACGTGGATCGTTACGTGAGTGTCATAAGTGATTCTCATAGTGACTATTGTGTTCGTTGTCCTTTGACTTGAAGTTGTTATATACTTAGATGAGGAGTCGTATATTTTGATACCAACAAACGTCATTCTGTAACAAGGTGATCATAAAGTCGAATGTTGGATATGCCACGAATCATGCTGAGGGATATGAACGATGTAGATAGAATTTGTCCCTCCTACATAACGGGAGTATAATATCTGTGGGCCCGGCCCTTGATGAGTGAGACTTAAGTAAATGCATGACCGTGCTAAAATAAATTAATATTTGATATTGAGTTTATTTGTCTACTAATTAAGTCTACTCGGAGATCAAGAAACCTAGATTAAACTATAACAAGGATGACACGTTCCATGCCTTGTGTTTAATAAGATATTAGGATAAAGGGACAATAATTATTTTAATCACATTCAGTTATTGTAATCACTGATAATTGCTATTACTTGGGTAACAATGATGTATTGCTAGATACCGCTTATTGTTTATAATTAATTATATATATATATATATATATATATATTCAAATATATAGTAATTAATTATTGCCAACGTAATTTAGGAACCTATTGGGTCACACACTTAAAATGAATTGGACTGAAATTTATTTGGGCCATTAATTAGATTAATGGGCTTAAGTTATTAAAATAAAAGGGGACCAAAATATAGTCCTAGTCTAATTAGGACTATATGTTGGCCGGCCCTTCTCTCCTTTTAAATATGGATGAATTCTTTTGATAGTCAATAAGAATCCAATACCAAAAAGAATTTAGGGTTTAGGTGAAACACTAAATTCGTAGAGAGAAAAAGTAGGAATTTAATTAGTTCTTCGTACGACGAAATCTTCCTACTTTGATTCAATATTTGTCTAGCACAAAATTGTTGAATCAAATCATGTCCAATCTGTTCGTGTGGATACCATAGAGAAGCCGTGCAAATCGTTGTTGCGGTGATCGTGATTCAAGCATGATTCTTTCGAAGATTGCTTGCTCAAACAATCGGGTAATTATTCTAAATCTAATTTATATTAATTCGCATGAATTTTGGGAGGGTTTTCGAAATTAAATTTTGTTATTCCGCCTTGTTAATTTCGCTGAAAACCCAACAGTAGTATCAGAGCAACTTGCGATTATATAAATTAATTTGTAATAATTGTTAATACTATAAAATTATTTTATGTATTAAACTCTATTCGAAAAGATTTTCGAAGGAAAAGATTAAAGTTGTAAATTATCTTAATAATTGTAAAGGGTTGCAATATTTGTTGTGTTTGATAAACTGATTTAGTTAGTTGGGATAAATTTTGAAGAATGTTTCTAAATTAAAAAAAAAAAAACTATTGCTGTTTTTGCTGAAAAAAAGGAAGAAGAGAAACATAGCGGCACAAGAGCTGCAAGCAGTAGCTAGGGCAGCAATGCTGCAAGCAACAACTAGGCACGCCACGGGCTTGGCCCAGCGCACGCGTGTGTGGGCTTGCAGCATGCTACAAGTGTTGTGCATGTGTAAAATGTTTTGCTGTATACAAAACTAGAACCCTGGCTGGCAAAGTAGACCTGTACCCTACCACTAGGCTACTGAACTGCTTTGTTTCATTTTAATCTGTTTTGGTTATTTATTTTATTTTGATAAATTAAATGTTAATTTTTTGTTTCATTTTAATCTGTTTTGGTTATTTATTTTGTTTTGATAAATTAAATGTTAATTTTGAAAATCAGTAAAATGTTGAAATGAAGATTTGAACTCTGGTTTGATACATACAAGTATGATAGTCATGCTTCCAACCAAGCTGCCTTACCTCTTAACGTTAAAGAAGTTCTGTTTTTATTATTTATTCAGATTTCAAAATTAAGTGTTAATTTTGAACTTAATAGAAATTGTTTTTATGAATCTTCAAGAATAATTTATCCCAAAGATTAAATCAACACACAAAATAGGTAATTTATAACAAGCTTTTAAATTCATGTGATGAATAATTAGCATAAACTTCAATTTAGAAACTTGACTTTAGTAATTTGATTACTAAAAGGATTCCAAGATTGAATTTGACTATTAATTGTGTTAGAATTCAATTTAGAAACTTGCTTTAGGAAATTCAATTTCTAAAAGGATTCCAAGATTGAATTTGATTATGTGTTAGAATTTAATTTGGAAACTTAACTATGGTAATTTGATTACTAAAAGGATTCCAAAAATTAATTTTGACTACACAATTCTTTAATAATATATCTTTTCTAATTGGGTTTAAACGAATATTTTATTTACCCGTTACATTGTTTTTCCAATTACATGGATTATACAATCCTATTTATATAATGAATATAATTGAGTTTAAACAAGATATTTAAATTGTTTATGTCGTATATCTTGTTTATTTCATGGTGCGTGGATATGACCCAAATATTTTCTTTATGCGATGGTTGAATAGATGGTTTATTTTATTTATTTAAAATACGAAATGCTTGTCGTGCCTCTATCTTTATATTCTGAATGTAAATTCCTTTCTCATCTAAATGCCCTCGTATGTTAAAACGAGGTTTCTAAAAATTGTAATTTATTTTGAGAAGACGGCGACCATAGAAATCAAAGGGGAACTTGGAGACAACAGAAGCACTTGGAGAAGTTCTTCGTTTTTCTCGCTTTACTTCTTTTATTCAACTTCTCACTGGCTTGAGAAAAATCGTTAGATTAGGGGCCATATCCACGTCACATAATTATTTTATTGATGTATATGATGCATGGATATATATATATATATATATATTTATTTATATATTAGCGATATATTAAATGATGAGATCAAACAAACTTTAAAAATCCCTCAATTAAAATATTAAGTTTATGCCTTCCAAATATGTGATACTCGTCATGGTCAAGATCATTCAATGGTAGGTCTGCCAAAGCATGAGTACCTTGATTTATCTTAGATGAGACGCGATGGAATAAATGAGTAATATTCAACTATCACATAATTGGGTCTAACTTAACTAAGCTAGAACAATTCGATTGTAAGCTTAGAGGCATGAAATTGGGATATAATTTATCAGATAAATTAGAATAAAGAGTTATTCGCCTAATTGATTCAAGAGTTACATAGAGATGTAATTGAAAATTGTTTTCTACCTAAATAATCAAATCTTGGGTGATCAGCCAAAGCTGACTTGAGATAAGATGAAATATGGGTCTTGGCCTACTAGAAAAATATTTGATATTTTTCCGAATTAATGGTGAGGGTCATTAATTTGATATAAAATAGCGGGAGCTATATTTATAAAGTCCTTAAAATATAGTTTATATTTCATGATATCTTTTCTGCATAATTTTTTGTGATAGATATCCATGGCTACTAATACACAAATTTCATCACTACGATCTGTCCTTGAGAAGGACAAGTTATTTGGAAATAAGTTTCCAAACTGGTACTGAAATTTGAGAATTGTTCTCTAACAGAAAAAGAAGCTAAATGGGCTCCCGTACCTACTACACCTGCTACTAATGTTCTTCATGCTAAACATAGTGTTCATAAAAACATGAGGATGATGCTTTGGACATTGTATGTCTCATGCTAGCTACCATGACCTCTGAGCTTTAGAAGCAATAAGAGAACATGGAGGCGTATGATATGATCGTACATTTGAAAAAGCTGTACCAAGAGCAAGTTAGGCATGAAAAACTCAATGTCTCGAAGGTTTTCTTCCAACAAGCTGGCAGAGGGATCGTCTGTGGGGACTCACGTGCTCAAAATAATTGGGTATGTTGAGAACCTTGACTTTCCTTTAGGTCAAGGGTTGATTACTAATCTAATCTTACAATCGTTGCTAGATAGATACAATCAATTCATTATGAATGAAATTGATAAATTACAACCAGACTTACTCAATGTGTTGAGGACTGCTGAACAAAACATCAACAAAGACAAAGGCAAGACCATTAAATGGTCCAAGGAAAGGGTAAGGGAATAAATCAACCTCGAGGTCTAGCACCAAAGGGAAGATTAAACCTAAGTCCAAAGATAAGGCCTTAAAACCCAAAAGGTGGTGTAGCTAAAGAGGGAACCTGCTTCCATTGCAGTGAGACTGGACATTGGAAGAGGAATTGCCCATAACTGGAAGATGACCCCTACTTACCTTTAGCATTATCGTTCAGGCCATATAAACGAAATCGTATTTTAAGACTCCATAGAGATTGATTCTTGGACTCATTTGATTTTGAATCTTATGAGGTATGTGAAGCTTGTTTATTGGGAAAGATGACTGAGTCCTCATTCACCGGTCAAGGTGAAAGGGCTAGTGATCCTTTGGATCTTATACATATAGATGTATATATATGATCTACTAAACACAAGTGCAAGAGGTGGTTGGCATTACTTCATCACGTTCATTGATGACCTCAGTACGAATCTGTTATCTCATGAAACACAAATCAGAATCCTTTGAAATGTTCAAAGAATTCAAGAATGAAGTACAAAACCAACTTAGTAAAAGTATAAAAGAAATTTGATCTGATCGAGGGGGTGAATACTTAAGCCAAGAATTTGATGATCATCTAAGAGAGTGTGGGATCATATCCCAACTCACTCCACCTGGAACACCACAATGGAATAGTGTGTCTGGAAGGAGGAATCAAATTTGTTAGACATGGTTCGATCTATGAAGAGTCATGCTACTTTTCCGGACTCCTTTTGGGGACATGCACTACTTACAGCTACTTTACTCTTAATCGTGTTCCATCTAAATCTGTTAAAAAGACACCATATGAGTTGTGGACGAGAAGTGTCCAAGTATGTCTTTCATGAAAATTTGGGATTGTGAAGCTTATGTAAAATGTTTACAATCTGAAAAGCTTGGCCCTAAATCGGATAAATGTTATTTTGTGGGGTATCCTAAAGAAACAAAAGGATATTACTTCTACAATCCAGTTGAGAACAAAGTGTTTGTTGCTCAGACTGGTGTATTCCTATAAAGAGAGTTTGTCTCTTAAGGAACTAGTGGGAGAAACATAAACCTTGAAGAAATTTGAGACCCACAAACAAACATTGATCAAAAGATGGAATATGAACAACATCACAAACTGTTGTGGAAGAACAACCTACTCCAGTAACACAAGAACCTCGTAGGACTAGTAGGATACGTCATGTGCTCGAAAGATATGATTTCTCATGACACAACCTAACGACGTACTGCTCATGGATCAAGATAAGCCTACAACTATTATGAGGAGGCCGTTAATGGGCCAGACTCTCAGAAATGGCTTGGAGCCATGAGATCTGAAATGGAATCCATGCATACCAACCAAGTATAGTGTAATAACCGAGCATCTTATTAGCATGTTAATCATATAATTATGTGCATGCATTGTTAATTTGATTATTGGGGTTCATGCTATTGATTTGATCAGTCATAATCTCATGCTTTCATATTTCGGTACTTTACTTTCTTGCATTGTTCGTAGCGTAAACTGATCCGAAATAAAAGAGATGAACCATGATACTTTATACCTAGATATAAATGATGTTATAGAGGTTTCATGTTGTTAAATCGGGCTTTGAAAGATTGAAATACGTTGTGTTAACTTGAAGTTACAAAACGAAAAAGTTGTTGAAATTGTGTTCGGTTTCGTGAACTTTCTCGTGACTTTAAATCGATCCAAGATCGATATCGAACCCTTAGGAACATTCTTTGATGTGTTATAAGTGTTGTACAATCATACCTAGGGGTGTATGAGCGATCGAATCGAGAAAACGGAGTGAAACGAAAAAATTACGGTGCTTAGTGAATAGTGCGCGCCCTAGCGCGCCATGTACGGACAAAATGTCCAGATTTTGTTTTTGGCTTTTTCTTTGATTTCCACCTCATGCTATGGCTTCCTTATCTGGTATAAACGTGTGTAAGGTCTGAAAGAACATACTCTAACTCTTTAAACTCAGAAAACCCTCAAATTCATCTCTCAAATTCTCTAAAATCCTCACAAAATTCCACTTTTTGACCTAGGGTTTGTGTGTGTTCTTGCAAGTGTTTTGTTCTTCCAACCAAGGCAGCAACAAGGGGCTTTTTTTGGGGAGTTTGTGGCTGTTTTAACCACTGAAATACAGGGGAGAAACAAGGGTTTACACTTTGATTTGGTAAGGGACCATTAACTTATCCATGTTTGGTGTTTATTTGCTTAATCTTGACTATAATCAATGTAGAAGTGTTATTATGCTAAAATTTTGAGATTTCAGCCATGAGATTTGTTTTAATATGTGAATTTGATCATGGGTATGTGTTGTTAAAGGGTAGTAATGTTCATATGAGCCTTGGAATTATTGTAGTTCGATTGTATCTTCGAATTGGCGAAACCGGCAATGAATTGACTAGAATAAAGTGTGTAACATGGCTGTGATTTAGGGTTTATGATTTTATGTTGTATGATTTGAGATGGTTTAAGTGTTCAATGTGTTGATTTGTGAATCTAGAACTCGAATTGATCCTTGGAGGATAACCGAAATGTCGAATTTGTAACCGAATATGGAATAAAGTGTGAACGTGAACTTGACTAACTGAATGTGTACAATCGAATACTAACTTTCAGGGGGTTTTGGTTGACTACCAATTTTAATGGGGCGGAGTGCAGTGATAGTCGGGTTGTGGCGACCTTAATCCGGCCTGTCTCCCTATTTTTGGCCAGAATAGGGTACACCACATAGATGTTGGACACGAGTGGTGTTGTCACATGGATGCCAAGGTTTTAGGGACTTGGGGCATGTTGACTTGTTTCGCGGAATATTCGATCTTGAATTATATGATTATAATGATTTAATTTAAACTTTAAAGCTGAATGGTGTTATAAGGGGAGCTGGTAGTCGGAGGTGTACCTCGACTTGTATGTCCTGATATATGTGATCTATACTTGTTAAATGTGTGATGTGAAATATTTTTAGCTCATTACTTTGTAGGTTGGTCATTATTTCCAACTGGTATGGGATAGTTGGCAGTCGTGATCCTTCTTACGCTGGTAATGGAACTTAGTTGGTTATTGATTATACTGATGACATGTGACTTATCTGCTATTACTTATGTTGATTACATGCTGCTTGTGTTAGCATCCAATTACTGTTGCATACATGCATAACATGTATAAGTTTAATGGAATCTTACTGAGTCATAGGTGACTCACCCTTTCACTAATGTTTTCCATAGATCGAAGCGGTACAAGATGGAGTCACACTATTGAGGCTGTAGGCCTGGTGGTTTAATAACAGACAGTTGACTTTATTTTTGAACTAGTTTGATTTGTATATATGAGAGGATAATGGTTTTATTGTTCTGTTTATGTACCATTGACATTGTATATTAGGGCTGGAGGCCTTTAAATTTGGGTTGTATGTAAGTTAAATAAGTTTGTAAATATAATTGTAACCTTTCTAGTTAAGTGATTGCATGGCGTGTTACCATGTCTTGGGTTAACGAATGAGGTTGTGTTAAACAGGTTATTATTATAGTTGTGTATTATGTATTCATGCTCGGATTTAGGCTCGGTTTGGATGCTTGAATTGGGATGTGACAGTTTGGTATCAGAGCCAGGTGTTCCTTGGAAGGAATTGGAATTAGGGATTGAGAATGTAATGGTATAGTAGCATCTCATTGGATTGTTATGATATTATGGTTAAATAACAGTGGGTAGATTACCACACTGTTGATCATTGATATGACAGGGACTTTAGTTGAATTGTGATGTGTATGATAGAATTGAGAGTAGTCGTTGTGGTGAACTGTTAGTGGGTAAAGCGATTGATTATCTTATGTTTAGGGTGTTCACAGGGTGGATTATTGCAGTAAATTACCAAGGTGATATCAGTGATTGAGTAAATTTGGAAGATGTGGTCCTTTGGTTTGAATGTGAGTATACTTTATGTAATGACATGGGATGTTAGATAATGGATTACTTCAAATGATCATGATGGTATTCTGAGAATCATTGATTGACGGAAGGATGGTAAATGGTAGGAAACATGAATTGAACTTCTGTTGGAAAGGCAACGAGTAGTGTATGAGATTAATGTTTAATTCTGGGTTGGAGACCCTGGTGTGTGATTTGTGTTCACAAACAAGCTGATAATTGACTCATACTTAGTGGTAAATGATTTGAGTTGAGTGAATATCAAGAAATATTGTTTAGTTTGGGCGACAAGACTTGGTCCGTAAGTGACAATGTGAGATGATGTGGATATGTGTAAACTGTTAGTACTTCATCTCTTGTTGTTGATGCGAGTGTGAACATATTGTCTATGACATGATTGAATTACATTTATAGCATTCATGATGGCATTTTCTCACTTATATGTATGTTTAAAATGAGACTGGTATAAGGGCACAGTTTTGCCACATGTCCCTAGTGCCCTTACGACGGAAGCTTCTTTTGAAGCCACTTCAGAAGGGCCCCTAGATTGGTTGTCAAGAGGTATTCGTCGAAGAACTAAGTTGGCTAGTATGTAATTGAAAATTGACTGAACCTATTACCAATTGGGATGGAATATTAAAACGGAATCACAATTTTTGGAATTGAAACTGTGTTTTCCAAAATCATATGTTGCATGGACTTGATTACTATGACATCACATGCATGGATCTTATTATGTGATGATAAATATCTACATGTGCAGATGGTGGTTGCATTATTGATATATCGCATTCCCGACCCATGCATGAGTTATATGGAAGTGATAGATTGCCTCATGGGAAATCATTCTTGTGTCACATATAAATGTTGATTCTCTTATGAATTGATGCTGATATTGGTAAATTGTAGGCATGGCACGTACTATACAGACCGCTAGGAAGTCCGTAGCTCATCCACGAGAGCAATTCCTACGAGTAAAGTTGGGCGAGGCTAGGAAGCAATTACAACGTAGTCGTAGCATGAATCAAAGAATGCAGATAGTTAGGGAGGAGCTTGTAGCTCACATGAAAAAGTTGGTGAGGGCTTTGGAAAATACTCAGGCACGGGTTGAACAGGTTAGGGATGACATAGTGCTAGATCTGGAAGATGCCCCAAATGATGGTGAAGGCACTTATATTAACCCCGTGATTGTGGAATCTGATAATGAAAGTAATGTGATGGTAATCCCATCTATTGACGAGGATTAATGAGGTAGTGGTATGAGTTGTGATTTTGCTTATCTGGAATGTATGTCAGGAAAAACTTGGATGCTAGAGTAAGAATTTTTTGGATGATTGTATATAAGTGTGGTTAGATAACCTCTTTTGACAGCACGTAGTGTTGTGTACTGTAAAGGTGACAACCTTTCTTTTGGGAATGTATGTATAATATGGATGTGTTGAAGTTTCTATTATAGTATGAATGGGTTATCAGTGTATTAATTGTTAGTCAGTAGTTGACAGATATCATGATAGCATGAGTAGTTTGGGTATGAATACTTGAGTTGTATAACTCATTATGGATGTATGTTGGACCGTGAGATAGTTGAGGAGATATAGTTTTCTCCATCTGACAGGTAAATTGATTAATGGTTGGAGTAAGTTTTGTGAGTCTGAACTAAACTACCTTTTGTTGGTTGGAAGATGATTGTAAAAACCTTGAAAGTCGAATATAGAATGCACGTATGAAGCAGGGAATTAGAAATCAGTGAATAACGACAGGCTAAGTCCAATATAGGTCATTAAATTGATATAACCCTTGTTTTGGGTTTTGAGTTGGTTTATAAAGGTGGTATTTTGGAGTTGATCGTGATAGAGAATAATGAAATGTCCCTATAATTAAGCAGTTGATGCTTAGTTGATTAATGAGGCTTTAGATTGTTGATTTTGATTACCAGTTAATCGAAACGATTAAGGTTAAGTGGAATCGTGATGGTATTCTTTGTGGAATTGTCTTGAGTATTGCTACATTTGTTTGTACGTTGATTTGATTTCGAGAATAGCTGGGAAATGGAAAAACTTCTTAGGCCCTGGTATTGACTTGTATGATTGTCATGAATGACAACCCGGTGTACTACAACAGGGGAATATATGTATATATGTTTTAAGGGAGAACAAATTTTTAAATTTTACGAATGATTTCACGATTTTTCCCTCTATCTACTATTTCTTTGTTCCACAAATCATACTCCTCGTTGTAACTTGGCTGGAATTTGTTTCTTGAATTGCTAAATAGACCGACTCCGTCGGGTTAATGTGATTTGGTTATAGATTGATTCTGGTAGAGGATTCGAGGTTATATAGTGATATTTGTATTGGGTGCTGTATTCTTTTCCTGTAAGAGAGACTATGCAGTACTGATTCCGTGTTATTTTTACCACGTGATCGTTTCTAAAATATTCCATATCTTGAAATATGATTTGGTGTTATTCGTTATTGTTCCATCTTATTTATCAAATGGATTTCGAAATAATTCGTTTATATTGATTTACTGTGATTTATCGTAATTTCGTGATTTGGTTAAAAGCATGATTATGTGGAATAGTTTAGTGATACTAGTCGGTGTATCGGTCTCAGTGTGCCCCGTTACGGTTGTTATTGTTTGGTTGGTTGCCAGAGGACTGGAAGCCAATGATTGAGATGTATATGAATTTCATATTTTGCCACTGAACCCGAGCCCGATAGTATACTAGACTGTGATATATGATTGAGCAGTATCTTTTGATGCTTCGAGCATGTATTCCGTGTTTCGTTCTTTGAACGTTAATTTGCCAAGAGCACGATTTTATTGATTCATGAGTTAATGCCCATAGCTTCATTTCATGAGCAAGGTTACTTGAATCGTTTATCCATCCTACTCTATAGTATTGTGTATTTTACCTTGATGAACTTACAATTTTGCCCTCACTAGTTATTTGAATTTTCTATATGGGAATGGGGAGTAAGTCGTCAATTGGGATGTTAGAAATTTATGTAAGGCTGGTTGTATCTAATTGTTCTATCGAATTTGGTTATATACGAAGTTGGTGGTTTCGAAAAATATTTCCGCTGCTATTAAGATGTTAATTTGATTATGTTTGGAAATGGATATTGAGTTTAGGCCATCACAATTGTTAGTTAAGAGTGGATTTGGTCGTATGAGGAACAGGTGACAACTTGAGGTTATCACTAGTGAATTGATAGTGAAATTATTCGAAGTATAAAGAAGACCATAGTGATGCATCATTTCTTATTGGTTGATCAGCTTATTATTATCAGTTAACTAGGGAGGAATGCTTATAGCGACGATTGATTATGAGTTAATGGTATCGTTATATTTCACAGTGCCTTGATGACTATTGATTTTGTGAGTATACCTTTATATCTAAAGATTGTGATGATGGGATGATGTAATGAACTAATTTGGGAGCTTTGTTTATACAAGCCTTAGGAACTTCAAGAGGGGAATGACATGGTTAATATAGTACTCATAAATAAGTTGTGAATCTGTCATTTGAAAAGGGATATAAGGAAAGGAAATTGACATTAAGAGATGTTGGGCCTTTGAGATATTAGAAAAGTGGGGGAAAAATGGTATATGTCGGGGGCATTATTACTGTCACTAAAAGACATTCATAGAGTTTTCAGGCATCAATGTTGAGGAAGTATATGCCGGACCCTTCATATGTATTAGAGATTGAACCTGTAAGATTTTAGCTTGAGTTAATGTACGGGGTATCATTGGTGTAAATCTTGGATCGTAAGGAACAAGTGTTAGGAACAAAGATCATACCGATAATAAAGATCCTATGACAAAGTCATATGGTAGAAGAAACAACATGGAAAGAGATGATGAAATAAGACTGATATTTTCACTTATTTGATAATTAAGGTAAGGAATTCGGGGTTGAATTCTTTTAAGGGGGAGAGGGTGTAATAACCGAGCATCTTATTAGCATGTTAATCATATAATTATGTGCATGCATTGTTAATTTGATTATTGGGGTTCATGCTATTGATTTGATCAGTCATAATCTCATGATTTCATGTTTCGGTGCTTTACTTTCTTGCATTGTTTCGTAGCGTAAACTGATCCAAAATGAAAGAGATGAACCATGATACTTTATACCTAGATAGACATGATGTTATAGAGGTTTCATGTTGTTAAATCGGGCTTTGAAAGATTGAAATACGTTGTGTTAACTTGAAGTTACAAAACGAAAAAGTTGTTGAAATTGTGTTCGGTTTCGTGAACTTTCTCGTGACTTTAAATCAATCCAAGATTGATATCGAACCCTTGGGCATATTCTTTGATGTGTCATAAGTGTTGTACAATCATACCTAGGGGTGTACGAGTGATCAAATCGAGAAAACGGAGCGAAACGAAAAAATTACGCGTGCTGAGTGAATAGTGCGCGCCCTAGCGCGCCATGTATGGACAGAATGTCCAGATTTTGTGTTTTTGGCTTTTTCTTTGATTTCTACCTCATGCTATGGCTTCCTTATCTGGTATAAACATGGATAAGGTCTGAAAGAACAAACTCTAACTCTCTAAACTCAGAAAACTCTCAAATTCTCCAAAATCCTCACAAAATTCCACTTTTAGACCTAGGGTTTGTGTGTGTTCTTGAAAGTGTTTTGTTCTTCCAACCAAGGCAGCAACAAGGGGCTTATTTAGGGGAGTTTGTGGCTGTTTTAACCACTGAAATACAGGGGAGAAACAAGGGTTTACACTTTGATTTGGTAAGGGACCATTAACTTATCCATGTTTGGTGTTTATTTGCTTAATCTTGACTATAATCAATGTAGAAGTGTTATTATGCTAAAATTTTGAGATTTCAGCCATGAGATTTGTTTTAATATGTGAATTTGATCGTGGGTATCTTCGAATTGTATCTTCGAATTGGCGAAATCGACAAAGAATTGACTTGAATAAAGTGTGTAACATGGCTTTGATTTAGGGTTTATGATTTGATGTTGTATGATTTGAGATGGTTTAAGTGTTCAATGTGTTGATTTGTGAATCTAGAGCTCGAAATGATCATTGGAGGATAACCGAAATGTCAAATTTGTAACTGAATATGGAATAAAGTGTGAACGTGAACTTGACTAACCGGATGTGCATATTCGAATACTAACTTTCAAGGGGTTTTGGTTGACTACCGATTGTCATGGGGCGGAGTGCAGTGATAGTCGGGTTGTGGCGACCTTAATCCGACCTGTCTCCCTATTTCCGGCCAGAATAGGGTACACCACATAGATGTTGGACACGAGTGGTGTTGTCACATGGATGCCAATGTTGTAGGGACTTGGGGCATGTTGACTTATTCCGCGGAATATTCGATCTTGAATTATATGATTACAATGATTTGATTTGAACTTCAAAGCTGAATGGTGTTATAAGGGGAGCTGGTAGTCAGAGGTGTACCTCGACTTGTATGTCCTGATATATGTGATCTATACTTGTTAAATGTGTGATATGAAATGTTGTTAGCTCATTACTTTCTAGGTTGGTCATTATTTCCAACTGGTATGGGACAGTTGGCAGTCGTGATCCTTCTTACGCTGGTAATGAGACTTAGTTGGTTATTGATTATACTGATGACATGTGACTTATCTGCTATTACTTATGCTGATTACATGCTGCTTGTGTTAGCATCCAATTACTGATGCATACATGCATAGCATGTATAAGTTTAGTGGAATCTTACTGAGTCATAGGTGACTCACCCTTTCACTAATGTTTTCCTTAGATCGAAGCGGTACAAGATGGAGTCACACTATTGAGGCTGTAGGCCTGGTGGTTCAATAACAGATAGTTGACTTTATTTTTGAACTAGTTTGATTTGTATATATGAGAGGATAATGGTTTTATTGTTCTGTTTATGTACCATTGACATTGTATATTAGGGCTGAAGGCCTTTAAATTTGGGTTGTATGTAAGTTAAATAAGTTTGTAAATACAATTGTAACCTTTCTAGTTAAGTGATTGCATGGCGTGTTACCATGTCTTGGGTTAACGAATTAGGTTGTGTTAAACAGGTTATTATTATAGTTGTGTATTATGTATTCATGCCTGGATTTAGGCTTGGTTTGGATGCTTGAATTGGGGTGTGACATATAGATTTTGGTTGACCCGCCCGAAGGAGTAAAGCCCATAGGGTGGGAATGGGTCTTCATGATGAAGACTGACATGGATGGTGTCATGTATACCTTTAAGTGGCGACTTTTGGCTAAAGGTTTTCGACAAGTTCATGGTATAGACTATGACTAAAACTTTTTCCCAGTCGTAATGCTTAAATCAATTAGGATCTTGCTTGCTATTGCAGTTTATCAAGACTATGAGATTTGGCGAATGGACGTTAAAACGGCTTTCCTTGATGGAAACCTCCTTTGTAATATTTTTGGTCTTGTATGTAAATGACATACTACTCAATGGAAATGACATTCCTACTTTGCAATCTGTTAAAGGTTGGCTAGAGAAATGTTTTTCAATAAAAGATTTAGGAGAAGCATCCTATATTCTGGGAATTAAGATCTATAGAGATAGATCGAAAAGGTTGCTTGGCCTAAATCAAAGTGCATATATTGACTAGATGTTGAATTGGTTCAACATACATGATTCCAAGAAAGGATTCTTGCCCATATCACATGGAGTAAGCCTTTCAAAGGCCCAGTATCCTTCCACTGAGAGTGAAAGGGACCATATGAGTAAGATTCCATATGCTTCGGCAAATGGATCTATCATGTATGCCATGATATGCACTCGACCAGATGTAACGTAAGCCTTGATCATGACGAGCAGGTACCAAATCCCAGAGATGGTCATTGGATTGCTATCAAGAATATCCTTAAGTACTTGAGAAGGACTAAAGATACGTTCTTGATTTGTGGAGGCGACAAAGAGCTCATTGTAAAGGGTTACACTGATGCTAGCTTCGGACAGATAAAGTGAATTATCGATCATAATCAGGGTAAGTATTTTGCCTAATGGAGGGGCTGTGAGCTAGAAAAGTTCAAAGCAAGAGACAGTTGCCTATTCTACCACAAAGACTAAGTATATTGCTACTTCTAATGGTGCATTGGAAGTCGTTTGGATCAGAAAGTTCAATTGTGAACTGGCATTGTTCTTAGCATTATAGACCCAGTGGGACTTTATTTTTGACAACAATAATGCCATTGCGCAGGCTAAGGAACCTAGATCTCATCAGTGATCCAAACATATACTTAGGAGATTCCATCTCATTTGAGAGATTCTCAAAAGAGAAGATGTGAAGATATGCAAAATACCAACAGAGAAGAAATTCGTTGATCCCTTGACGAAGCCTCTTGCTCAGCGAAAGCATGAGAGTCACACTAGATCTATAGGTATTAGAGATGCTCATGATTGGCTCTAGTGCAAGTGGGAGACTGTTGGTGTATGCCCTAGAGGCAAATCTATTTTACGATATATCATTATTTATTAAGGCATTTATTTATTATGTATTATTTGTCTATTCATATTAATGCATAATAAAGCTCTTTGAATAAAAGTGTTATTCAAAAATATCCCTAGTCGAGTATTATTATTAATAAGGGCAATAATAATGCATTGAGACTAGTATGTGTTGAGACTCATATAGCTGATATCAGTCTACACATAGGTACGTGTTAAGTGTAACGATGTACTGGATTGACCCACATGAGAATGCTACGTGGATCGTTACGTGAGTGTCATACGTGATTCTCATAGTGACTATTGTGTTCGTTTTCCTTTGACTTGAAGTCGTTATATACTTAGATGAGGAGTCGTATATTTTGATACCGACAAACGTCATTCTGTAATAAGGTGATCATAAAGTCGGATGTTGGATATGTCACGAATCATGCTGAGGGATATGAACGATGTAGATAGAATTCGTCCCTCCTACATAACGGGAGTATAATATCTGTGGGCCCCTTGATGAGTGAGACTTAAGTAAATGCATGGTTGTGCTCAAATAAATCAATATTTGATATTGAGTTTATTTGTCTACTAATTAAGTCTACTCGGAGATCAAGAAACCTAGATTAAACTATAACAAGGATGACACGTTCCATGCCTTGTGTTTAATCAGATATTAGGATAAAGGGACAAAAATTATTTTGGTCACATTCAGTTATTGTAATCACTGATAATTCCTATTACTTGGGTAACAATGATGTATTGCTAGATGCTGCTCATTGTTTATAATTAATTATATATATATATATATTCAAATATATAGTAATGAATTATTGCTAACGTAATTTAGGAACCTATTGGGTCACACACTTAGAATGAATTGGACTGGAATTTATTTGAGCCATTAATTAGATTAATAGGCTTAAGTTATTAAAATAAAAGGGGACCAAAATATAGTCCTAGTTAGACTAGGACTATATGCTGGCGGTTTGTCTTGGTATTTTTGTTTTCACAATTTGGGAAATATGGAAGGCTAGGTGTAAAGCCACTTACGAAGGTTATTCTATGCAAGTTAGTAAGATTATTATCAGCATTCGTAAGAATATTACTGACATGTTGTCTATGTTCGTTCCAAAGTCTTCTCTTGATCTTATGGGGAAAAGGCGGTTACAAATGCTTCGTTTGCCTTGTATCTCGGTTTCGTGGAGGAGGGGTCAATGGTTGAGATGGACTCCTCCGGATGTTGGCCAATTTAAATTGAACACAGATGGTTCGGCCAGGAATGGGCTTTGCACTGGGGGTGGTATTATTAGAGATTCTGATGGATCCTTGGTTCGTGCATTTTCAAGTTTCTATGGTCAAGGTACTAACATGGCTGCGGAGATTTATGCTCTTCGTTATGGTTTGGCTCTTTCGGAGTTAGGTTTATCGCATGTGATTGTAGAATCCGATTCTTCTTGCGATCGGTTCTAAAAGGTTTTCATAGAGCTCCATGGCGTTATGAATATGAGCTTCGGGATTGCAAGAAGAATTTGGGTTCTTTTGTCTTGGTTCATGTTTTCGAGAGATTAAATAAGGTGGCCGATTAGCTTTAGAAGCTTACGAGCATCAACGAAAGTTTTCTATGAGAAACGGGATCTTCTTCATCGTGATGTGCGTCAGATGCTTGATCATGATTTCATTGGCTTATATAGTTTTAGGAAATAGCTGGCTCTTTTGTATGTTTTCTGAGGTTAGGCTCCTTTGTCCTCCCGGTTCTATAAGGGCAAGGCTGGTTGTCCCCCTCTTGTATTATTTTTTTATTATTAATAAAATCTTGCAGGGTGCCGTCCCTGTTTCCTAAAAAAAAAAAAACTATATGCTGGCTAGCCCTTCTCTCCCTTTAAATAGGGATGAATTCTTTTGATAGTCAATAAGAATCCAACACCAAAAAGGATTTAGGGTTTAAGTAAAACACTAAATTCGTAGAGAGAAAAAGTAGGGATTTAATTAGTTCTTCGTATGACGAAGTCTTCCAATTTTGATTCAATAATTGTCTAGCACAAAATTGTTGAATCAAATCCTATCCAATCTGTTCGTGTGGATACCATAGAGAAGTCGTGCAAATCATTGTTGCGGTGATCGTGATTTAAGCGTGATTCTTTCGAAGATTGCTCGCACAAACAATCAAGTAATTATTCTAAATCTAATTTATATTAATTCACATTGATTTTGGGAGGGTTTTTGAAATTAAATTTTGTTATTCCGCCTTGTTAATTTTGATGAAAACCCAACATGAATGCATGTATTCTACTGCATTTGTTTCAAATATTGAACCCAAGAAGGTAGATAAAGCTCTGGAAGATCCAAGCTGGGTGAAAGCTATGCAAGAAGAGTTAAATCAATTCGATAGATGCCAAGTTTGGACACTTGTTCCTAGGCCTAAAAGACAAACAGTGATTGGAACAAAGTGGGTTTTCAGAAACAAGATGGATGAAAATGGAAACATCACTAGGAATAAGGCAAGACTGGTAGCCCAAGGATACAAACAGGAGGAGGGAATTGACTATGATGAAACATTTGCTCCTGTTACAAGATTAGAAGCTATCAGAATCTTCCTTGCCTATGCATCTTTTAAAGATTTCAAGCTATATCAAATGGATGTTAAAAGTGCATTTCTTAATGGTGAGCTGCAAGAAGAAGTCTATGTGGAACAGCCACCAGGATTCCTAGATAACTTAAGAAGAGAGGATGTATACAAATTGAGGAAAGCATTGTATAGACTCAAGCAAGCTCCAAGGGCCTGGTATGAGACCCTTTCAAAGTTCTTGATATCTCAAGGCTATGTGAGAGGTCAAATTGATATTACTCTTTTTATCATGAAACATAAAGGTCATTCATTACTTATTCAAATTTATGTTGATGATATTATATTTGGTTCTACTAGTGAAAATCTTTGTAAAAGGTTTGAAAAGCTCATGCAGAGTAAATTTGAAATGAGCATGATGGGAGAACTCAATTTCTTCCTAGGACTTCAAATTCAGCAAAGCTCAACTGGTATCTTCATCAACCAAGCCAAATATGCTAAGGACCTCATCAAGAAATTTGGGCTTGAGAATGCAAACAGCTTCAGCACACCTATGGCTACTAACTGCCATCTTGACAAAGATGAAAAGGGAAAGAAAGTGGACATGACTCTTTACAGAGGCATGATTGGCTCACTTCTATATTTAACTGCTAGTAGACCTGACATCATGTTTGCTGTTTGTGTTTGTGCTAGATTCCAAGCAGATCCAAAGGAGTCTCACTTACAGGCTGTCAAAAGGATCATCAGATATCTAATTGATACATCCAACTTGGGTATTTGGCATCTAAAGGATTCATCTTTTACTCTTATAGGCTATTATGATGCTGACTTTGCTGCTTGTAAGGTTGATAGCAAAAGTACAAGTGGGACATGTCAATTCTTAGGGAATAGACTTATCTTATGGACCAGCAAAAAGTAAACATCTGTTTCAACATCAACAACTAAGGCAGAATACATAGCTGCTAGTAGTTGCTGCTCACAATTGCTGTGGATCAAACAGCAACTTGTCGATTATGAGATCAAGACTGCTGATTGCCCTATCATGTGTGATAATACAACAGCCATCTCAGTCTCTCAGAATCCTGTCATGCACTCCAAAACAAAGCACATTGATGTAAGATATCATTTTCTCAAGGATCATATGGAGAAAGGTAATATCAGCATAAAATATGTATCTACTGATCAACAATTAGCTGATATTTTCACCAAGCCACTTGATTCAACCAGGTTTGCCTATCTCAGAGGAGAGCTTGGTATGCTTGACCTTAATCCTTAAATCTTATAAAATTCCTTGATTTATTACAATTTGGTTGCATATAGAACTTCCTATCTTACCAACCAAATGTAACATTGCTGATGCTAAAGGACAACCTCAAGAAAGTACTCATTATTCCTTTAAAACCGTACCGGCAGTTTTTAAAACGTTAGGACCAAATCTGTATTTTTGCTAAAATATCTTTATATGAACAATCACTTTTCTAAGACAATAAATGCGGACTTAAAAATTATCAAATTCTATTTTTTAAAACTTCTGTCATTTAAAAAGGACAAATTTCACTATTTAACTATTCATCTTTTCGAAAGCCGCCAAGTTAAAACTCTTTCAAATTCTCTCACCATGTTGTACTCTCAAGCTTTTCTGAATCTTCAATTCTTCAAATTTTCTAGTTTCAATCTATAATAGTGAGTGATTATATTCATCTTAGTTCATTTAATTTTAATTTTGTTCAAAATCATCAGTCATATGCCTTTATTTCAACCTGTATAAACTGTTATATTTAACGCCATTGTTGAACTGCGTATGCTTGATTTTAGTAACATTTGGGTGTTTATTACTGATTTATGAGAATCCAATGCGTTTAAAATACTTCAAGAAAACAATTTTTTTTTCATTTGTTGGATTCCCTGGAAATGGTTAAATTTTGTGCCTATCTAAAACCCTGGATATGAACTGTGTTGTTGGTAAAATTTTGCTTTTTGAAATGCAAGCTTGCCAGCATATATTGGGTTTTAATTTGAACGGTACATGTTTGGATAAGACCTGCTGATAACAATTTATCTGACATTTTTAACTCTGTTATTGTGTATATAGGCAAAGACACAATCTTCTAAGACTGCTGGTACATCAATATCCGCCACTGCACTTCAACGTCCAGCCAAATCATCTAGAGCTGTCGAAGCTGCCCAAAGGCCTATCGCTTATCTTCCGAAGAGCAGCTATCATCCCGGCATCACCATCAATTCTCAGTCAGTGCAAGAATATTCTTCCGGGTGACTCTTGTGAAGATCTGGCTGAAAGTGGAATTCTTCCACTATTTGAGTTGGGAGTTACTGATTATAGCATCAAGCTTGTAGAAGAATTCTACACTTACATGATTGTTCCCCTTCCTCCATTCAACAAAGATGACCCCGTCGATAAAAGTTACATTAAGGGCTATATTAGAGGGAGGTTTATTAAAATTGACTACAAGGTTGTTGGTGAAATTTTGGTTTGCTTGCTGAAGGCAAAATGGACTTGACTATGGAAGAATCCGATACGGCTTAGGCCATGATGCGTGGAGAAGCCAAGCCAGAGCCTCTATCTGAGATGTCCATGAATCTATTTTCTGAGGTCCCATATCACATCAGCCATCTGGTTAACAAGGGTCTTCTTTTCAAGAATGGCTCAAGGGACATCTTCACCTCTATCAGCTGATGCTCACTAAGGCCATTGTTTTAAGAAAACAGCTGAACTGGGCCAAAATCGTTTACTCTATGCTCTTTAACAGTGTGATGGAAGTTCAAGCCATCTTAGGAATACATCGACCCTTTGTCCGTATCATCAATACAATCCTGAGAGGTTATCCAGAGATTGAGAAAACCATAGCTGCTGATGAGATCAACAAGGTGACTAACACCTACATGTGTTCACACTCAATAACATCAAGCACTATAGGGAAGATGCAGCAAAAAGAGCTGCTGTTGCTGCTACTGCTGGGCCTTCTGTACAGGCCAAGAAGGGCAAGAGAAAGCTTGTCTCTATAAGCAAGGAACATTCTGCTCAAGAGGAGCCAAAACCCATTGCAGCTTCTTTGCTTGAAGACTTTGATCTTGGGCGTCTGGATCACGACCCCTTTGAGTCCAAAGTAAAACAAGCCAAGGCAATCTCTCCATTACCCTCTCCTCAACTTTCATCCAAACCCTCTAAAAAGAGCGCCAAATCCACAAAGGCTACTGAGAGGGATGCATCCACTTTTGAACCAGTCGTTCTCATACCTACCAGTCAACCCTCAACTCTCCCTCCTAAATCTACCTCTCAACTACCCAAGGCCAAAGCCAAAATCCTAAAGTCCACTAATGAATACTTTAGCCTACCTAAATCTTTGCTACCACAAGCTACCTCTACACCAGACATTCCCCCATCAGCAACACCAGAAAAACTCAAAATCGCTGAACCCTTAAATCCAAACTCAACCATTCCTGAAACCTCTCCATCAAAATCAAGGCATGGCCGTCATCTCAAAGGAGTGCCAAAAAGGTCAATTTTGTGCCCTCTGCCGATCAGACGTCTTCACCCCCTTCTTCTCCTACACCTCACCAACTTGAACCAGGAATTATCATACCAGTTAACCCTCCTACTCAATCCACACCTATTGACCAGCAATCCTACTCCAGCCATTCCTACAATCACTCTTTCTCCTAACCAGAGGAATTGGGAGACTCATCTGACAGTGAACAACTCACACGTACCAAATGACCTCTTTCCTCAACCCTAGACCAACCTACACCCAAAAGAACCAAATTTAACTTACAGCCATCTCCACCCTGACATCCAAAAGCTGGTGTTCTTTCGAGACAGCCGACCTAAACCAAACCTTGCCGATAGCGATCCCTACCTCTCTACCCTTGACTACCCCAAGCGGCTTCCTTTCTAACCCATGACTGTTGGAGACATTCTCATCCAATGGGGCAATTTTTATGAGCCTCTTCCACCAGCCTGGTCCCAATAATTTTTCATGCACAACTCTACTGTGCAGGATCTTATGATCCTTAAGCAGTGGAATGCTATCTCTAGGCACCTTGGTATCTCTCCTTCTCCAGCCCTCTTCTCTCTTTTTCTATCTATGCCCCCATTCTCCCCATTTACCCCTCCAACCAACCTCCCATCTTCTTCGGCTGAACAGGACTTACCTTCAGTCACATTCTTTTCTGTACTTCAGGCTGTCCTGGCCTCTACTCTCCCTTCTTCATCTCAGACGGCTTCTTCCCTATACTAGCTTATTCCTCACCCCTCTATCCTTCTCAGCCCTCTTATTCATAATTTTTTTGATATCTTTGTTTGTTTTTCTACCTCCGACCCTCGTCATCTTCCCTTCTTCCCTCAAATTCTTAATCTCTACAACTCTACCTTTCCCATAGGTGTCAGCATCCAAACCCATGCTGTCTTTGTTCAAATTTTCTCACCTTCGCCTATCCCCCCGTCTTGTCTTCCTTCCTCTACTCAAGCCTCCAACAGTCAACCACAGGCCTCCACTAGCTAACCACAACCTCCACCAGCCAACCCCAAACCTCTATCGGCCAATTTCCAGGCTCTGTCTCCATTAGTCTTTCTTCTGTTGAGGATTTTTTAAAGAGTTTTGACAAACTCATTACCAGCCTCAATCATAACCTGCAATACCTTGCGGACAAACAGTCTCATACGACTGATGTCACCGCCGATTTCATGACCAAGGTCATTGCAGTGGCCCGTGAAGCCAAACATGCTGCCACGGTGAGCCAGATGACCATTACTGCATGTCAAAATCTTCTGGTCAGCCATCTTTCCAGCGCAGCTAGTTCCTCCACTGCCCTGCTTAACGAAAAATTTGAGACTCTTTCTCAAGGACTTCTTTCCATGATCGAAATGATTGATACCGGCTATCAGCATGTGCTTAAAGCTCAACAGGGTGCTAACCGTTCTGTGTATACCTCCGTTCGTGCAACCAAGGCACTTTCGCAAAAGCACTATAGCCTTATTCAGAAAGAGCATCAGCACTCTGTTCACCGGCTATCTAACATGGACAAGTCACTTGCGTCCATGAAGGAGGAGATGAGTCGATCGACTTCGAAATGATCAGCTGACCGATCTGTTTGAGAAGAATGCTATCTTACGAATTAAAAACAAAGATCTCTCATCGGAGTTGAAAGAAGTCAAGGATGAACTTGAAGCAGCCAAAGCTGAAATTGCAAAACTCAAAGCTGCTACTAGCTCAAGACAAGAAGGACAAGCTTCAACTTAGTTGGTATAACCATTTTTGTCCTTTCTTTTGTAAAAGACCTATTTTTGACAAAACATTGTATTAAACTCCTTGTTTAATGTACAATGACTATTTTTACTTGTCTAAATTTTCATGCTTTATGTTTAATTTCTTATCCTGTGTGTATGAAATTTAAACCACTGGTTTAAGGACATACTTTATAATTACATTATATGTCTGTCTTTAAATGCAGTTTTATTACAA
Organism: Platycodon grandiflorus; assembly: GCA_016624345.1. Lineage (NCBI taxonomy): Eukaryota > Viridiplantae > Streptophyta > Magnoliopsida > Asterales > Campanulaceae > Platycodon > Platycodon grandiflorus. Next base: position 33,477,283 of record CM028368.1, read on the forward strand.
GTATTTTTATTCCTTAATTCATTATCTGTAAACACTTTGTAATTTGAATACACTAACTACCTTGTAAGTCCATCTAGGACATGCTTACTTAATATAATATCTTCAAAGCATGTTATTACTAGCATCGGACATTGTCAGCTTCCATTGTATTCATAAGGTCATGGACTCAAGCAAATAGGAGGAGGTTGTTGTATTTTGTATAGATTTGCTTGTATCCATAAACTAATTTCATCCTTGAATACTCTTTCAAGGATGAACTTGAAGCAGCCAAAGCTGAAATTGGAAGACTCAAAGTTTCTGCTAGCTCAAGACAAGAAGGACAAGCTTAGACTTAGTTGGTATAACCATTTTTGTCCTTTCTTTTGTAAAAGACCTATTTTTGACAAAAAATTGTATTAAACTCCTTGTTTAATGTACAATGACTATTTTTACTTGTCTACATTTTCATGCTTTATGTTTAATTGCTTATTCTGTATGTATGAAATTTAAACCACTGGTTTAAGATACTCTATAATTACATTATATGTCTGTCTTTAAATGCAGTTTTATTACAAGTATTTTTATGCCTTAATTCATTATCTGTAAACACTTTGTAATTTGAATACACCAACTACCTTGTAAGTCCATCTAGGACATGCTTACTTAATATAATATCTTCAAAGCATGTTATTACTAGCATCGGACATTGCCAGCTTCCATTGTATTCATAAGGTCATGGACTCAAGCAAATAGGAGGAAATTGTTGTATTTTGTATAGATTTGCTTGTATCCATAACCTAAGTCTAAGCCAAGCTGACTAATGGGCCTCCGTGTCTATTAGAGTGATAACTTGTACTTAGACAATTGCTTGTAATAGCTTAGGATTGCTCTTTTTGGTACTTAGCTTAGTCTTTAGAAGATGGTGTGTTATATATCAGCTATGTTCATATCCGTCATCTTCATATCAGTCATGTCCATCAAGTCATCAGCTAAGTTCGCTTCAGCCAAGCTTCATCAGCAATGTTGAAGATCTGTAGATCGTCTGATCAAGACTTGTTTGAAGATATGCCTCAAGATATCAGCAAAGTCCTTCCTTGACTTTGTCATAACGATAACCTGCAAAAACCATTTATTGGTTCATTCCATATTAGGCATTCATCTCAGAAAAGGACATTCTGCCCACATCCATTGTCTACCTATTTTTGGCATATTGGCAGAATACACTCAGTGACAGCTTGGGCTTTGTAGAACTCCTTATCAGATCTGGACAACAAGATTAGAACATTTAATGCAAGTTTCTCCAGCATTAAATGTATCTAATTCAAAATCTTCCAAGGCTGAAGATCTCCAATGGCTCCAAGAACTCCCCTAAGTATAAATTGAAGACTCCATTGAAGCATTGAAGATAGCTCAACTACTATAACTTTGAAATCTTCTTCATCTCAGTAAGTGCATTCAAAGCCTAAAAGACTAATTCTATCAAACATTCTTTGAAGAGCTCCAAACTTAGAAGCATAGTCATTATTGCTCTTCATTGATTGCAATCCTTAGCATTCAAAGCACACGAGAATTATATCTTTGTAAATATCGATTCTCCCACAAATACTTGGTCAACTATTTTATGTACACGATCCATTAGTGATCTATCCATTAAAGATTCTAGTGGAAAACTTAGTACACATTTTTCAAATCCAAAGTTGACTACTTTGGTTGTGGACGTAGCACTTATTTATAAGTGTGAACCATATTATATCTCTGTCCATTTACTTTCTGCTTTATTACTTTGATTGTTTACTTAAAGGTTTCCAGAATTTCCAACTGAAGTTAAGAACTGCTGATCTTGGCTCATCAAGATCAGCTATCCTCAACTTGTCCTATACTTCACTAGTCTTCCGCTGCAAAATATTTTCTAACTCTTTTGTGAAGTAACTTTGTAAAATAATTTTTAAAATTGGACATAGGCTTTTCAACCCCCCCTTCTAGCTTATTTGAGCACCTTGAGACCTAACAATGTCTGACATTGGCACCTCGGACTTAGGTCCTCGTCATCGGAAGCAGCGAATCGAGGTTGACCTATATTGAGCTCGACCCAAGGAACAACCAATAATGAATTGGGTTATCCTCGGCTAAATGCCATCTGGAGATCAGGCTGCGCTACCCTGAGAATGCTCGTCGAATGCGGGTTGTTCATTCGAGAGACTAGATCGGCACTTACCAACTCGCCCATTGTTCGCGACGACCTCTGGTCCAGGTTAGCACTATCATTGTGGGGCATGCGACCAGGTGGAGCTACGAGGTGGACACGTAGGACTATATTTGGGGGATCCCATCAGTAGCCCCCAACTCCTCGGCTGCTAGGATTTATCCTTAAGTCAAGGAGAGAACTCAGTGCTCGTTGTGATTATTAGATTGACACTTGTTTCAAGGTATGTGTGCTAGCTCGACTAATACGACCTTACTTTGCCGAGCTGGTCTCTGAGTTGTCATCCAATAATTACCTTGGGAAAACGCAAAAACTTCTGGAAAGTTGTACCCCATAATGAGTGGGAGACACAAAGTTGATGTATTAATGACGCATCCTTTCGAATTTTTGAAATGCGGCTGCATGCGTGCGCGTAGTAAATGCGCACCAAACCAAAACGGTAAAAAATAGTCAAAACGACACTGAGCTGAAGTCCGCGTGTTATAGCATTTGGGTTGACCCAGTGAATCTGGGCCATATAAAAGGATTTTAACCCTTTTCACCAAATCTCTTAAAAACCCTCTGGACTTTCAGGCGAGTTAGGAGATTTTCGGAAAGTCCCCAACTATCCAAACGGTCCTAATTTCTGTCACTTTCGACTGCATTTATGCAATTCCATTCCGTAGGTTAGTTTTGTTTCTAGTTCCTCCTTTTTATCTATTTTTTCAACTATTTGGCCTAAATTTTAGTGATATAGGTCCGTGTTCTTATCTGAGCTCTACCGTCGGTACTAACTCTAGTACCATTTCCCTTTTCAGGTTGCTTATGTACTCGATTTCTTCTCAGCCCGACAACCTTTGCTTTACTCAAGTATTCGTCTTGTCTTTCTTAAGTAAACACTTAGAATTTAAATACCATGTTTTCTTGCTAGGAGAGTTCGGCCCCTCGTTTTCGAGGACGTTATGTGTCCCAATTCTCCGAGCTCGCCCTCTATACGTCGAGCTCGGATTATGTTCCATAATTCGAGTCCGTCTTTGCGCACTCCCCAACGGGCAAAAATGTATATAAGCAGTCTCGAGGTCGCTGGGTGACTGTGCTTCTCAGTGAAGCGAGGACGTACCTAATCGGTCAAGGAGTCGAGGTGGAGGAATTTTGGGTAGTTAATGACGACCTTCATAAAGTCCCTGGCCTTCCTTTATCCACCCCTATGTGGTTTCTTTGTTTAGGTAGTGAGTCCGTAGATAGCCTTTGGAACAAGTATTTTACCTTCGATAGAATAATCGCCAGCGTAAAAGCCAAGAGGGAGAGAAAAACACATGAGGGCATACAGGCAGAGAAGGCACAATCTCGTAGTGAGAGGAGAGCTAAAAAAAAAAAAACCCGCTGCGTCCTTGTCAACACAACTATCCAATTATTCTAACAAGTCCCATTTTGTGCAGATGGCGAGGACTAAAGGTGGGCGTCCACTTCAGGACGAGCTGCCACCGATAAAAAGGCACCCAAGAAAGCCCCCAAGGATTGGGTTAACCAGGTTCCTTCGAGAGACTTGGATCTTTGGAATGCCAACTACAATCACACTTTCGAGGATTTTCGATGGTCTGTTCTGCTCGGTTGTGACCTAGCCGATCTGAGGAAGATGAAAGGCAAAGTCGACTTCTACATGAGTTTCTTCGACGTCGGCTTGTGTCTACCCCTCGATCCATTTTTCTATTCCTTTCTGGATAGTATGTCTGCTCATACTTTAGACCTTTCTCTCAATACCGTGAGGATGCTGACGTGCTTCGCGGCGGTGTCGCGTTCACATGGTTACGAACCTACCATCAATCTCTTCCACTACTACTTCCTTGTTTATAACACCAAGGATCGCCGACACTGCAAGACCCAAAATTTTGGGATTAAGCTATTCACCGACACCCGAGGCAAAGTGAGCGGGTAGGTGGATAAGGTGATCATGGTTGAATGTCAGAGAGGGTGGAACTTCTCTAATTCGACCAAGTCATTTGAGGTCCCTCCTCGCAAAAATGACAAGTTAGGTGTGTACGAGCAAAAGGCTAAGGCCGCTATAAAGGCCAAGCTCAGTTTTGAAGAGAAGTGTTATTCCTATTTGTTTAGATTTGGTTGAAGTCATCACATTGATTCTAGTGTGTAGTGGCTAAAGGGCTGCTTATCAGTTAGCGTGACAACTATCCTAAAATTAAGCTTTGTAATAGAATATACTAGACTTAGTGTTAGTTATTTAGAGTCGCTTTAGCAAATCAGCAGCCTTCGACCAGTAGACCTTGAGGTCTCAAAGCTCCAGCGTGTCAAGAAGGCTGATGATGTGGATCCTGGAAGTCTAGCTCAAATTTAAAGTGGATTTTCAACTAGATATTATTTCAAACATGTCTGGTATTAAACCCTACCCCCCTCTAGCCTATATTCTAAGCATACAACATAGGACCTAACAACCCATAACATTTTGTTCTTAGGATCTCAACACTACCATCTTTCCCAAAATTCATAGCTGTTAGGAAGGCGCAACCAATTTTCTTTAAACCTTCACACAAGTAGCGCCCCGAGCTTGTTGGTCCATCCCCAACAATAGCAATGCTCTATCCTTATATAGGAGCTTGGCAAATCCAAATCCAACTAGAAACCGATGAGGGCCAAATTCAACTCCAATCCAAATACAACTAGGACTCTCTAATAACTCCAAATCAAAATAGGATTTTCAATCCTAATTATCCAAGAAATTCGACACCATTTTCCAACACACACAAGAATAATGGGAATCAGAGTCATCTAATATTGCCACTCAAATGTACATAAGTGGCGACATTTTATTAGCAATCTAGGCTGTAGCGATAACACTAAAGGTACTACTGACATTTAGAGTAGATATAATGACATGTTATCATGCCATTGGAGCTTTTTTTTTAAAAAAATTTAGTATCTTAAGGGGCGTGGAAATTGATCGAACTTGAGACCTCACACTTTGTAAATCTCCAACTCTACTACTGAGTCCCTTAAGGACGCCATTGGAGCTATTAAATGCTAGTAAATTGCAATAATGTAATGCCACAATTTTTCAAATGCCGCCGAATATATCTAATTTGGCATTTATCGGTGTAATGCCACTGATTTTGATGCCAGTAAAAGTAATTATTTTTGGTGTAATATATATATATATATATATATATATAATATGGATTTTTTTGTAAAGCATATAGTTGTAATGACTGCAATTTTGATAATATTCTTGATTTTTTAATTTGTAATATAATTTTTTGATCCAAGAAATTGTTTACCTTTACATGTTATGTTACAATCTATTTTTATGGCTAACTTAGTTTCGGCTGGAATATGAATTCAGTAGTTTAAAACACTAGTAAATTAGTTATATATTGAAAAAAGTAATTATATCTTCAATCTTCACTTTAAAGATTATTTCTTCTAAATAATTGGAAATATGGTCAAGTGAGGCAGGAATGGGAATGTAAAAATTGTAACAGGACGGGTACGAGATTACTTTTAGTTTCCTGTCATAGAAATGAGACGAGAATGAGAATGAAAAAATTGTAATGGAATGGAATAGTAAATGCAATTCCTATCCCATTTCGTTCCATTGCCATCGCTATCCATAACTAGCTATCCTCGAGTTTCCTCGAGCTATCCGAATCAAATTCAAAATTGCTCCCTCTGTTCCATTGAATGTTTAAAAAATGTTGTATAGTTCTGGAATACCATGTGACATGTTTGTTTGGATGCATTACGACTAATAGCGTGCGAAATATATCGTCAAGGTGGATCCAAAGTGGACTTTACTTTTTAAACTATTTTGGCATTAACTTGTGTCACTATTAGTCGTGGTGCACCACGTAACTATGTCACGTAGTGCCCGGAGACCATTGTATATTTTCTCATGTTCCAACTAGAAAGTTGCATTTAGATACTCCCTCCGTTTCACCTAAATAGTTCAAGTTTGAAAATTCTAATTATTAATGGATATATTAGTGTCATTGGATTTGGTCATAATTACAAAAATACTTAAGCACAGCCAAAATTATTACAACACAAGTGGAGGGTAAAGATAAAAGATTATAAAAATAATAAATATAATATTTTTAAAAGTAGATTTTTTAACAGTGGATTCTTTGTTGGATATTAACAGATATTTTGGTAGGAGTAATACTATACCTACAACCCAAGTGTTTAGAAAATGATTCCAACTTTCAAACCTACTCAAGGAGGTTCAAACCTATTTAATGATCATTCAATGAGATTTGGATCTCTCTAACCACACAATTAAAGATTTACAATTCCATTTGGAAACTTTTTTTCTATATTACCTGGTTGGATCTTTAGTACCGAGTATTATATATTCTTTAATTAGTTATAGAAAATAAAACTATAAACTCAAAAATTAAATTAACAATATTGTTAATCTCATATGTTATAACTTTTTTAAAAAGTAAATTAATCTCAAATTTTTATTTAAAAAAACGTCAGTTTGACTTAAATGGGACGTCTTTAAGGGGTGACCCAGTAATAGAGTTGACACTTCACAAAACCTGACCTCACAGGTTAGATCCCTTCCCATGCCCCCTTAAGACATAAAAAAAAAAACAGAATTAAATGCGACTCTTTTGGACAAAGGCTGAATTACTTCTATAGAATTGATGATAAGATTCACAAAATGAGGTGGTAGCCTTATCAGTTTTCAGATTTCTTCTCTGTGTTGCTACTTGCGAAACTTGAACACTCAATTTTGAATAGCTACCCAGGTAATTAAATACGAGACCAAATTAACCAAACCCTATAGTTTAAACAAATCCATATCTCTATATAACTAGTTAGCATCTTTGGACAAACAATGTAACCGCAAATTAAACCTTGTAACTAATATGAGTAAATGAATAATCCAAGAATAGCTACCCCCAAGAAACTACTACCGGGGCGAGCGAGGCCGGGAAAGAGAGAGAGAGAGAGAAGAAAAATGTTTTGAGAGAGATTATAGCAATGGAGCCACAATCACAACTCCGCCAAAAAGAAAAGAAAAAAAAATCCGAAACAGAACAAAGATTTCATTGACACCACCCACAGTATGCGGCGACGCGAAAGATCCAGTTCCCCCAATCCTTTACAATCCTCTTCTCTCTCTCTCTCTCTCATAGTCACTCTTTTGTTGCTTTCTGAATTCTCACTCATTCACTACTCCTACTACTACCCACAGTTTCTCTTCTGTTTCCCGTTCTCTCCCACTCGTTCTTCGTCTTCTTCTGTTTCCTGTTTCTCCTATACATTAACTCTCTCGTTTGGTATTGGTTTTGGTTTCGGTTTTAGTTTCAGTTTCAGTTTCAACCTCATCTCTCGCGCAAATATGTATCTATAGTTTACAGAGCGAGACCGGGGGTTTCAATTTTTCAACTATGCTAAAGCAAAGACAAAGAGAAAAGCATTCTGTTGGTGAAAATTAAATAGGGGGTCATTAATTTTTAATACTCCACAAATAAGCTAGAAAGAGATAAGAAGAGTAAAAGAGTAATTGTAAAATAAAAATTGTTAGTAAATCTTTAATTTAATGCAAGATGTTTCATTTAATTTAATATTAAACGCACAAAATCTTGTATGTTTCTTCTTCTCCAACTTATATTTACTACAACTATTTTAGCTAAGACATGATTTCTATTAATTACCTTAAATTAATTTTCTTTTTTTGGTCGGTTTAATTTTTTTTTTTCAATAATATTCCCTTTGTGGAGTTTTTGGTAAACGGAAAGAGAATATCACCATTGAATCACTCTTGCTTTTGCGAGTTTTTTTGCTTTTCAAAATGACAAAGTAAAAACAAAGATAGTTTCTCTTTTGTAATCTTCTTCACTCTCTCTCTCTCTCTCTCTCTCTCTCTCTCTCTCTCTCTCTCTCTCTCTCTGTGTGTCTTTTGTAATGGATTAGAGATTACACAAGAGGTCAAAACCAGCATCTGAGTCATGTGTAAAAGCAGTTTTGGCCTTAAAAATTGCTGTTAAATTACAGCCAACGAACACAAACACAGACACACAACACAACATAGAATTGAGAGAGAGAGAGTTATGTCTTGGTCATCTTCTTCACCACGACGACGTTCATCGGCTTTGCAGCACTCAAATCTGCAAAGCTTTCTAAGCGCCGTGACTCCCATTGTCCCCGGAAGATCTCTTCCTCAGGTTGACCAATAAGTTTTGTGTTTCGCTCTTAGTTATTTTTATGATGAATTCATAAAAACAGTCCTGATCTTGTATCTCCTGCCTCTTTGTTTTTTTGTTTTTTTATTTGCATGAATGATGATATATATAGTTTTATACTTGTGTTCATGCATATATAACTATGTAGACACATTTATGGAGTTTATCTTAATCAATTCTCAGTTCTAACATCTGAATTGTGGTTTTCCTGATAGAACGGAATAGTAAAAACTATTTCGTCAATGGGAATTCATTTTTACAATCTTCATGGCACGTCTGTATGTGTGTATCTGACATAGATAGACACACAGACAAATAGATGGATAAATAGATAGATAGATAGATGGATATATGTTTATATATATAGAGGGAGGGAGAGTGTTTTCTCGTGGCTGTCATTTCTTATTTCTGCTTTGGTCATCAAGCAAAATCAAATCGGGGTTTAGTTAAAATTGTCACAAGTGTAATTTGTTCGAGAAGGTCAAATTTCATAGAAAGAAACGAGTATTCATCTTTATTTTTATTTTTGTCTCCATGTGCGTGCACAACTTCTTAGTTATTCTATATTCATCAAGCAAAATCAAATTGGGGTTTCTTTAAAATTGTCATATATGTAAAAAAAAAAAAAAATTATTATAGAAGATCAAATTTCATAGAAAGAAAAGAGTATTCAATTTTATTTATTTTTTGTGATGCTGTTCAAGATCAACCAATGACTACGATTGATCTTGAAAATCAGTATGTAGATGAAAATGGTCTTCCCAATTTAAACAGATCAAAAGTGTAGAGCCTGAAATTCTGAGGATATGCTTACGGCTAAAAGTGATCAAATTAAATATGATGTTTCTCATAAGCAAAATTGTTGATATGAGATATACAATTTTTCTTATAGTTCTTTGTGTTTTTTGAATGACATGTTTGCAGAGTAGCGTGCATGGTAAGGGGACGATTGAATATTTCACGCTGAGTGATCTTTGGGAAGCGTATTATGAATGGAGTGCGTGTGGCGTTGGCTCCCCGATTGTGTTGAGGAATGGAGAAAAAGTTATGCAATACTACTGTCCTTATCTATCTGGAATACAACTTTTCCCGGCAAAATCTGCTGCAACGGTCAGGTATCCGAACTATTAAATTTAGTTATTTTGATTCGTTAGTTGTCGTGGCAATGTTCTTGAATCTGAAAATGAAAGTAAATCTGTTAGATTCTTTGCATGTCGTGGCGCTGTGTCAAATCTCAAATATGAAATTACTTTTGACGGATTCATGGTTGTCGTGGCACTGTCTAGAATCTCAAAATTAACTTATCTTTGTCGGATTCGTTCAATTCCTTGTCCTGGAGTTGTCGAATCTCATAATGAAATTAAATTTGATGACATTCTTTGCATGTCTAGGTGCTGTGTCAAGTCTCAAATATGAAATTGCTTTTGACAGATTCAATGGTTATCGTGGCGCTGTCTAGAATCTCAAAATTAACTTATTTCTGTCGGATTCTTTCAATTCCTTGTCATGGTTGTCTTGAATCTCAAAATTAACTTAATTTTTGTAGGATTCATTCCTGGCCGTGGCGTTGCCTTGAATCTCAAACAATTAGATTAATTATTTTTTTACGGACTCGTTCCTTGTCCTAATCTTGTCTTGAAAAATCAAATGAAATTAATGAAGTTTTTGCTTTTGTTGTGTGAACACTAGTGTGAGTAAATATGGGGTTGAACTTGAAGCTGAATCGACTCTGAGTGATGATAGCGAGAGTGACAAGAGCAACAACTCCTGCAAAACATGGGATGTGACTTCCGGAGATTCTAGCATTGATCATGAAGGTTCAACGCAGACAAGGGATTGTTGTGCTAACCTTTACTTTGAGTTTTACGACACGTGCTCACCGTACTGGAGGGTTCCGCTAATGGAGAAAGTAAACTATTCTTTGTCGTTGAACTGTTTCGTGACTTGACTTTTCACCTTTATAATTGCTACTCCCTCCATTCCGTTCAGAGACTCTCTCTTCCATATATAAAAGTCAACATGTGATAATAACAAATCAATATTCGCCAACGAATATTTCTTTCATTTTAAGTAATAAAATTACTCCTTTAAAAATACTAAAAATCACTACTTTTATATTTGTAAGAGAAGTAAATTCGTGAAAATCTTTGGTCAAAGTTTAATCAGTTTGACAAAAAAACAGTCAAGATGACTTAATACATGGAACGGAGGGAGTTATACTGTAGGAGTGGAAGTGTATATTTTTAAATGGCAATTTTATGTTTACCGTTAATATCTTGTTTGGTTTGCCTTATCCAGGTTGTAGGATTCTCTCAAAAACGTCCGGGGATTATGACGTTCAAGAGCACTGACCTATCTCCCACTAGTTGGATGGCCATTGCTTGGTAAATTCCTTTCAGAAAGAGTCTCTTATATTCAATAACCTTTGTGAGCGGCTTCTGTTTGGTGTTAAATGCGATTATCTGCTAACAAAATTTGATGACATTAAAGTTTTAATTGGCATTATCTAATTTTCTTTGATATAATAGGATGTTTATTAGCAAAATGTTAGTATATTCGTAAGTTGATTGGTCACGTGCATCTCTTTGGGTCGTTCACTTAGTTCTCATAAATAGTGTAGAGTTGGTTACATTGTAGCGATTTGGTTTCCGATTATGAATGAAGTTTACATATCTGGTTTTATGTTCTTTGTCGTTGAATAGGTACCCTATTTATCACATTCCATTTAAGCGAACAATCAAGGACTTGTCTGCCAGTTTCCTTACCTTCCACACACTCTCATCATGTTTTCAAGGTACTTTTATTCTTGATCTAAGAATTAAGTTTTTTTCTTCGTTGAATTAAGTTTTGTTGAGAAATAAAGGCAAAACACAAATATAAGTGGAACTGGTGTGATGTTGTTTCGAAAAGCTGGTGAAATGCTGTTTGAGTTGGATAATTAGTATTGTGTTGACTCCATTTTGTAGGGTTTAGCAATCTGAATTTATTGCCCTTGACAGGTATAGTAAGTATAAGAACAACTTTAGAATTTGGTTAGATCAGTGATTAGTTATCACTTTTAAAGTTATCGCTGTTTGAGAGCACGGAAGAAAGAGAATCTACCATTTAAACATTGAAACAGCCGACACAATTCTAGTGCATTGGCTTCCTTGACGATCATGGCGATGTTGTTGAGAGGGTGTCGAGATTATTTTAGCATAGAAAATTATATGGTAGCATCTGAATTGGGTCAAATTAATGGGGATCAAAATCATAAAACTTACATTTTTTCCTAAAATAAAGGAAGCCGAAATGGACGAAAATGTCCTTTTAAGAGTAAGAAGTAATCTTTTCCCTATATATAAGGGTAGTAAAAATGACATTAGGCTAGTCTCCGGTTGTTTCACGGAAAATGATTTCTGGCAAATGAATGTATTTTACTTTTTAGTGTTTTGTGAATTTTTTGAAAATGTCTCGGAAAATATTTTCAAGTGTTTGATAAATACATTAACTAATGTAACTGAAAACACCCACAAAGTAATACAAAGTCTGTATTTGAACTTGAACCCCTTTGTAATTTTAATTGGATAAAAAAAATGGTACATTAGGGATTTAGTAAAATTATTTTATATCTTACGGAAATTGGTTGAGAGATTCTTGTATTCAGTGAGTAATCGTGAATATATGGGTATAAACAGATTTTTTTTTTTTTTTACTTTTCTCTTTCCCCATTTTGAAACAGCTTGGGAGGGAGGGGGGGGCGGGGAGTGTTGTGGTGGAGTAACACTTCGGAGGGGTGACTTGAATTTGATTCCTTTCAGTTTTGGAAGTGACTTACGGAGGTGGAGGTCCGTAAGTCATTTTCCGGACAAAAGCCTTCATTTTTCATTGACTCATAAATTTTCTTACGTTGACTAATTTCCACATTTTATCAAACACTGAAAACTGAAGAAAATATTTCCGAAAATCATCTTCTGTGAAACAAATGGACTCTAGTGTGGCTTTGCCACTGTAGACAACCTCTCTAGAGTGGTTTAAGTATCTACCATTGTGCGTTGCAAAATCCTTATGCAGTCCAACAGTTCAATAACCAATGCAGGCTGATTGAGCTGTAGTTTGAAAAGCTTTGGCGTCCCTGGTACAAAATGCTTCATTTATAGTTGAAGCAACCTGCCTTGTTTTCGATATGAATATAGAAATATAAGATTGATCTACTGATACTGCAAAAAATTAGTTTTGGCAAAAAAATAGTTTTGACGATTCCTCAAACTTATGCCGGCATTAGAAGTGAAATTTCCTGTTATGTGTTGGTTATCCAGTTTAGTTTCCCATTAGAATCCCATAGTTTTTCATATGTTAATATTTTCCCTTGGGGCAAATTTTTTGTGTTTGTATAGAAAAAAATTTTCCATGGTAATTTCGTCACGTGACGCATTTCCCTTCTCTTATTTATTTAGCTGCAATAAAAAAAATCTTTTTTTTTTTTTTGCTTAACAATACATTTTTTCCTTAAAGGATTAATGTTTTTCGTCCTTTTCTTTCTTTCTTTCTTTCCTTAATTTTTTAACTTTAGGTTTTTGTCTGCCGGAAGTGAACTTTTAAGTAATTAAAGTTCTCTGTAAGGGCATCACCATTCTTTTCCTAAGAATAATGTGTCACTGCAATTTCAACCACTGCATTTTGCATTTCGTTACGCCATTTTTTTTATTTCTGAAAAACCATCGCACTTTCAAACTTGCTTTCAGTCTAACATTCTGTCGATCCCTGTCCAGTTCATTAATGAAATCTAATGATTTGGTCTCTACGTATTGCTGCTAGAACAAAGTTTTCGCCAATTGGCTATTTCTGTGCCAAAATTGCAGCACGTGCATCTTATATGTTCTCAGAATCGTGTCTGTTTTTTTTTTTTTTTTTCTCAAAACATCCCCAGATTAAGTGTGAGAGATTTTTTGTTTGTCCCAAGAAATAGCCAGGTGACTAAAACAAATGCAGTGGAGAAAAAAGAAAGATTCACGTCATCAAATTTCGCTAATGAGTTAGATGAAGATAGATGGAATGGATAGATTGAAAGCGTTTTTAAAACTGCAATGGTTTTAAAATAAAAATAAAAATTGGCATGGTTAAATTAAAACAAAAGGCAAAGTGCAGTAGTCGAAATTGCATTTTTTTTTTTTTCCTTTAGCAACCAGTTAAATGTGTCCATTTCTTCATTTAGTTGACGAAACATACAAGATGACACATGGAATTCTCAAATCTTAACATCTCCATTGTTGTTTCCCTTCCTACTAAATGGTACTATTTTAGGCTTTTAGTTTGTCCTTCAATTACCTCGCGTTTTTTTTATTTTGCACTGAATTGGCAGTTGTGGTCATGATTTTGGTTTCTTTTTACTGCCGCAGAGGTTTTGAAGGACAACGAAGATGATAAAGTTAAGGGAAAATGCAACAAGAAGGCAGGACGTGTTAGAATTGCTCTTCCTCCGTTTGCACTAGCAACATACAAGTTGCAGGGCGAGGTATGGAGGAATCCATTTACGGCTGATGAAGAAAGGTTTCATGATCTGCATTGCGCTGCTTATTCCTGGTTGAAGCAGCTCAACGTTCAACACCATGATTTTAACTTCTTTGCTCTTCATTCCAACATGGGAATGAGAATGGGAATGGGAATGGGTATGGGAATGGGCATGGGAATGGGTATGGGAATGGGAATGGGAATGGGAATGGGAATGGGAAGGGGAAGGGGAATGGGAATGGAAATGGGAATGGGAAGGGGCGTGTATGTGTAAGTTAATTTGTTCTTGATTTGAGAACTCCAATTTCTTGTGACTGCTTGCGCACAGAGACTTTTTTAGCAGCAGTTCACAACTTATTTTGTAACTCTTAAACTTGTCGTGTGAACGGTCTATTTTCTAGTTTCCTTTACCTCATTTCATAAGTGAATTTGCAGGGTTTCTATTTTATTTTTCCAGTTTTAAGTAAGTTGATGTATTTATGGTCATAATTCTTGACATTCTTCGGGTACTTGTCTTCCACAATATACTCCCGCACGGGATCGTGGTGTTTCTGGTTGTGAGTTGTGTTTAAAATCTCGGTTCGTACATAGTAAGTTAAGTGTAAAGAGATTGAAAGTTGCTTGTTATTTCAAGTGAGTTCCTTATTCCAAATTGGAAAAGAAAAGAAACAAGAGGCTCTTTATAGAGTAGGCTTCTTGATGCAGCGCATCGAGAGAGGAAGAGCAAGACAGGAGAGTTGAGAAGAACTTAACGTTTCTTAATTCAATCGTTCAACATCCAAACAACACCAAAAGTTCTTTAAATACGCAAACCCTACAATATATAAATTACAAAAACGACTATGACCGAGAACTAAAATAATAATCAAAAGTAACAATAATAATAAAACGATTAACGTGACGAGAGCTTCAGAAGAGGATCCCATGATGCTAAGAAGGCTAATGCAGTTTCCTCGCCATCATTCACCCGAGGGTCAACACGATTTGCCCTTGAATCGGAAGGAGTTTCCTCGCCAGAAGAGTCGTCGCCAACATACGAGATCAAATGTTTGATACTAATGACATCCGACGTACGCCTGTGGGACGAAAACTTGAGACGATAAGCATTCGGGTTAATCTTCTCCACGATCTCGACGGGTCTAAACTTGCGCGACGAAAGCTTATTATATTCATGAGTCGGATAGCGATCACGAGTCAAAACAGCCCAAACAAAGTCGTCAATCTCAAATTTTCAAGTTGGGGTGATCACGCAAAAAAGGTAGAAGGTGACCACGTCTGATCCACGTGTCTAGTCTAGTAGGATTTCGGCTTGTGTTGCAGGGATTGCCCTTGAAGTATAAGTATCTTGAAACCTGTGATCAACAAAGAACACCGTAAGGGTGGCTGGGTTGTCCCAGCGATAACCCTCAGGCATGAGAATTAGCAATACAGTAGAGAAGATGAATGCTCTAGCAAAGTATAGCTTTTGCAAGTAATTTGCGTGTACCTTATGATGCCTGTGAGGGTGCTTATTTATAAGGAGATGAGTCATAATCCTTATTGGTTTCAAAATTTGAGAGATATGACCAATTCCCATGTCTTTCGGATTAAGTTTCCTTGTCTGCTTAGGACTTATGTATGTAGAGTTGCAATAAGTCGTCATCTCAATGGACGACCTCGACATACAAGGACGAGGTCGTCATCTCAACGGACAACCTCGACATGCAAGGACGAGGTCGTCATCTCAACAGACGACCTCGACATGCAAGGACGAGGTCGTTATCTCAATAGACGACCTCGGCATACAAGCGACCAGGTCGTCAACCCGTTGAATGACACCGGTTTTAATCTTTACACGTGGCAGACACCACGACAACGGATGCATCAGGTGGACGAACGTTGAGGTGACATGTGCCCGCTCGGATACGACGACCTAGTAAACCATGATCTACCAGGTCGCCTACTTCGTCAACAGACCCTCACAGGACGCCAACCTCTGGGACCCACAGTGTGACCTGGAAACATCCCAGGCCAGTCAGAAGGACAACGAGCGACTTGGACACATGCTAAGCCGACCATGACAGAATCCCTGCGCAGCTTGGTAAAGCAGAGTCCTATTACAACTCCACATACATCAGTCCTAAGCATACAAGGAAACGTAATCCGAAAGACATGGGAATTGATCATATCTCTTCCATTCCAAACCTTCTAGGATTATGACTCATCTCCTTATAAATAAGCACCCTCACAGGCCTCAGGAGGGACATGCAAATTACTTGTTTACAATATACTCTCTAAACTTTACCTCTCCTTCGAAGTATTGCTAATTCTCACGCCGGAGGGTTATCGCTGGGACAACCCAGCCAGCCCCTTACGGTGTTCTTTGTTGATCACATGTTCAAAACTACCCACACTTCAAGGGCAATCCCTGCAACGCAAGCCAGAATCCTGCTAGACTACACACGTGGATCAGACGCGGTCACCATCAACTATTTTTTGCGTGATCAGTTTGGTTCCGTTGCCGAGACCTTTTCAAGAAGTTCTGTAATCAACCATGACAACCTCCAAGCAAGTTTCTAAGAAGGCACCTCCAACGACGAGCTTGGCAATGCCTGCAGCTGTTCCACCCACTAGCCAGACCCCTGAGCAGGCTGAGAAAGTTTCGCATGTGGTGCCTTCTACGGGCCTCCCACTTTATTGAAATACCCGAGCACAAAAGTTGGATAGGGCGATGAGGAAAAAGGCAAAGGAAAAACGAGTGACCCAAGCAGACAAGGGACAGGTCAGGTCAAAGCGCGATGGACGAACATCAACTCCCACCTCCTCGGACGGCGATGACATTGGCAACCAAGACGACCTTGTAATGTTGGGAGACAGACGACCTCTCACCCAGCATGAGATAGACCTCGCCGAGCTAGAGTACATACGGTGGAAAAAGGCTTTCTTGGAAAAGCAAAGAGAACTGGAGATGCGCGAGTACGAGTTGTCCCGCAAGCTCGCTACCCAAGCACTTCAGCTCCCAAACCCGGATCTTCCTCCTCGCCAGGACGACCACCATGATGGTCGACCTGACAGGAAGGGGGTTAGGGACTCGCGAGCTGATAGCCACTATGGGGGATCAAAAGCCAACACCCCAAGGGTAAGTGCCAAAAGCCGACTCAGACGAAGGGTGAAGGAGAACCAAAAACCTAGCGTCAAGGATCGCTTAGGAACTCCAGATGAAGAACAGCCCAGGGGCAGTGTGCACTCCAGGATGGGAACCAGAGCTAGAGATCCCAGTCTAGCTAGGTTGCATAGAACTTCAGGGAAATGATGCAGGCCTAAATGGCTGTAAGATATAGAAATGCTAGGGAATAAACCAGGACTCACTCCACCGGGGGTAGTGGACTCACTCAACACTACTAATTGCGGAATCACTCGACACAACCAAGCCTTCGCTTGTTATAAGAGGAATCACTCAACTCTCAAGCAAGATTACTTGCAAACTTCAGAAATTCTCATTCATAATACTCTGCCGAATCATAACAATTCAGCCATTATTTATAGATGCTATGGAACATCCCTCCAAGCATAGGCAATACAATGAACTAACCCTTCAAGTTCTATAACATTGTAGCTAGATATTTTGACCCAAAATAATGAATCAGATAAGGATAAACAATAAAATTAAAACTTAAGAGTAGACAAAAAGACATCAAACTTACTGGAACATTCCAGATTTTCAGATTATTCTTGAGTTGTATCATTCTCCCCGTCTTGGAGAGAACTCGTCTTCGAGTTTGAATTCATGTCGAACCATAGTGTGGAATCTATCTTCTTCAGCTCTTCACTTGATATCCAAGCATCTTCTGAACTTGGCTTTCCATACCAGTGAACAAGATATTGAGTATAAGTTCCGCGACGAGTTGTAATGGACCGCGTGTCCAAGACATCAACTGATTCTCTAACTGAATCGGTAGAAAATGCAGCAATGTCCTCTTTCGACAAAATTGGCTCACTCTCCTCACCATAATATGAGTATAAATCACTAATGTTGAACACAGGACTGATCTTGAGACCTTCTGGAAGTTCAAGACGATATGCATTAGGCCCTAACTTCTTTAGTATGCGACATGGACCGAATTTTCTTGGCTTCAGCTTGTTATAACTTCCAACTGGAAACCTCTCTTTCCGAAGATAAACCATCACCAAATCACCCTCCTTGTACTCCTTGTCTCTGCAATGAACATCAGCTTTTGACTTGTAAACTTCAGATGCTCGCTTCAATTGTTCACGAACTTGACTGTGAATTTCTCTGATATGTGAAGCAAACTCCTCTGCATCCATGCTAACCTGTGACTGATTTTGCAAAGGAATGAGGTCCAAAACTTGGTTCACTTTTCGACCATAAACTACTTCAAAAGGTGCCTTCTTTGTAGACCTGCTAAAGGAGCTATTATATGCAAATTCAGCTTGTGGAAGAACAAACTCCCATCTCTTAGGATTTTCACCAACCAAACTTCGCAGCATATTTCCCAGAGAGCGATTGACAACTTCAGTTTGACCATCGGTTTGGGGATGGCAAGTGCTGGAAAATTTCAACTGTGTCCCTAGCAGCTTCCAAAGAGTTTTCCAAAAATTTCTCATAAAACGAACATCACGATCTGATGTAATAGATTTTGGAATACCATGTAGACGCACCACATCCCGAAAGAACAAGCCCGCCACCTGGGAAGAATCATTAGAGTTTTTACACGGTATAAAATGAGCCATTTTAGAAAATCTGTCCACCACTACAAAAATGCTATCTTTCCCATGTTGCGTTCTTGGTAAACCAAGTACAAAATCCTTTGACAGATCTTCCCACGGAGCATTTGGTATAGGCAGTGGTTGGTATAAACCAATGTTCTGTGCACCTCCCTTCGACCTTTGACAAATACCACACCTTTGAACAAACTGTGCGACATCTCGCTTCAAAGACGGCCAAAAATAACGCTCCTTAACAAGTGCGTCAGTTTTATCCCTACCAAAATGTGCTCCAAGCCCACCACTATGTAACTCTTGAATGATTAGCAGTCGTAAAGATCCTTGAGGAACACAGAGATGCGTACCCTTGAATAAGTAGCCATTCATGATCAAATAATCATCATTAGAACCTTCATTTAAATCTGTCATCACCTTTGAAAAGAATGGATCAGCTGTATATTGCTCCGGCATGAGGTCAAACCCAAGAACCTCATAAGAAAGAGTTGTTAACAACATGTTCCTTCGACTCAACGCGTCAGCAACTTTGTTGGCTGTCCCATCTTTATGCTTCAAGAGAAAAGTGAATTTCTCCAAGTAAGATACCCAACCAGCATGTCGTGAATTCAACTTCTTTTGTGCTTTCAAAAATCTCAAAGCTTCATGATCAGAGTATAGAACAAACTCCACACCAACAAGATAACTTTCCCAATGTTGCAATGCTCGAACCACTGCATAAAGTTCCTTGTCATAAGTTGAATAATTCAGCTTTGAACCACTAAGTTTTTCACTGAAATAGGCAATCGGTTTCCGTTGTTGCATTAAAACAACACCTATGCCAACATTAGAAGCATCACAGTCAACTTGAAAAGTTTTATTGAAATCCGGTAAACCCAAAACTGGTGCCTCAACAAATTTTCCTTTCACGAGTTGAAAACTCTCCTCCGCTTCTTTGGTCCACCTGAACTCCTTGCTTTTCAGCACGTCCATTATCGGAGCAACAATGGTGCTGAAATTTTTTATAAAGCGACGGTAAAAAGAAGCAAGACCATGAAAACTCCATACATCAGTCAACGTCTTTGGTGTTGGCCAATCAAGAATTGCTTTAACTTTCTCTTCATCCATCCGTAATCCTTCCTCACTCGCAACATAGCCAAGGAAGACCACTTGATTTTTCATGAAAGAGCACTTCTTGAGGTTGATATATAGTGATGGAAGAATTATTTAACCTCGCAAGTGCACGAATCAATTATAGTATAATTGTGCAAGAACAAGGGTCGAACCACAAGGACAAGTGTTTTGATTTAGAAAACTCAACTACTAACTTGAAGAAAATGATTTAAAGAAAACAGAGATGATTTGGATTTTTGATTTTTGATTAACAACTAATTTAACATAAAAACAATGAATTAAAGGAAGTTAACAAGTGCACTAATTTTGGAGAATTCAAGAATTGGGAAAGCTTAGGGATTGGGGTTCACTTTGTATCTCAATTTTATGTCTTGCTAAAATCACAGCCTGATTCTAGGGTTCGTTCTTGTAAGGTAAAGATTGGGACGCTTTGATCACGATTTGCAATCTTTTAACTCCTAACTATTGTGTCTCCTTGATCCGTTAACACAACACTTAAAAAGTTTATAAAGCACAAAAGAACGAATTAATCCTAATTCCAAAATCAACAATGATTATGTATCATTCGAAATCAATCTCACAAAGAATGGCAATTTATGAAATAGGAATATTGATCGTTCACTAATTCATACATCAAATAATCTTAACAGTTGAACTACGATCGTATAAACAACTGATAAAATTCAATTATAAACTTTGTAGAGAACAAGAATTCAAAGACTGAATTGAACAATTAAGTTACAACATAAATTTCGATACTAAGTTACCTCCAATCCCTAGAAGACGAGCTTAGTTACAAAACCCTTGAATCTTCAATTGAACTTGAATTGAATAAAGAAAATAAAAATTAAAATGTAATACTAACTAGAAATCTCCAAGAAAAGATCCCCCCTTCAATCAGACTCCTTTCTTTTTTATCTCCCTCTGAGCTTGGAACGACTTCCCACCTTGGATTGGAACGACAGGAGGAACTTCAAAAGACGCAGCGCGCTAGGGCGCAGAAGAAGAATGCGCTAAGGCGCACGCCGGCAGAACAATATTCATCAACTTTGGCCTTTGTTCACTCTCACCCCTTCAAGTTTCAAAACAGCTCCAAAATGTCCTGCTTTTCCATAATTGCTTTGATAGTCCCTGAAATCTCTTAAACACTAAAAATCCAAATTAAATAATAAAAATCCCAAGAATTCACAAAGAATAAGATCAAAAAGTATCCAATTGAATGAGTAAAATACTCATTCATCAAATACCCCAAACTTAATCTTTGCTCGTCCTCGAGCAAAACAAGAAAACTAAGAAAACACTAAAAACAGAAAATAAACAAAACAACATCCATATTGCGAGTCAATGATCATGGCTGAATACTTCACAACGCCTCAGGGTAAGAATAATAACGAAATGCAAATAACAATACAATGGCACAAGTCTAAACTTTCACTCAATATGCACCAATCTTTCTTTTAAACCTCTGTGTGTGTGTGTGTGCATCACCCATTTCTCAACAATTTACAAAACTTGAAATTCCTTATAGAGCCAAGTACCCAAGTCTTTCCTCCGAAGTGACTTGTACAAACTTTTGCCAATATAAACATATCAAAGTGCTTCATGAAATATAAAAACAAATGTTCACTCCCATTCATTACTACAAACAAGAGTAGCAATACCGAAATTTTCTTTTTCTCTTTTTTTTTTTTTTTAACAAACCAACTTGCGGACTATGCAATGTTCACTTCATTAAGCTTTCTAATTAACCCATGTAGCGAGTGTTAAGCCAATGACTCTCAAGCCAGATGGCTTTAAGGCACTAGGTGTAGAGACACCCCTAAGAGCTTACTAACTCGAGTTAACAAGGCTACGAAGTAGAACCGAGTCTTTACGCCAATGTTTTTCTTTTTTTTTTCTTTTTTTTTTCGGATTACTTAAACTCTGTTTAGGCCTAACTTCAAGGAGTGAAAATAGTTTAACAGTTTCATGAACACTCTAGCTATTTTTTTCTTCATACTATAAAAACCCGGAGGGATAGAATGTGAACTACAAGCTCTATAAAGTCAACCAAATCTATCAATATATCAAAATAGGGTGAATGTGAACAAAAGGTGGACATTCAAAGTCCCATCAGTACTATCAAGCTAATTATCTTAAACAAGTGCCACATGCATTGTTGCCCGCAAAACATTACCCATCAAACAAATTATCATCATCGGCGAAAGCAACCAAACCAAACCAAGACTCGCAGAAGACCCACTGAGGCAGAATAGAATAAAACCAAAAAAATAATTTTTTTTTTTTTAAAACAAAACCTCAAAGCTAAAAGAAACAAAACAGAATAACACAACTACTATCTAGCAACAAACCTAAGAAAAATACTTTTATACATATGCTACCAAATCATGCTATCAATCCAATTCCCCACCCCCAAACTTAAATTACACATTGTCCCCAATGTGTATACAATATCAAACAAGGGGTAAAGAATACGCTGATGATGCAATTCTTATTCACAAGAACAAAATCAATTTTCATCCCAAAATCAATGTACTCCCAATCATCAAATCACTAATACTTCAAATCCCCAACTCAAAATGGAGTCAAATAAAACGAAATTACTAATCCCAGACCCCAAACTAAATTACACAATGTCTCCACTGTGTGTATAACAATGTGCACAATATAGAATAACAGTGGAAACAAATGTCCCAATTTCAGTTCATTAGGCGAATTTGCATCCACAGTCAACATTCTCAACACACCAAATTTCTCAATTCAATTTTTCAAACGAGTAGCAAGAACTCTCACATCCACAGATTTGACAAATCCCCACAACATTTATCATATCTCAATGAACAGCATCTAATCTTGAAGGGAAACACAAGTTATCTCACACCCAGCTAATCCCAATCAAAGATTTGAGACAGATTAATGAAATTAAAGGAGTAACATCTTACTTGATGAGTGAAGAAAAATAAACAACTTCACCTTTGTGAGCTGGCTTCCAAATGCGAGTAGCAAGTCGCATAGGGGCGCAGAGAGGTATGCGCAATGGGGCGAGATCGACAAACACGACTGGAAGTGGAGTTGTTGCCCAATTGAAGATGGCTGGATGAAGGCGATGCGACCGGAGTGAGATAGATGACTAGCTAAACAGAGGATTGACGAGCTAGGACTGTTGCGGTGGACTGAAGATGGCAGATCTTTGCCTGATTTAATGGAGCTGTGGCAGAAGGGTTTTGTGTGTGCGCGAGAGCACGAATGATGCTGGCCGGAATTAATGGAGGAATGGGCTCAGAGGTTGGCTGGAGCTTGGTTGAAATTTCCTGGGAGTACTGGAGTCGACGGCGCTGAGGAAGACAACCGGAATGTAGAAGAAAGCCAGAGTGGGGACAGTTGCTGCAGACCGGAGAGGGTGGCGAATTGAGGATATGTAGAAAGAGTGGTGTTGGGCGGCGGCTATGGAAGCTGTTGTGTTTGAGGAGGAGATGGTGGGACTTGAGGAAGATGAGAATTTGGGGGCGGATAGCTTTGAAAGAATAAGAATAACAGGCACGCCTAGGGCTTTGAAATTTTTTTTTTTTTTCGCGCTAGGGCGCACCCTCCACTTCTGCGCTAGGGCGCACGCCGGTAAGCAACATTTACACTCTGCCCCTCCTGCGCTAGGGCGCGCTCCGATAGCTGCGCTAGGGCGCACTATCTTTCTGAAGTTTGAGCATTTCAGAGACTCAAAAATTCTGAAGTTTCTCGCTAGGGCGCGCAGAAGGCTCGCTAAGGCGCGCTAATCTCCAGTACTTTTTTTTCAAAAACTTTGTGCTTTCCACTATGACATGCTACCTCAACACCTGCTATCAGACAAATTAAACAAGAACACTACATACAAACATATCAGTAAAATAAAATAAATAAAATAAAATAAAATAAATAAATCACAAACAACTAACAAAACAACTAAACTAATTGTGTCCCACCCCCAAACTTAAATCATGCTTTTACTTCAAAATTTTAAATTCAAATCACATGAATAAGAATGAAGGCAAAACAACTATAAAACAAACTAAAACAAAATGAATAAAAAAAATTTACCTAGTTGGGTTGCCTCCCAACAAGCGCATTTTTTTACCGTCGTTAGCTCGACGTTGATCATCGCTTCCTCAACTAAGGAGGCACCGGATCTCCAAGAAAAGCGCACATCTTGGGTCCATAAAATCCACCACCCATGTAGTGTCTCAATTTTTGCCTGTTAAACCGAAACACTTTCTTGGTGTACTGCTCTTTACACGATGGCCATCTAATTGATTTGGGAAAGGAAAATATCACACCTAATTCTTGCAAAGTGATCCCACCAACAATTTCCACCACTTTTTCATCCATACACCATTGCTCTTGCGCCTTCAAAGGAGGCCCATGATTCTGTTCAAGAAAATGTGGAGAAGGCGTCCCTTGCTCCACAAAAATAGAATCTACAGGAGAATCAATCGTAGAACACTTGGTGACTTCTATGGGTTGTTGTGGAGGCACATCAACTTGCTCATAAACTTGGGGTTCACTACTCAACTCCTTCGATGAATTAACACTCAAATCTTCCATTTCTCTATTTGGCTTGTCAGAATTTATGAAGCTTGCTTCTTCTTCATTCACTATTGTTGGAACAGGTTCTTGAGAGCAATTATAATAAGCCTCAAGACATTCTTGAATTATCTTCAAGCGTCCAGGCGTACGCTCTACACCACTATTAAGTTCCTCTTCCCACCTACGAATTTTTTCAGGCTTCCTATTCTCTTCACTTTTATGAACAAATTCATTTGAATCTATTAGAGGCTCAGTATCATAGGATGAAAAAGAATGCGGCGGAGTATCATAGGATGAAAAAGAATGCGACTCACTCCAATTACTATGTGAAGGACAAGTGGGTTGATTGTACCACTCCGATTCATAGGGATTAGAATAATAATCGTCTTGGTAATTACCCCTGTATTGAACCGAATTCCACCTCCAAGCACATGCTTCAGAGACATGGTCTCCTCCACAAAATTCACACACAACCCTTCATTGAGACAGCTCATCCAACCTAGATTTAAATCTAGCAAGTTGGTATGCAAGTTCATCTTGAGATGTGTGCATTGGTGCAGTATTTTCCATGCCCAAATGAAAATTATTATAAGCCATCATTCTTTTTTTTTTAATTAAAAACAAATAGCTAAATTAACTCAATCAAAACAACAAGTCCCCGGCAACGGCGCCAAAAACTTGATGGAAGAATTATTTAACCTCGCAAGTGCACGAATCAATTATAGTATAATTGTGCAAGAACAAGGGTCGAACCACAAGGACAAGTGTTTTGATTTAGAAAACTCAACTACTAACTTGAAGAAAACGATTTAAAGAAAACAGAGATGATTTGGATTTTTGATTTTTGATTAACAACTAATTTAACATGAAAACAATGAATTAAAGGAAGTTAACAAGTGCACTAATTTTGGAGAATTCAAGAATTGGGAAAGCTTAGGGATTGGGGTTCACTTTGTATCTCAATTTTATGTCTTGCTAAAATCACAGCCTGATTATAGGGTTCGTTCTTGTAAGGTAAAGATTGGGACGCTTTGATCACGATTTGCAATCTTTTAACTCCTAACTATTGTGTCTCCTTGATCCGTTAACACAACACTTAAAAAGTTTATAAAGCACAAAAGAACGAATTAATCCTAATTCCAAAATCAACAATGATCATGTATCATTCTAAATCAATCTCACAAAGAATGGCAATTTATGAAATAGGAATATTGATCGTTCACTAATTCATACATCAAATAATCTTAACAGTTGAACTACGATCGTATAAACAACTGATAAAATTCAATTATAAACTTTGTAGAGAACAAGAATTCAAAGACTGAATTGAACAATTAAGTTACAACATAAATTTCGATACTAAGTTACCTCCAATCCCTAGAAGACGAGCTTAGTTACAAAACCCTTGAATCTTCAATTGAACTTGAATTGAATAAAGAAAATAAAAATTAAAATGTAATACTAACTAGAAATCTCCCAGAAAAGATCCCCCCCCTTAAATCAGACTCCTTTCTTTTTTATCTCCCTCTGAGCTTGGAACGACTTCCCACCTTGGATTGGAACGACAGGAGGAACTTCAAAAGACGCAGCGCGCTAGGGCGCAGAAGAAGAATGCGCTAAAGCGCACGCCGGCAGAACAATATTCATCAACTTTGGCCTTTGTTCACTCTCACCCCTTCAAATTTCAAAACAGCTCCAAAATGTCCTGCTTTTCCATAATTGCTTTGATAGTCCCTGAAATCTCTTAAACACTAAAAATCCAAATTAAATAATAAAAATCCCAAGAATTCACAAAGAATAAGATCAAAAAGTATCCAATTGAATGAGTAAAATACTCATTCATCATATAGCTTGTTGTCCTCCAAAACTTTGAACACCATAGCCAAGTGCTCAAGATGTTGCGATTTATCACGGTTGTAAATAAGAATGTCATCAAAGTAAACAACAACAAACTTTCCAATAAAATCCTTTAAAACATGAGTCATAAGTCTCATAAAAGTGCTGGGAGCATTACAAAGACCAAACGGCATCACCCGCCATTCATATAACCCATGTTTGGTCTTAAAAGCGGTCTTCCACTCATCGCCCGCCCTAATTCGAATTTGATGATATCCGCTACGAAGATCAATTTTTGAATAAATTTTTGCACCCACAAGCATATCAAACATATCATCTAAACGGGGAATGGGGAACCGGTACTTGATTGTAATTTTATTGATAGCTCTACTATCAATACACATTCGCCACGTACCATCTTTCTTAGGTGCTAAAAGTGTAGGAACAGCACACGGACTTAATGACTCTTTAATATGACCCTTAGCAAACAAATCGTCTACTTGTCTTTGTAATTCATCGTGTTCTTTAGGTGTCATTCTGTAATGAGGCAAGTTAGGAAGAATAGCACCTGGAATGAAGTCGATTTGATGTTGGATGTCACGAGGTGGGGGTAGACCAGCCGGTAGTTCACTGGGAACCAAGTCCTTGAACTTCTCTAGCAACTTCTCAACATCAGACGGAACATTACCATCATAGCCCGTACTTGCTTGAACAGCCACCAAAGCAAACATGACATCTTCTTTCTTGATATCCTCGTACGAGATTAAACTAACCTGATTTTTTTGAGAAATGTTGTTTGGCGCATCCTTCAATGGCAATAAGACATACTTAACTCCATCCTTGCACACAGAATAAGTATTTTGTTTACCGTCATGATGAACATCTCTATCAAATTGCCACGGCCTGCCTAGGAGAAGGTGACAAGCATCCATGGGGAGAACATCAAAATATGTTTCATCTTCATACTTACCAACTGAAAATTTAATTCGACACCGTTGAGAAACTTAAACTTCTCCACCTTTCTTGAACCATGAAACCTTGTAAGGCTTCGGATGTTTTTCGCATTTCAATTTCAGCTTATCAACCACACATTTGGCCACCATAT
This sequence comes from Platycodon grandiflorus, assembly GCA_016624345.1. NCBI lineage: Eukaryota > Viridiplantae > Streptophyta > Magnoliopsida > Asterales > Campanulaceae > Platycodon > Platycodon grandiflorus. Next base: position 33,504,467 of record CM028368.1, read on the forward strand.
TTTCGCAACTCCCCGAGTCAATCATCAGAACACATTTTTTTCCACCCGATGTGCAATATGTGCGGAAAATATTATTGTGTAGCCATAAATCATCTCTTTGGACAGCCATTAGTCTCTGAATAACAAGGCTTTCAGCATCACAATCTGGTTGGCAGTACTCTTCACCAAATGAACGTTCCGTTTCCTCGTCAAATTCAAAGGTGTCATTCTCTTCCACATCTCCTTTTGCGAGGTGAATTTCAGCTTTCTTCTTGGGACATTCATATGCTTTGTGATCAGGATCTCCACATCGAAAACATGAAGTTGTTGATGTTTGGATGGCCTTGCCACGTTCTTTGTTCCATTGCCCAGCACCTTGAGTTGCCGTAGGAGTTGTTGCTGCAGTTTTGTTGGGTAAAGAACTACCTTTCAAAGTAGAGATCTTTGAACTTTCACCTTTCCTGAATGTACTCCACTTAGATTTTTCCTCAGCCTTGAGAGCCATCTGATAAGCTTCTTCAAGGGAATTTAGGGTAAGCATGAAAATCTCTCCACGAATAGAAGTTTTTAAACCTACTACATAACGAGCAACAAGCTGGTCGTCGGTCTCTCGCAGCTCAATTCGACTCATTAACTTGTAAAACTCCTCGGTGTAACTTGCAACAGATTGATCGACACATTGTCGCAACGTATGGAATTTCTGGTACAAAGTTTGGTTATAGTCCAAAGGGAGAAATTTCTCGTCCAACTTCAGCTTCATCTCAAGCCATGAGTCAACTCGAGGTACTCCTCTCCTTTCTCTATTGCGCTGGTACTGCTGCCACCAAATAAGCGCGTGGCCATTCAATTTAGTAGCAACAAACTGAACCTTGCGATAGTCAGGAAGGTTCTTCCACTCGAAGAAAGCCTCAAGAGAAGCCTTCCAATCACAATATTCATCAGCATTCAACTTTCCATCAAAATCTGGAACCATAACATTGATGGTCCTATCTCCTCCGTCAATAGCTCTTACCAATTGTTCCAGCATAGTGTCGTCTTGCCAAGCAAAAGGATTTTCCCCTTGATTGGAATGACCCAAAGATGATTGAGATTCTCCAAATAATTCATTATCATGAACTTCCCGATGACTCCTACTTCGAGCTGGAGATGGTGTCCTCCTAGCAAGAAGCTCATTCATCTGTCGTTGAAGCTCTACAATTTGTGCTTGTAGATTGACATCTGCCATGTTTCTGCGACGGCGTGGCGGCATGGTGGTGATCAGAGTTTGAGCAAGAAAGCGTGACCTGCTCTGATACCAGTTGATGCAGGCCTAAATGGCTGTAAGATATAGAAATGCTAGGGAATAAACCGGGACTCACTCCACCGGGGGTAGTGGACTCACTCAACACTACTAATTGCGGAATCACTCGACGCAACCAAGCCTTCGCTTGTTATAAGAGGAATCACTCAACTCTCAAGCAAGATTACTTGCAAACTTCAGAAATTCTCATTCATAATACTCTGCCGAATCATAACAATTCAGCCATTATTTATAGATGCTATGGAACATCCCTCCAAGCATAGGCAATACAATAAACTAACCCTTCAAGTTCTATAACATTGTAGCTAGATACTTTGACCCAAAATAATGAATCAGATAAGGATAAACAATAAAATTAAAACTTAAGAGTAGACAAAAAGACATCAAACTTACTGGAACATTCCAGATTTTCAGATTATTCTTGAGTTGTATCAGGAAAGAACTCGGCAAAGGCCGACCTAAGAAACCAGAAGCAACCTGCAGCCACAAATCAAAGCGCAAATCCCCACAGCGCAGTATCTCTAGCTGTGATGCTTCATCCCACAAACGCTCTAAGGTCGATGACCATGATCGCCGATCTAGACGAGGGGAAAGAAGCGAGGATTCGGAGGACGGGGTACTACGAAAAATGAAAGAGAGGCTGGATAACCTGGAAATGGGAAAATCAGGCCAGCTCCCACGAAATGTAACGGCGGCTTTATGCAGAAGGATCAGAGACACCCCACCAAATCATCACTTTAAGCTGCCTGCCTTGAGAAATTATGAAGGGAATATAAATGCGCGGAGCCACGTATCGAGCTTCAAGGCAAAGATGAGAGTATGCATTAAGAATCTTGACTTGTGGTGTATTGTGTTTGTTAGCACATTTGAGGAGGTCGTCCTCCAATGGTTTGAAGAGCTAAAGAGGGGTCCATCAGGGACTAGCACGGCTTAAAGAGGGCCTTTCTGGAAAAATACTCGTCCGCTGGCGACCTCCCAAAGAGAGAATTCGACCTCAGTAGGATCAAGCAACAAGTTGGAGAATCCCTAGAAAGTTATCTCGAAAGATTCAAGCACATTGCCGAGCAGCTTCAAAATGTCCCTGACAAGACCATAATGGCCTTCTTATAGGCTGGATGCCGATCAGCCAGGCTCTTGTCCGAGATCGGCATATGACCACTTGACAACAGCGTAGAAATATACACTGCTGCGCAGAGAATAGGAAATGTGGAAAAGACCTTGAAAGAGCAAGAGAAGGAAGGCCAGAATCCTTCGAGAACCTCGAAGCAGAAATCTGAGGACACGACTGGAGAACAGAAATCCAATGGCAGCAGAAATGACTCTACCGACCTTGAGGGTAACCCACTTTGACGAGCTCGACAACACCATAGCTTAGGGGCTAGACCTTGATGTTTTGGAAGATAAAAGGCTGGGAACAAGACGATACTCCTCTCCCTGACATACTGACCACTTAAAGAAATACTATCATTAATGTATTAGTGATACATTCTTAGAAGATTATCAATAAAAAAAAATGAGCTACTGAAATCATGCATCTTTTCAAGCACGTATTTGTTGAGTGGTTGAGGCATTTCTACGTACGAGGCCGTTCAAAGATTACGACCTACTCTTCACCACGTTGAAGAAGATCGTAAGTAAAAAGGCACCTCGCCACGTCGAGGTCACCTTACGACCTACTCTTCACCACGTTAAAGAAGATCGTAAGTAAAAAGGCACCTCGCCATGTCGAGGTCACCTTACTACCTACTCTTCACCACGTTGAAGAAGATCGTAAGTAAAAGGCACCTCGCCACGTCGAGGTCACCTTACGACCTACTCTTCACCACGTTGAAGAAGATCATAAGTACAAAGGCACCTCGCCACGTCGAGGTCACCTTACGACCTACTCTTCACCATGTTGAAAGAAGATCGTAAGTAAAAAGGCACCTCGCCACATCGAGGTCACCTTACGACCTACTCTTCACCATGATGGAGAAGATCGTAAAAATTAAAGGCACCTCGCCACATCGAGGTCAAGTTACAACCTGCTCTTCACCATGATGAAGAAGATCGTAAAATAAAAGATACCTCGTCATGCCGAGGTCTAGCTGCACTTCGTCATTACGAAGAAGATCATAAAACAGGACTTTAAGTCTTTCAAAACATAAAAGGTACCTCGCCATGACGAGGTCATCACTACGACCAAATACTTATATTTCCCAGCTCAAGGATAAATCCTTTCTCTGTGAAATAGGGGGCTACTGAAAGGACTCTACTAGATTCATCCTACCTGGAAAGGTAACCACGGCACATGGCAAGCTAGGCAGGCCAAGTAAAAAAAACGAGGAGAGCTCGTTGCCCAACCCATATCAGAGGCGGATTCTCTGACGATCACCGAGGTATTCCTAACAAGCTGAGAGCTTTTCGACCTCAACAAGCTGCAACTTAATGGACAAGGTCGTCATCTCAATGGACGACCTTGGCATACAAAGACGAGGTCGTCATCTCAATGGACGACCTCGACATACAAGGACGAGGTCATCATCTCAACGGACGACCTCAACATACAAGGACGAGGTCGTCATCTCAACGGACGACCTCGACATACAATGATGAGGTCATAATCTCAATGGACGACCTCGACATGCAAGGACGAGGTCGTCATCTCAATGGACGACCTCGACATACAAAGACGAGGTCGTCATCTCAACGGACGACCTCGACATACAAAGACGAGGTCGTCATCTCAACGGACAACCTCGACATACAAAGACGAGGTCGTTATCTCAACAGACGACCTCGGCATACAAGGAAGAGGTCGTCATCTCAATGGACGACCTCGGCATACAAGGACGAGGTCGTCATCACAAAGGACGACCTTGGCATACAAGCGACTAGGTTATCAACCCGTTGAACGACACCAGCTTTAATCTTTACATGTGGCAAACACCACGACAATGGATGCATCAGGTGGACGAACGTTGAGGTGACATGTGCCCACTTGGATACGACGACCTGGTAAACCATGATCTACCAGGTCGCCTACTTCGTCAACAGACCCTCACAGGACGCCGACCTCGGGGACCTACAGTGCGACCTGAAAATATCCCAGACCGGTCACAAAGACAACGAGCGACCTGGACGCATGCCAAGCCGACCTCGACAGAACCCCCGCACAGCTCGGTAAAGCAGAGTCCTATTACAACTCCAAATACATCAGTCTTAAGCATACAAGGAAATGTAATCCGAAAGACATGGGAATTGATCATATCTCTCCCATTCCGAAACCTTCTAGGATTATGACTCATCTCCTTATAAATAAGCACCCTCACAGGCCTCAGGAGGGACATGCAAATTACTTGTTTACAATATACTCTCTTAGCTTTACCTCTCCTTCGAATTATTATTAATTCTCACGCCGGAGGGTTATCGCTGGGACAACACAGCCCCCCTTACGGTGTTCTTTGTTAATCATAGGTTCAAAACTACCCAAACTTCGATCAAGAGCAATCCCTGCAACGCAAGCTGGAATCCTACTAGACTACACACGTGGATCAGTCGTGGTTACCATCTACTATTTTTTGCGTGATCATGCACAATTATTGAAACTTTACACAATTTAATTGACTTACAGAACTCAATATTATGTGATTGTGGTTTTAAATGGAAATATGAAAATGATATACACCACATGAACCATGCATGTACAACTACAACCAACAAATTACACATTTTTTCAACAAGTTATTTGCAATTGATTTCAACAATTAGATAGCTTTGCCAACAAGTTATTTGCAATTGATTTCCACGATTAGACTTTATTTCCATTCCAAAATAAGTGTTGTCTATTGAATTTTTAAAATTAACTTGATCAATTTTCAGATAAAAAAATACAAGTTAAATTTTATTAAAAAAACAATAAATTTGAATTTAAAATATTAGAAGGAGACACTTATTTTGAAACGGGCAGAATACATTTTTCAACTTAGGAACTCAAGCTCATTGGCCCATTTGGCTTTAGTGAGAAACTAGTTGCACACCCGTGCATTGAATATACAGACATATATTATTTTTAATTAAATTAAATTAAAGCTAAATATAAAATAAACTAAAAAGAATACGAGATTATTTTAATGAATAGCCAAATATCATTTGTTAAAATTATATTATAAAAAAAGAAAAATAAAATACATGTCATTAATAAAAAAGATAAATTTTGGAAAGGGCTATTTTCACTACAGTTTTTGCTTAACCATCACAATTGTTACATCAAATAAACACATATTTAGACAAAATTATCCCTTGATTACTTGCCCATATTAAGTTATCTAGCAAATAAAAAAGATGAATAAGTTAGTTGATGTAGTAACATACTCCCTCCGTTCCAGGCAAAGAGTCCACTATACTATTTTGGGATGTTACACTCAAAGAGTCCAATTTAAAAACTTATGCCTACAATCTTCATAAAACTTTCAATTTTACCCTCCACATGTAGTACAAACATATTAACTATGCTAAAATATTTTTTTATAATTAGGATCAACTCTAATACTACTTAAATATCTCTTAATTATTAAACTTTTCATACGTGTACTCTTTGAGTAGAACGGATAAAGTATAATATAACTTCATCATTAGCAGATAAAGAGCATCTATAAGTAATTTCACACATATATATTAAACGCTAATATTTTTATACAATGACAGACTTTAAAACAAATCCTTTACTGAAGGTGGGCACATAATGATTGCTGATGTTAAGTGAAAATCGTTTGTAAGATAAGTACACTTGCCATTAATTATGTCTACATAAATTTGGATATTAGAAGATATAGTATCGTGTCATTACATGCATGTTTTATTGAAATTATTTTATGTTCGGATAGAAGTTTATTTTATTATGTAGATGCATGGAAAAGATAATTTCGCTCTTCCATACCATGCACTCCAAACACTTTATTCCCCCTCGTTTTTGGTCTCTTGATGATAGAGGAAAGAGATCTATCTTTCGGTCAAAGAAAGAAACGATGTCGTACTAGGTAACTCAAAAGTCGGTTTTGAGAGGGAGAGATTGGAATTGAAACTTACTGGCATATCTCATTCAACTTTTTGCACAATTATTGAAACTTTACACAAATTTAATTGACTTACATAACTCAATATTATGTGATATTGTGGTTTTAAATGGAAATACGAAACTGATATACACCACATGAACCATGCATGTACAACTACAACCAACAAATAACATATATTTTTTCAACAAGTTATTTGCAATTGATTTCCACGATAAGACTTTATTTCCATTCCAAAATAAGTGTTGTCTATTGAATTTTTAAAATTAAATTGATCAATTTTCAGATAAAAAATACAAGTTAAATTTTTATTTAAAAATAATAAATTTGAATTTAAAATATTAGAAGGAGACACTTATTTTGAAACGGGCAGAATACATTTTTCAACTTAGGAACTCAAGCTCATTGGCCCGTTTGGCTTTTGTGAGAAACTAGTTGCACACCCGTGCGTTGAACACACAGACATATATTATTTTTAATTAAATTATATTAAAGCTAAATATAAAAAAATAAACTAAAAAGAATAAGAGATTATTTTAATGAATAGCCAAATATCATTTGTTAAAATTATATTATAAAAAGAAAGAAAAATAAAATACATGTCATTAATAAATTTTATAAAATTTGGAAGGGGCAAAGAGTCTACTATACTATTTTGGGATGTTACATTCAAAGAGTCCACTTTAAAATTATGCCTACAATCTTTATAAAACTTTCAATTTTACCCTCCACATGTAGTACAAACATATTAACTTTGCTAAAATAATTTTTTGTAATTAGGACCAATTACTCTAATACTACTTATATATTCCTTAATTATTAAACTTTTCATACGTGTACTCTTTGGGTGAAACGAATGGAGTATAATATAACTTCATCATTAGCAGATAAAGAGCATCGTATATTATAAGAAATGCTAATATTTTTAATATTTTTATACAATGACAGACTTTAAATTAAAACAAATCCTTTAGTGAAGGTGGGCACATAAAGATTGCTGATGTTAAGTGAAAATCGTTTGTAAGATAAGTACACTTGTCATTATCTCTACATCAATTTTGATATTAGAAGATATAGTATTGTGTCATTACATATTTTATTGAAATTATTGTATGTTCAGATAGAAGTTTATTTTATTATATAGATGGAAAAGATCATTTTCAAACATGATTTACACTTAAAACTCACAAACAACTAAAACATTTAAGGCGATATAGATTTACATATAGCTAAAAGAAAAAAAAAAGAACTTACCGCTTGATGAACTACTGTTCATCTTACGCATTTTTAGAGATAACTGTTGCTTTTGTGATATTAAAGTTCTTTTGTCCGTCAGTGAATTGGGACTTATTATAGTAAATGGTTACACTTTTACGTTTCTTAATGCACTTTGAATATATATATTCTGGATATCGGGAAAGTTGGATAATTTAAATGTAGAAATATAAGAATGGAAGTTAGAAAGCAAATGATTGTATGACTGACATGCCTTTGAGTGCAAATAAGCATGAGCAGGAAACCTAATCAGAATAAGTATACATAAGAATGTTATACAATGACTACTACATTGGAACTTTAGATTTATTGTGACTCTTCTACCACAGGTTTGTCTTTGATAAATAAATCTATTCAAAATTTGTTTGGAATAAAAAGTACATTTGTATTAACAGCTAAGTTCCCCAAGGCAAGCTTCATTATTTAATCAATGTAAATTACTATTATGTTTGGAAACAGTGTATCAATCACCTTACAATACATGTAGACTATTTACTTGTACAAAATGGTACTCCCTCCGTTCCGGATAAATGTTCTTAGGTGATAAAGCACAAGAATTAAGAAACATAATTAATGATGTGATGTAAAATGTGTTCTGACGATAATACCCATAAACATTAATTGATGAGTTCAACTATTTTAAATAATTAGGTTTCTTTGGGATGTGTTATATTAAATAACGCATTAAGGGTATATTAGGAAGAATGGTAGAGAATAGGTAGATCAAAAGTTTTTAGTAATATTAGTTGGGACATCCCAAAATAAAAAGTAAGAACATCTATTCGGGACAGAAAGAGTATTTAATGTTACCTTTCGTGATGATCATAATATGATTTTTTTTTTCCTTTTCTGAATATTCTTTGTTTTCAGTTACCAAAGATAATTTCGTGATTTTTTTTTTTTTTCTGTTACTTTGCAGAAAAATGGTAAGGGAACGAAACGAATGAATATATAGGTGAAGGGATCCTAAAGGTCATGGCATTAAAACATCATCAGTTGCTCAAAAGATTAATTATCCAGCAATGCACAAACCTGGTTTAGAGAGCTTGCAATAACTTTTGGTGCAAGTTCCAAGGATTTGATATATTTTATATTTATTTTTTTTGTGAATTATTTATGTTATAATTAGCTTGTATAAAGACTTAGTTGCCTTTGTATATATATAGATATAGATGGGTGAGCTAGGTTATGCTTTGTGTTCGATCTGTTGAATATTCTTTTATTGTCAATGAAGACATTGTTGGCCCTATCATTCCTGGGCGCGGGTTAAGACAAGGTGATCCTCTATTTTCTTATCTTTTTATCCTATGTGCGGAAGGCTTATCTACTCTGTTCAAGCACGCTAACAGTAGATGTCTTATACATGGGAGTAGAGTCTGTCGATATGGTCCCACTGTGATTTGCTGATGATTGTCTTTTATTCTGTCGTGCCAAGGCTTAAGAATTCGCTGAAAGAGATACTTGTTACAAATGAAACAGCCTCAGGTCAGGCAGTTAATTTTCAAAAGTCCGGCATTTTCTTTAGTAAAAATGATGTGAACTCGACCAAGATCAAGATCGAAGAAGCTCCAACACGCTTGAAGAAACACGACCAAGGCAGCAACAATGAAAAAGACGGATATTTGAGTCTCCCTCGACCCGCTATTCGCGATGAATAGGAACCTCGAGGTGCAATCGAAACCCGATAGACGCAATTGTCTATGAACCTCTCTTACGGAACGCCACAAACTCTCGACTCACGAGTTTGATAAGTTCAAGTTGAGTTCTCTCTCAAGAATCTCGGTTTCTCACAATTCTCTCAAGAATTAGTGAAAGGAAAAATACTTAATTTTGATTCAATCTTGTGTATCAATTACAAGGATGATCATGGCCTTTTATAGGCTCAAAAGGACTCACCAACGACTCACAAAAAATACAAAAAACGTTCTCTAGAAAACCCCAAAGGTTGTTGGTGAAAACTAGGTTGATTTGGTCAAAGAAAAACATAAATTCAGCATTCCCGTCCATTCTAACCAGTCTTTGGTATTTTGGGCTTAACTTTGTCTAGATACATTGAAATTGAGAGCCGTTTGATTGGTTGGAAACTAGACTTTCAAGGCTTTCCAACCATATATTATACACCAGTTTTTGAGCTCTAGAACGTCCTGTGTGGCCCATTGAATTTGACCCAAAAATCTGATTTCAAGCAGTTTTCTTTTAACCAATGAGCTCTAGCTCATCTGGTACCGCTCACTTCTCTTAACGGAGAGGTCGAGTGTTCAAGTCTCACCAGAGACAACACCCTGGTACTTAACATTGTCGGGTGTTCAAGCCTCACCAGAGGCACCGTTGTTGTTCAAGCCCTACACCATAGCCACCCTGGTACTTCACGGGTGTTTAAACAATTTGTTCTAGCCACTCCAAAGGCATCATAGAGTCATTGTAGCCTTTCAAGGCATTAAATAATAATAATAATAAAAAGGTAAAAAAAAAAGTTTTCTTTAACTTTGCTCTTCTTGGGTTAGGCCATCATTTTTCATCAATGAGTTATTTAAATTAGGCCTCGTTCCATGGTGCGATCCTAGGTTCTCATCATTTCCCCCATCTTCGAAAGAATTCGTCCTCGAATTACCTACATCAAAAGGACGTAAATTAGAAATTGAGAAGTACTCACTAATATCATCCTTACCATTCAATTCCTTCTTGAAGTTATTGTCAAACACATGCTTTGCTAGGATCTTCTCCTTAACTTGTGAATGAAGTTCAACAAAATGATGTAGAGCAAAATGTTCAAGGTTATCAATACATAACAAATCCACAATCCAAAGAGACAATATCGAAGCCATGTGTAGTAAGGAAACATTATTTCTTGAAAACAAATCCTCCACGTGTTTAGGAATTTTAACGCATCCAAACTCTCCATAATCTCCAAGTTGTCCCCTGAAGTTATTTGAAACTTCTTGCAAGTCATCACTCTTCCTAAAACTCATTAACTTACAATCAATAGAAAAAGCTATGACAAACCCTTGAAAAAGTGTATGGAATACAACATTCATTACATTCACCGGGTCTAAATATCAATCTAACAAACCCCCTTACAATCAGAATTAATACAATAGTACCATGTAGCACAACAACATTATGCAATCCATAAATCTTGTGATAGAACAATGCAACATGGGTAATATCAACTGATTTGTGACAAGGAATATGATAAATCCTTTTTGAGAAGTCATCCGCATTCACAAACTCATGCACTTCTAACGTAAACCATGAATCCAATAATCCCATGGAATTTACATTACACAAAGATGACATAATTCTAAGCATCTTATGTATTTCATGCATTTTGGCATTTTCATGAAATAACACTTCATCATGCTAAACATTACCAACCTTGTCACTTACATCAAAATAACTCTTTGTAGAGATGTCGTGCATACTTGCAAACATGGAATTATTAGACACTTTTAAAGTACAATTTAAATCTATCAATTCAACTTCCAATGCACCATTCAAATCTACCAAATCACTCTTTAAGGCACACTCCAGATATGGATCAACATATGAATGACTCGGTTTTTGTATTGTCATGCACAATCCATTGTCAACTAGTTTAACAATTCTCAACCGTTCATTCAGTCCATGGTGACCAATCAAAGTTTGAAAAGATAACTTCTTGCACATGTTATGTGTTCTAATAAGTTTTCTCAAGAATAAGACACACTTATGACTAGAGAACTTATCCAAATCAACATCTCCATAAATTTGGAGTCCCTTATGGTGATCAACATGTAACAATTCATTTTGATTCTCAAATATCAATAATCGAGTGTCACAAGACAGAATGGGATCATACCTTTGAAATTGTGTAGGTACTACAATGATCTCCTTATCTAGCTTATCATCCCATTGAATCTCATGACTTCCTTACTTAATTCAGGAAACACTTTGACAAAATCTTGTAGAGAAGAATCAATACATGGAAGAGAAAATCGAGGTGACAAGTTAGGATAAAGAGATTTCTTCGTAGAGATGAGAAATACCTCACTATGATTTTTCACCCACTCCCTCTTAAACTCACTTGAGAAGGAATAAAAGATTGGTTTCACTCTCTCTTTGTCATACGGCTTTTCAACCAATTCTTTTTCTTTCTCGATCTCTCGTGTTTGCTCCCTCTTATTTTCTTTCTCTTCTCTCTTTCTTTTCTCTCCACTCGGGTTTTCTCTCATTTCATTCCCTTCACACTCTTTATTTTCCCTCTCTTTCTCACGAATCTCACATTTTTTGGTCTTTTCGGCTTAAAGATCACACACTTGTTGAGGTATTAAGGAAACAAGTGTAGTTGTTTTTCCTTGGTTCAACACAGTGTTAGCTTCAATTACTTTCCCTTTATTAAACTCTTCACCAATCATTGGATCTACACAAGTCCTCTTAGGGACAACACTAGAGTTCTTGTATTCACTCCCCTAGCTTGAGTCGACTAGGTGTTTGAGAAAATGAAGAATAAGAAGAAGACCTCAATAAATCCCGGTGATAGTAGTTCAGGACAAACCTCCTATGCATAACACGTTTCATGTCTTCCCACGTGTTAATACGACTCTCTCCAATCCTTCTCCGTTTAATCACTAGTTGTTCCCACCAAACACTATCATACTCGGTGAACTTTAAAGATGCAAGTTTCACCTTTTGAGCTTCCGTGTAGTTATTACACCTAAACAAGACCTCAACTTTTCTAACCCATTCTAGGTACTCTTCCGGATCAGCCCTACCTTTGAAAGGAGGAACCTTCATTTTAATGTTGGAAATTCCTCTTTCGTGTCGTGGGTTATTTATTCTCTTAACTTCCTTTCTATCCCATACCCTATCATCCTCACATTCTCTCTCTAACCACTCACCATTTTCCTCATAGTATGCTCTCCTCCTCGCTTGGAATCGAGGTGGATTTCCATAAGATGGTTCTGCCCCTCCCTCTTCTAATCTAGCCAAACGTCGAGAAACATCCTCCATCATCCTTAACAATTGTTCATTATGATTTATCGGATTCTCCCTAACTAATCTCTCATTATTTCCTTGCAAAGGTACTTTATTAGTTCTGCCCACTTGTGAGATGTTGAGAAATTTACACACAACTCACAATTCACTCGTGTATCACTCTCAACTCACACACACTCAACTTCTTAGAGAGAACTTTTTCACTTGAAATTACCAACAAGGAAGTGCAGATTATCACGTTCCGAAGTGTTCAAAATGACAATTGCAATTCTGGGTTTTAGATTCTTGGTCTAAGTTTTCAATGTGAGAAACAATCCACAATGAAAGCAAGAATATAAATGAACACAAGGGATGAATATATGAACACAATGGATAAATAAGATACGATATATCTAGTATTCTAGCAATTTCTCAATTGGAGGAATAATAATGGTGAGGGAAGATTGGTTCGCACCTTGGCTGTGATTTCTTTCGCACCCGCGAATTGGAATATGATGATATATGATAGATGAATTGTGACGACCCTGACCCGGATCTCTATACGAAATCCCAAGGTCGGGTGGCCAAAACTGTAAAACGGAACCATAATTAAAGCACATAGGGTAACCACCCGTACTTACTATGAAATAACAGATAAAATAAAACCTGATTAAATATAAACAAGTCTTCGGCGACACTACAACCGGAACCCAACAACTAAACCACAAGTCCATGATTTGAGAATAAAACAACTATAACAACAAATAACCTCATCGGCCACAACATGCCGGAATAATAATATAAACCACGAGCCACAACATGCTCGGGAAAAGAACTAAAACAATAATAAGTTATACACACAAGCACGACATACATATGTCGACTACCAAAAGAATAAGCAATGTTTGTAAAACACCAAGTATTACCCAAGTAAAGTTGATATAACTTTACATAACCAACGTCCTCACCAAAAGAAACATTACTAAGTCAAAAACCACCTTCAAACTAATCACTAGCTTTCCGTCCTCACCGCGAACTGCTAGGCTGGCTCGAATCTAAGGAAAAACATTTAAACAACAAACGGGGTGAGTCGAAACTCAATAAGTTACTAAATGTAACTACATGACATGGCATAATGCTAAAGCTAAAATCATAACATGGAAATCAGATTTATATACCACAACAAGCATGTATCATCACTATTGATATACAACTCATTCAACTCACATAACACTTTGATTTAACACATAAGTGCTTGTAATTAAATCACGTTACTAAGGATATTATTAGTGGTGTAATTAACTCATTTCTTTAATACCATGTGCATGTGGCACATAATTAAAGTTGGAAGAAAAAATAAGGGTAAAATAGTAAAAGTGTTATCCTAAAAAGAAAATTTTTAAACAAAATAATTATTTTAAGACGGACAAAAAAGAAAACACAAGACAATAATTTAGAGCCCGTTTGTTCGTACGTTTTGACCAAAACGCAGTTTATTCCTTAACTTAGCGTTTCAATGCTGCGATAGAAAAAAATGTGTTTTTAAAACGCAGCTGCGTTTTAAAACGCTGGAATTCTTAGCTTTTTCCCAAAACGCAGATTTTAAAACGCAGAAGGAAATAAAAAGCTGCGTTTTGATATTATATCTCAAACGCATTTATAAAGAAAAAAAATTGCATTTTAAATAATCTGCATTTTAGAAGCCCTGCGTTTTCAAAACACTGCGTTTTAAAAATGCTACACCAAACGGGCTCTTAGGAACGGAGAGAGTAGGATTTTACATCTGCTTGTTTACTTATGCTATCCCTAGGACTAAAAAAATGGGGCTTACTCCGAGTGTGAAATCAACAATTATTTTTTTCTTTAGTTTGAAATTCCGACTGTAAAGGTGGAAAGCAAGGTATAAATCCTTACGAATCAGTCCCTAGTCAAAGCGAGAGCTATACTCAAAGAACTTCCTTTTTTCGATTGTAAGGCTACTAATCGTCCATCGACCAATGTGGGTTGACGACAGATCTCGATCAATTCCTTAATGCTGGGCGGCGAAGAAAAGCGGGTCTTGGGTTAAGGCCTTAGCCTTTTGGAGGAGCTACTCCCAGACATTTAAGACCTTTTAAAGGACATTTAAGTCATTTTTTTATTTAAGTTTCAAAGGTAAGGGGCATTTTCGTTTTTTCAAAGACTTAGTTCAACAAAACTAATGATATTCACTTTGGACGATTAAATTGACACTTTTGTTAAAGTACAGTTATTAAAGTCTAAAAAAATATTTATAGAGTTAGCTTATCGGACCTTGTTAAGATAGTAGGGTGACCATATTAAGAATTAACCGTTTATAATTTATTATCAATTGAAATTCTGATTTTCTTCATTTTTGTGGTGTATTTTAGTTTTCACTTTTCAGTGGAATGTTAGTACAAATTAGTTCATTATTTCTCTGCATGCCATGGTTTGTTTAGATCTAGGATTCTCCAACTTTTATGGCTAACATATATTCCAGATCTGTTAATTGTGCATGATGTTTTTGTATTAAGTGTACTCAATTTTTATAATTTAGTTGTTGACATTGATATTAAATTTGAACTTAGCTTCTACTTTTATTTATTACAAATTTGTTAGAAAGAAAAAGTGTCTCAATCGAGAAGAACACTGCACGGCCACCAGAGCATGGCAGTGTTGAGAAGTTTGGTACTGCTTCTGTCACCTATACAATCAAGCAGCAATGGTACTGCTTCTGTCACCTCATCGCAAATATGATGTAGCTAACTCAAATTTAAATAGAATTCATTACTCCCCCTGTCCCCAAATTATTGTCTTGTTTGACTTTTTTATGTCAAATAGGATATTTTTCAAACGCAAATTTGACGTATATTTTTTTACTTTTTCCAAAATCATAAAAGTACTACGAATTACGTGTTTTATGATTTTGGAAAAAATAAAAAAATATACGTCAAATTTGCGTTTGAAAAATGTCCTACTTGACCAAAAAAAGTCAAACATGACAATAATTTGGGGACGGAGGGAGTATTATTTTAAATAGAATTCAATGTGGAGAGTTCTTCGTTCTGCATGGGAAATTGAAATAATTTAAATTCTAAGGAAAGGAAGAATAAGCAAAAAGAAAAGGCATACCATCAAATGATTTTCATTGCTTCCTGCCGTGGATCATAATGTGCTCTAGCACAAGAATGTTATGAAGGTTGGAGACAGATCATCAAGTTGTGATAATTTCATGCAGAACAATTGGAATGACTAAAGATAATTGCAAGTCAGTAATTACTTGATTTATGAACACATTTGGAAGAAGGGGTTGGGTTTGGAGGAGGGAATGTCTCTATTTATAATGTTTATGACGGACGAAATTCAAGGGTTAGCTATTTG
The DNA here is from genome assembly GCA_016624345.1 of Platycodon grandiflorus. Classification (NCBI taxonomy): domain Eukaryota; kingdom Viridiplantae; phylum Streptophyta; class Magnoliopsida; order Asterales; family Campanulaceae; genus Platycodon; species Platycodon grandiflorus. The sequence continues at coordinate 33,520,409 of CM028368.1, forward strand.
TATTTAATATTCAGTCAATTATAATTTAAAAATTGATTAAATTATTCAGGTGCATGTATAGATTTCAATGACTATGTATATAAAGATAGATGATGGGAAACTCAAGGGTCAACTTGATCTCGTGAATTCCATCAGTTGGCTTTGTTTGTGAAAGCCAAGTTCAAAGAGCTGCTGTTTTTTTAACCAAATTATTAATTGTGTAGTATCAAAACACAAGATATAAAAACATGTGAACTGTTTCAGCTTTCAATGCATGACTGATTAGTTAGATTCAAGTTTTTATTTTTGGAAAGCTGTTTTAGGCAGAAAATTGCCTTATTTAGCTGGGTTAGAATCACGTCTGTCATTATATATACATATATATATATATATATATATATATATATAGATGTAAGATCTCTCTCCATTTGTTTCTTCACCCGCAACCAACATTTGATTTCTCTCTCCTCTATTTTATTTGATTTTTGTTTTGCCCTTTTATTGTCTCTTCACTTTGTTCGTTTTTTAGTATGATTTTACTTAAATCTCTCTCTATTTGGGTTTTCTTGTATGCGTTTTTTCATATTTTGGGTTTGTTTATGCTTACTTGCTTAGTTTCGTATCTCCCCAAATTGGTGATTGTTCTGTTTAATTATTTAATACCCATTTTGTAATGAGTTAGATTGGTGATTTTATTTTATTTTATTTTTAATTCTTTTCATTTTTTATAATGAGTTTGATTGGCGATTTTCTTCTGTCATGAACAGGGAATGGCTCCTGGTCACTATTATGTTATTTTTCCTTGTAATACTCTCCTCTCAGTCTTTTTTTTGTGTTGATTCTTTCTAATTGGCTTTCGGCATTCGTCATACACTTTAACATAAGCCACCGGGCTTCGGTGAATTGGCCGGCACTTGTAATTATGTCCTCTTTCTACTTTGCACACTTCTCCCATTGATTACAATATCCCTAATCCAAGTGAATTTCCATTTGCTGTTATCTTTCCACTCTAGGTGTTTGTGTAAATGCTCATTTATAAGTCAATATTTGAGAATTTTCCTTTCTGCTTGCACAATTTCAATTCTTTGATTGCATGTTGATTTTTAGATGTCATTCCTAAAATTTACTCAGCTAACCGCGTTCACTGCCTGTCATTCTTTTGTTGTTTTATTTTGGTTTCCAGGTCTTCCTGTCAATACAAAGCTCAAACCTTGTTAACTGTGTCGAGGAGAAGTAACTATATACATCGGAATTAATGTTCCCTGTGAATCTTTTTCTTACGAGTGTTTGCTATTGACTTTTTGTTCTTCTTTTTCCTCATGCATGTAAATTTACGAGTGTTTGCTATTGCCTTTCTGCGCTTCTCTCTATTTTATTTTATTTTTGTTTTGCCCTTTTGTTTTGTACGAGTTCATTAACTTCTTTTGGTTTTTTGTGTTAAGTCTCAGTGACAAGAAGTGAAGAGAAAATCTGTTGCAGCAAGATAAGCTACGTATCTGCTAGGATATGAAGAATTTTTTGAAGCCTCTTGGCTAGAAATTACTTCAATTGGAACACGAATAAGAATTTTAAATTTTTAGTTACAAAAAGAGTCTCGAGCCTTTCAATTTAATTATAGATTCATTTGTGTTATTTTTGATATTTCTGATGCAATCTTCGGTTATATTTGAGATCAGGAAAGGTGGATAATGTTTATTTTGTCAAATTTTAAAGGCAGCATGTTAACTTGTGAAAATGAGATTATCTTGGTAATTTAAATACCCCTTACAACTAGAGGAAAGAAACTGGTTACAAGTATGAAAATGAGGGTGTCTTGGTAATTTGCCTACCACCAATACAGGGGGGGAAAAAAAAAAAGTTGACCCGATATTTACCCGACCCTGTAGTAACACGACCCTCCGAACCCGAATTGATTTTGGGCTGTTCCGGATTTTGACCCGAACCAACCCGTTACCCAGACCAACCCGACCGAACCCAGCCCAATTGACAGGCCATCTGCTACAAACTTTCATTATTCTTTAATTATTTATTTCCTACAGAAAACATGATATTTATCTTATATGGTATAAAAAGAAAATATTTTGCCCGTTCCATAGCAAATTTGGTTTACGGCAAATTTCATACTTTCAATATCTTCTACTCTTCATAGCTAAAATAATTTTCTTTAATATATACATTTTAAAGTACTTTCTTCTTTTAATTTTTTTTGGCACCACTTGACAGTTGACAAAGTGTTATTAATATGTTAGGCTTACTGTAAGACGACGCAGAGAAGATAATGACAAAGAGAAAGAGACAGACTGTAGAAGGAATAATTGCCATATCTTATTCCATATTTTGGTATAGAATATATACTAATTACACAAGACTAATGCTACTGTAATTACACTGCTATATTTTAGGCTAGTCAACGTATCCTACTATGAATATAATATCAACATATTTAGTTTACTTCCAGCACTCGATTTGACAACTAATACCAGCTAATACTTATGACCCACAATTGAAATAGTTGAAGAACTTTTAAATGAGTAATGCTATGTGTACCTGAATAGTATTAAATTTTTTATACTAAATGATGTGTCAGCTAATATAATACAAAAAATTTGATACTCTTTAGATACCTATATCATTACTCCTTTAAAATTGAGAGATTCGACAACCGTGAACAGCCACATCTTTCTATAAATAAACCTTTAGGTAGTACCTATATCATTACTCCTTTAAAATTGAGAGATTCGACAACCGTGAACAGCCACATCTTTCTATAAATAAACCTGTGATATTACGCAAGAGGCAGATTATTAGATAGATAGAAAGAGAGAGAGAGAGAGAGAGACGACAAATGGATTACATATCACTTTTACTTCTACTGATAGTGGCTTGGACATTCATTAATGTCCTCTACCACAATACAACCCTCCGGAAGGCTAGGACCGCCAGGCTGCCGCCCGGCCCCTACCCTTTTCCAATCATCGGTAGCATACACAAACTAGGACCCAAACCCCACCAGTCACTCGCAAACCTCTCCAAAACTTATGGTCCTTTTATGTCCCTTAAGCTAGGCAGAATAACAACCATAGTCATATCATCCCCAACACTTGCTAAAGAAGTGCTACAAAAACAAGACCTGCTGTTCTCAACCCCATCAACCACGGATGCTAGTCGGGTATTCGACCACCAGAACGATTCAGTCGTCTGGTTGCCCATCGGAGATAAATGGAGAAATCTTAGAAAAATTTGCAGAGAACACATTTTTGGTTCACAAGTGCTCGAAGCTAGTCATGGTATACGTAGAAAGGCAGTGGATCAACTTCTTGAATATACTAGTAAAAGTGCTGTTAGCGGAGAAGCTATGGATATTGGTAGAGTTGCATTTACGACTTCCCTTAATGCACTATCAAACCTTTTCTTCTCTACTGATTTGGCTAGATTTGATTCTAACTCGTCTCAAGAATTCCGCGACATAGTATTGGCAGTAATGGAAAGTATTGGAAAGCCTAATCTTGCAGACTACTTTCCGGTACTTCAACTGGTTGATCCACAAGGTTTGAAACGACAGGCACAGTTGGGTGTCGAGAAGTTATTTGTGATATTTGATAGAATCATCGATCAACGGTTAGAAGCAAGGATTTCCTCTGCTAATTATGGGGCTAGCAATGATGTTTTGGATTCCTTGCTTAATCTCGGCCAGAAGAATGACTCAGAATTGAACCGTAATGCCTTAAAACACTTGCTTATGGTGAGTACGTACCAAGTAAATTTCTTGAATCGCACTATATATATTTCAATTTCCTTTCCTTTTAATAGTCTTGAATAAAACGTATAGATTGGTGAAGGATTCTTGTTTGGCAGGGCCGGCAATAAAATTTTGGGGCCTCGTGTTAAAATTAAAATTAGACCATAGAATTGATAAAAGACAATAATCAAAAAATAAAACTATATTACATTATTTTATATTTCTTTTGTTTCACCTAAAAGTATTAGAGTTGGTCGTAATTACAAAAATATTTTAGCATGGTTAATATGTTTATAATAGATATGATCCAGAGGGTAAAGTTGAAAGTTTTTATAAAGATTGTATGCATAAATTTTTAAAATGAATTATTTGAGTGAAACATTTTAAAATAATATTGTAGACTTTTTACATGAAAGGCAGGGAGTAATTTTTTTTCAAATTAAAAAAATAGAGATAAGCAACAAATAGAAATGGAAGTTTAATTTTGGGGCCCGTTCATTTGCCATTTTGAAGGGCAGGGCCGGCCTTGTTGTTTGGATAAGTAATTTTTTTTTTTTTTTTTGGTGTTTCGTCTATTTTTTTTTAACTTACTACTCCCTTGGTCCCTAAATTATTATTTTGTTTGATCCGGTACATGGATTAAAAAATAATAATTGACTTAATTATTAATATTGATATAGTGTGTTATTTTTTATAATGTCCATATGTATGTGACACATAATTAAATACAAAAAAAAAATACAATGGTAAATTGGTAAAAGTGACTTGATTATTACTCCCTCCGTCCATGTGACTTGGTAAAATGGAATAAATAATTGATTTTTTACTTACTACTCCTCTCGTCTCTAAATTATTATTTTAATTTGTTTGACCTGGTACATAGATTAAGAAAAAATAATTGACTTGATTATTAATATTAGTATAATGTCTTTTTTCTTTTAATGTTTATGTGCATGTGGTTCATAATTAAAATAGAAAGAAAAAATAAAAATACAATGATAAAAGTGATATTCTAAAAAAAAAAATTTAAACAAAATAATTATTTAGAAACGAAAAAAAAAAAAAAACAATAATTGAAGGACGGAGTGAGTATTATTTATTGTCGCATTCACGGTCTCGTCATCTTTCTTCCTATCACTCTTTTAATTTTTTCTTATTATTTATTGTCTCACTCACGGTCTCACTTCCAAATCACTCTTTTTAAGACAAACAAAAGAAACAATAAAAAATACTCCCACTCTTCCGACTAAAGAATCCATTTTTCTTTTTTAAAAGTTAATATGTGACTAAATCAAATTAAAATTTTACACACTTTATTTATGTTTTAGGAGATAAAATTTTATTAATTAAAAACTATTTTAATAATACTATGGATTGCAACTTTCAAAACTTTGTTAAAATCACTAAATTTATGTTAATTATTGGTCAAACTTCAATTAAGTTGACCGAAAAAAGTCAAAACTGGACTCTTTGACTGAAACGGAGGAGGAGTAAATAAAACTTAGTTAAGTTTCCTTAAGAGGTCAACTATATATGTTAGGATGGTTTTCCAAATCCTTTTGACGTGCCGGTGACCTTCTCGGCGACTCTGCACGCAGGCTTTCCTTTTTGAGCCAAGCTATGGCTGTTAAGAGGCAACACGTTTCTCATAGGTGTTGATACTCATTAGGTGGTTGGTTAGCATTTGGGCTTGGAATATCTTTGGTGTGCTTGTGTTTAGTTTAATTTGGATCTATTTGTAAATTTGTGTCTGACACTGCTTCTTCATTCAGGAGTTATTCTTGGCAGGGACTGATACAAATTCAAGCACAGTGGAATGGGCAATGGCAGAGTTATTACATAATCCAGAAAAAATGACAAAAGCTCGATCTGAGCTTATAGAAGTCATTGGAAAGGAAGGAATGGTTCAAGAATCAGACATCTCGAGTCTCACCTACCTACAAGCCATAGTAAAAGAAACCCTCCGGCTGCACCCACCAGCCCCGTTCCTAGTACCTCGCAAAACCGAAGTTGACGTAGAGGTTCAAGGCTTCATGGTGCCCAAAAATGCACAAGTACTAGTTAATGCGTGGGCGATTGGCCGACACTCGGGCGTATGGTCGAACCCCGAGTCGTTTATGCCAGAGCGGTTCCTAGGTTGCGAAATCGACTTCCGAGGCAAACATTTTGAGCTTATTCCATTTGGCGCAGGAAGGAGAATGTGTCCGGCATTGCCTCTTGCTGACAAATTAATGCATCTCATACTAGGGTCTCTAATTCACTCTTTCAATTGGAAGCTTAAAGGAGAAATGAGAGCAGAAGATATGGACATGAGCGACAAGTTTGGGCTTACGTTACAGAAGGCAGAGTCTCTTAAGGCCATTCCACTCAAACAGTAGCTACAGAAATGATATCTTTCTATCATATTTTCAAGTAATGTACGTGTTTATAAAAAGTTTAAGTATTTCTCAAACAAAAACAATAACTTGATGTACTTTGTATGTTGTTATTATAGCGAAAATTGAAAAAGAACAAAGATATCGTTAATTTTGTAAAGTTGTAATATTGTTAAATGCTCGCAGTCACCTTTTTAAATCCAGTTTTTTTTGTGCGTTTTGACCAAAATATAGAGTCAGTTTCTTTGTACGTTTTGACCAAAATATAGAGTTAAAACGCAGCTTATTCCTTCACTTAGCGTTTTATTGCTACGGTAGAAAAAACTGCTTTTACAAAACACAACTACGTTTAAGATGATACAAAGCAGTATGACAAGAGAGAAGAAAATAATTATGGCTCGATAATTTTCATTGAGTGACGGTGAGATATATATACATACAAGATGAGATTGGGCTGTTTGACCAAATCTCAATCAATAGCCAATCAAATATTCTAATTGCCTAATCTAAGGGATTTGTAATCAACTCAAAATATTTACAAAGATATATAATGAAATAATTACGGATGTAATTCCTCTAATATGCCCCCTCAAGATGAATCTCGGGTAGAGAGGCCAATCTTGCTCATCAAAAATTGAAAGCGAGTGCGCGGGAGAGGCTTTGTCAAGACATCAGCTAGCTGGTCTTGTGATGACACATGAGTGACACGTAAAGCTCCACTTTGTACTTGGTCCCGAATGAAATGATAATCTATTGCAACATGCTTCATTCGTGAATGGAAGACAGGGTTGGAACAAAGATGAGTGGCACCAACATTGTCACAGTAAATAACCGGAGCAGCAGGAATACAAATGCCAAGCTCAGTGAGAAGAGAGCAAATCCAACGTAACTCAGCAGCTGTAGAAGCAACGGCACGATATTCAGCTTCAGTAGAGGAACGTGCAACCGTGCGTTGTTTCTTAGAAGACCAGGATATCGGATTGCGACCAAGGTAGACTATATAAGCACTGGTGGAGGTGTAGTCATACTTATTACCAGCCCAATCAGCATCAGAGAAGGCATGAAGAGAGAGAGAAGTGTGACGTTGCAAGGCAAGACCTCGATCAACCGTACCAGAGAGATAGCGAAGCAAACGCTTAACTGCATTCCAATGATCAGTAGTAGGGCGATGCATGAATTGGGACAACTTATTAACTGCATATGAAATATCAAGGCGAGTGAGGCACAAGTATTGGAGACTGCCAACTACCATTCTATATTCAGAAGGATCTGTCAAAGCAGTGCCGGATGCGACTGTAAGTGTTGGTTCGGTGGCAAGTGGAGTGGAGACAGGTTTGGCCCCTGTCATATTTGTGCGAGTGAGAAGATCGATGATATATTTCCGCTGAGAGAGAAGTAATCCAGTGGAGGTAGTGGCAACTTCCACACCAAGAAAATAAGTCAAATCACCAAGATCTTTGATGGAGAAACGGGCCGCAAGGAGTGTGATAAACTTCTGAATTAGCTTATTGTTGTTACCAGTAATGATAATATCATCCACATAGACAAGAAGATAGATAAGGGAATCACCCGTGTGGAGAATGAACAAGGAAGTGTCAGCATGGGAGTTGGTGAAGCCTGAGGTGATAAGAAACTGGCGCAGTTCATGATACCAAGCTCGTGGGGCTTGTTTTAAACCGTATATAGCTTTGGACAACTTGCAAACATAGGAAGGATGATCTTGGTCAATGAAACCTTGTGGTTGAGCCATAAACACATCCTCAGAAAGACTCCCTTGAAGAAAGGCGTTATTCACATCTAGTTGGCGAAGAGCCCAACCACGACTGACAGCAATGCTTAGAACAATACGAACCGTGGTTGGTTTAACCACTGGACTAAAAGTGTCATGATAATCAACACCGGGTCTTTGATGAAAGCCTTTGGCCACTAAGCGGGCTTTATATCTGTCAATTGAACCATCAGGATGACGTTTAATACGAAAGATCCATTTACACCCTACAAGGTTTTGGGTAGAAGTTGGGGGAACTAGTTCCCATGTGCCATTGCGAACAAGGGCATCGAATTCCTCAGACATGGCATGACGCCATTTGGGATCCTTGAGGGCTTGGGACACAGTTGTGGGTTCAAATTCTGTCGAGTTCGAGAGGCGGGCAACAAGGTTTAGTTTCTGGATGGGTTTGTGGATGTTATTTTTAGACCTGGTGGTGATTTCGCGGCGAGGGGGGAGATAACGTCAGTGGTGTTGGGAGGTGACTCACTAGGTGGGTTTGGTATGGGGTTGGTGGGGCTTGATGTGGAGGGTGAGGTGGGTAGTGTTGTGATATGAGTATGGGTAGGGGATGAGGTGTCAGAGTTGGGGCGTACTGGTGGCACAGGTGTCGAAGCTGTGGATGGTGTGTCAAGAGCCGGATGCACAGACATAGAGGGACACCATTGAAGAATTGTATCAGACGATGGTCGATCGAGGTGAGGTTGGATCGATTTAAAAGGAAAGATCGACTCGACAAACTTAACATGACGAGAGGTATAGATTCGGGAAGATGAGGTGTCAAGGCAAAGATAGGAACTTTGGGTTGTAGAATACCCTAGAAAAACACACGGAGTGGAGCGAGGAGCAAGTTTGTGCTGAGTATAAGGTCGTAACCACGGATAGCACAGACAGCCAAAGCTACGTAGTTTAGAATAATTTGGTGGGGATTGGAAGAGGCTAGCATAGGGAGAAGAGTATTGAAGAGTAGGTGTGGGTAAACGATTTATAAGATAAGCTGATGTGGTGAAAGCATAGGACCAGTAAGACAAAGGAATGGACGCATGGGAGAGAAGAGACAATCCTGTTTTGACAATATGACGATGACGCCGTTCAGAGTACCCATTATGCTCAGGTGTGTGTGGAGGGGATGTAAGATGGGATATCCCATTTGTAACAAGGAATTTGGTAAGAGCTTGATATTCACCCCCATTATCGGAGTAGAGCGTGACAATTTTCCGTTTGAAATGGTTTTCCACAAGAGATTTAAACTTAACAAATACATCAAGGACCTGAGATTTTCTTGTTAAGGGATATAGCCATATATATTTGGTGAAGTGATCGACAAAGATGACGTAGTATTTATAACCATCAACAGAGTGAAGAGGAGAAGTCCACACATCAGAGAAAAGAAGCTCAAGCGGAGAGGAGGAAGTAATGGTAGAAACGGAGAAAGGTAATTTGTGACTTTTATTGCATTGACAAGCATTACAATTAAAATTTGAAGATAATGGACTTGTCGACTCTAAATGAAAACTAGACATTATATGACGAAGAATAGAAAATGATGGATGACCTAAGCGATGATGCCACTCGGACGAAGTGGTCTTTGAAGTTGAAAATACAACTAGGGGAGAAGACTCTAATGAGGATACCGGCCACTCGTACACACCATTTTTAGTTTGACCCTGTAAAATGATTGCCCCCGTACGTTGATCCTTCACCTGAAACGAAGTGGGGAAAAATTCAATGGAAGCATGGTTAGATTTACAAAATTGGGAAATAGAAATGAGATTCTTTTTCATTTTAGGAACACACAGAACATTTTGTAAATTGAAGGTGTGGGATGGAGTGTAAAGAAGTTTTGAACCAGTATGAGTTATGGAAAGACCCGTGCCATCTCCAATAATGATGTCATCAGGACCGGTGTAGGGAGAGTGGATAGACAGATTACTCAAGTCAGTAGTGACATTATGAGATGCACCACTGTCGAGGAGCCAACTGGAGTCCGAGGTGTTGGTTGTGGCAATATGTGCACGAGGTTGCCAAGGGGTTGGAGGAGTCGTATTCTGGGAACGCTGACTCCGGTTAGAGTTGCTGCGAGGATTTGGCAGAGGTTGCACATTTGGGTATATTTGACGAAATTGAAAGCATTGGAGAACAGTGTGTCCATGCGTGCGACACCATTGACAACGACCCAGGAAGGGCTTAGGGCCTGAGCGACCGTCGGTAGCGGAGGGAATGGCTGCTGCAGAGTGGTTGTGAATTAGTGGTGATGGGGGAGTCCATGTCAATGGACGGGGCTGGGATCCAGTTTGCCGGGACGGTTGACGAGTGTGAGCCACGTTTGCAGTTACTGGGAATGGGGAGGAGCTAGATCGATGAAGTCGTAACGATAATTCTTTGTTTATCAATTTTTCGTGGAGCTCATCGAAGGAAATAGGAGTGTCCCTCCCATTGATAACTTCAGCTATGGGCTTGTAATCATCATTTAAACCATCTAGAATCTTTTCAATGAAATCTTCATCATCCATAGGTTTTCCCAGTGTGGCGAGGTCATCAGCGCGGCTTTTGAGTGTTTGCATATACTCAGAAATTGTAAGAGAACCCTGAACAGTGTTTTTGATTTGGTCCTTGATTTGTTTAATGTGGCCGCGAGATGGTTTGGCATAGGTGTTGGCAAGAGTGGTCCATATGTCTCGAGAAGTTTTGGCGTGAGAGATAAGAGGAAGAATGGAGGGGGTAAGAGTGCCTACAAGAGCACCAAAAATAAGCTTATCTTGACGGAGCCAAGTTTGGTGTTCTGGGTTAGGAATGGTTCTGTTTTCGGTGTTTGTTGTGGTTGCTGGTGGTGATGAAGAGCCATCAATGAAATTGGAGAGATTGTAACCAATGAGAATTGCTTCAAGTTGGAGTTTCCAGGAGAGATAATTAGTGGAGGTGAGTTTGATGGAGTTAGTGATGTGGAGTACAATGAGTGGTTTAGTGGGTTCAACTGGGTTGGTGATTGTGTGAATGGAGTTATCGGTGGCCATGAAGGGTCAATGGTTGTCTGATGGTAAAGAGAGTGTGCAGCAGCTTTTTGAACTGATGGTAAAGAGAGTGTGCAGCAGCTTTTGAAAAAAAAAATTTTAAAGATTCACAGGCCTAGAGAGGAAAGGCTTTGATACCATGATACAAAGCAGTATGACAAGAGAGAAGAAAATAATTATGGCTCGATAATTTTCATTGAGTGACGGTGAGATATATATACATACAAGATGAGATTGGGCTGTTTGACCAAATCTCAATCAATAGCCAATCAAATATTCTAATTGCCTAATCTAAGGGATTTGTAATCAACTCAAAATATTTACAAAGATATATAATGAAATAATTACGGATGTAATTCCTCTAATATAAGATGCTGAAATTCCTAGCTTTTTCCCAAAATGCAGATTTTAAAATGCAGTTGGAAAAAAAACTGCGTTTTGACATAATATCTCAAACGCATAAAGAAAAAGTCTGCGTTTTAAATAATTTGCGTTTTCAAAACGCAACATTTTTAAAACGCTGCGTTTTGAAAACGCTACATCAAACAGGCTCTTATTATGAAAAGTTATTAACACGTAATACTTGTCATATTTACATGGAAAATTTAATTTGTCAAATTTGTGAATTTCATTATCAGTTGCATTAATTCTCACCAAACAGCATATTAGGGATCATATGTAAATTTACATATAAGTAATCACAATCCTCATGATGTAACCAATAAAAGCTAATCCATTTATGAATCCAATTTGTATTTGGTTCAATAGAATCTCATTTCTAATAGGCCAAAATATAAATTACCCCCCGAGGTTTGCGCCAAATCCCATAGTGACCCCCCATATACAAAATGCCCTAGAAACCCGTCTGAACTTTAAAATTATCCCACATAACCCCCTCCGCGTGACGGCCGTTACTAATTTGACGTTAAATAGCACGTGTCGACGCACGTGAGGGGCATTTTCGACCTTTCCAGGCCAGGGTGTAAAACGGAGGGAAAATTGTCGTGCTAATGGATGTTTACATCGATAACTAACAAAAACCCTAGAATTAATTGAGAGTTAGGAAGAGAGATCGAGGTATCACGACCAAAACTGAGAAATTAGGGTTTTAATTAGTTCGTTACCTGCAAAATTGTGACCAATTGTCGAAGACGAAGAGGAGATGGGGAAGCCAGGGAAAGAACAAGCACAAACCAGAGCAATTGTAGAAGAAGAAGATGCGTACGCTTTTGAAAGTATGTTTCACAGTTCTTATTTTCATTTTTTAATTTTTTTGTTTGTTTGAGAGTGATTGTAGTGGGGGACATTCTTTGTATATTAAATTGAAAATGGTCCCCCCTTGTCCATGTTTTTGCCTTTAAACTGTTTGTGAGTGGCCTTATGTGTATTTTATTGTTTACTGAGTAATGCAATGTATTAGTGTTATAAATTAGCATTGTTAGTTGATTACTGAGTAATGTTGTTTATTAGGGCCACATTTAGTATTTTTTTTTAACCAAAAAGTGTTGTGTGTTTGTTATAATGGAGACATGGTGTCTTTATGGTTTGAGAATGGTCCCCCTTTGTTGGCTTTATGTAGTCTTGCATGCATGTAAAAGTCTTTGAGCCATTTTATAAGGATTTGTTGTTGTTTGTTTCTTGGTTTTTGTACAGACTCAGACTGGTTTGCAAAGGAAAATGCTCAGATGAGTCTTCAAGACCAGTATGGTTGTCTGTGGGATTACAAGGCAGAATTAATTAGATCTAATCCAGGAACAACTGTTGAAATTGTTTGTGATCATGAGAATGAGAAGCCAATTTTTAAAAGAATGTATATTTGTCTTGGGGGTTTAAAAACTGGATTTTTGGAAGGATGTAGGAAGGTGATTGGTTTAGATGGTTGCTTTTTGAAGGGGCCAGTTAAGGGTATGATTCTTTCAGCTGTGAGTGTGGATGCAAACAATGGAATGTGGCCTATTGCATATGCAGTGGTTGAGGGTGAAAACAAAGACTCATGGACTTGGTTTTTGGAACTTTTATTGGTTGATATTAGATGTGTTAATTCATTTAATTGGATATTCATATCTGACAAACAAAAAGGTCTTGTTCCAAGCCTAGAGGCCCTTGTCCCAAATGCAGAAATGAGGTTCTGTGTCAAACATCTCCATGATAACTTCAAATTAAAATTCAGGGGTCATGTAATGAAGAAACAGTTGTATGCATGTGCAAAGGCATCTTACATTCAGAAATTTGACATTGAGATGGAGAAAATGAAACAAATAAGTACATTGGCTTATGAGTGGCTGGCTGGGAAGACTCCTGCACATTGGAGTAGGGCTTTTTTTGCAATAGACAATTGTTGTGACATGTTATTGAACAACTTGTGTGAAACTTTCAATTCATGTATTCTGAAAGCAAGGTCTAAGGCTATATTAGACTTGCTTGAGTGGATTAGAATGTACTTGATGAGTAGGCTACAAAAATGTAGGGAAAGGATGAAGGAGTATTCGTTCTGTCATTCAAGGATTAATATAAAATTGGACAAGTACAAAGGGGAATCACATGGGTTCATTACAATCTGGCCGGGAATTTCAAGTACCAAGTCGAGGTATGTATGGGGATATGTATGATGTGGATCTTAACAAGAAGCGTGTTCTTGTAGAAAGTGGCAACTCGGAATCCCTTGCCCACATGTCATTTCTGTTCTGAATCACAACCAGTTGAACATTGAAGATTATGTGTCTGAATGTTATAAAAAGGAAATGTACATGAAGGCTTATGAACAAATGGTGTATCCTATGAGGGGTAGAGATCAGTGGCCAAAAACAAATCTTGAATGCCTTCCCCCAAAAGATAAAAAGATGCCTGGGAGGCCTAAGAAGAGAAGGATAAGAACATTAGATGAAAGTAAGGAGAAATCCCACAAGCTTAAAAAATACCAGGACACTGTGAGGTGCAGGTTGTGTGGAGAGGAATACCATAACAAAAGGACTTATCCCAATAGACCACCACCAACAAAGAAATGTGTCGAATCGAACAAGCAACCGGAACTACAAATGAAGGAGGACAGGGTACTGGAAAGAAAGCAAAAACTGTAAGTGCGTGGTTAATGTACAATTTGATTTTGTTATAGACAATTATTTTCATTTCATTAACACCACATCTTTAACATTCTTGCAGGTTAAAAGGAAAACTACCAAGAAAAAGGGCTCATTGCTATGGAATAGAGAGTTGTTGGAAGAAAATAGCCCAGGGATGACCAAGACAATTTCCAATGATACTCAACCTCAACCAACAATGTCTCGTCTCAAGACTCTCTAATGAGACAAACCGTAAGTACTATTGAGTACAATGGTCATTTCCTTATTTTTCAAACAACAATTATTAACTGCTTTCATTCCATATGCAGACCACAACAGGGGTTGATATGGAGGGGGAAAAGATGTATAACTATTGGCAGTTTGAATACTGGTGATCAAAGTGGTGATAAACAGGGATCATAAGCAAGGTCATGAAGAAGGTCATAAGAAGGTTGATCAAACTGGTGGAGTTCTTTTTTGTATGTTGAAGATGTGGTGAATATAACATTACTTTTGCACAAGATGGAAGATAACATTACTTTTGCACGCTTTGTTTGATGAGATTTGTAAGCAGATGGATGATTTTGTTGTTGACAATGGTACAAGTATTTTGTGATTACTGAATTAATGGTCCAAGTGTTATGTAATGTGATTATTACAAGGATGTTTGTGAACTTGTAATGTAATGGCCCAATTGTGAATTTGTAATGCAATGGTGGTAGTATTTTGTAATGCAATGGTACAAGTATTTTCTGATTACTCAGTTTGTTCAATGGTCCAATGTGCATTTCTCAATTTGTTGTGCAATACTCAGTTTGTTCAATTTGTTGTGCATTTCACCAAGTTGACAAATAATCTTCACTTGCAACAACCAACAAAACAGCAAAACAGAAAAACATAGCAAAACATAGCAAAACAGATAACATTGCCAAACAAAAGATCATATTCATCTTAAGGGTATTTTACATGATCAAAAGGTATAGTTAATGTTGCATACACATTTCTCCAATAAACTTAAACTACATCAGACCTCTGCATCAGAGGAGAACACCTAAACAGAGGAGAACCTACATCACTCCTATTTCACAAACCCAAACCAAAACCTACATCACTCCTATTACTCAAAGGCAAAAGAGAAACATTTCAATTCCCTCCTTCAAACCACAACAAGGAGCAACACCAAAAGCGAATAAGAGCCCAATGAGTGAGCAATAGAGTAATGAACAATTTTCTTTCTTTGGCACTCTTCATTTTCGTTGAGCAAGCTCAATTTTTTGCCGATTCATAGCTTCCAAAAGGCCTGGAATTATAACAAGGGACCGAGAGCACATTGGGGGTCGTGCCAAGCAAAATACTTACACCCTTCACCTCCATACGTAAATCATGAAAATTTGAACAAAAAAGATCAATATAGCTCAAAAAATGAACGCAGGTTGTAAAAACACCTAAATCAACAAAAAATTAAAAAGAAGGCATCACATTTTCAGTGATTCAAAGAAAAATTTTAAATTTTGAACCCTTCACTTACTTGAGAATAGTTTGGGCAACCAAAAAACCTTCGCCCAGGATTTGCACCAGTCCATGATGTCTTGAGTACACAGTTTTGACCACAGAAGCATTCCGCCATGGGAGAGAGATGATTTTCTTCACCGGTTTCTTCCCAATTTGTTCGATGTCTGGCGAAAATGGAAGGAGTTTGTTGAAGAAATGCAATTGCCACTGTATATAATCCCTCCGTTTTACACCCTGGCCTGGAAAGGTCGAAAATGCCCCTCACGTGCGTCGACACGTGCTATTTAACGTCAAATTAGTAACGGCCGTCACGCGGAGGGGGTTATGTGGGATAATTTTAAAGTTCAGACGGGTTTCTAGGGCATTCCGTATATGGGGGGTCACTATGGGATTTGGCGCAAACCTCGGGGGGTAATTTATATTTTGGCCTTTCTAATAATATGTTTCACGGAATAGGTTCCAACCCTGCTACCAAACAAGGCCTTAACGGATGAAGAGGCCAAACGACAGAACGCCCCCATTTTATTTTGCAAAAGACCAAACAAACGAAACCACCATTGTATTTCGCTTAGGCTCCATTTTTACACATTCTATTTTCTTTAGGTTGGAATAATCACTGTACTTAGGGTCTGTTTGATTTGGCTTCTGGGAACGTGCTTATTGCTTATGGGTTACCGTAATTTGATTTATGAAAAATAAGTCATAAGTCATGTACAAGCTACTTAAAACACATGTAAGACTATAAATAATAAGCACTAGACCTTGTACTTATTTCTACTTTTCAAATTACATAAGCCCTCTTCTTTAGTAAAACTTTCTATATTCCAAAATTACCCATAATAATAATATTATTGATAATATTAATATTATTTATTAATATAAATAATAAATAATTATAATAATAGTAATAAATAATGATAATAAAATAATACATAATAATTGTTAATATAAATAATATTGTTAATAAATAATAATAATAATAATAATAATAATAGTAAGAAATAATAATAATAGTAGAATAATACATATATAAATAATAATAATAATAGTAAATAATAATAATAATATAAATAATAATTTTAATAAATAAAAAAATACTAATACATATAAATTCAATAATATTCATAATGATAAATAATAACAATAATAAATAATAATAATTATAAAATTAATATTAAGGAAATAATATATAATAATTGCAATAGATAATAATAATATATAATAATTGTAAAAAGTAATAATACTATTTATAAATAATAAATGTTATATAAATAATAATTACAAAAATAATAAATATTAATAACAATAATAATAATAAATATATTAATAATAATAATAATAATAATAATAATAATAATAAATAAGAATAATAACAATAAACAATAATAATAATAATAATAATAATAATAAATATAATATTAAATAAATAATACTCCCTCTGTCCCTAAATTATTGTCTTCCTTTTCTTTTTTGTCCGTCCCAAAATAATTATCTTTTTTGAAAACTTTCCTTTTTAGGACAGCACTTTTACCATTTTACCCTTACTTTTTTCCCTACTTTAATTATGGGCCACATACACATGGGCATTAAAGAAAATTACACATTATACCAATGTTAATAATCAAGTCAATTATTTTTTCTTAATCCGTGTGTCAGGTCAAACAAGACAATAATTAAGGGAGGGAGGGAGTAATAATAATAATAATGCAAAGGACATTCAAGGATGAGGGTATTTTAGTCTTATATTTTAATTCAATACTTTTCCAACTTACCAATCAAACAATCACACTATTTTAACACAGTTCATCAACATTTCAAAATGTTAAATCAAACAACACCTTACACCCACAGGAAGGGAGTTGATGCTCCCACACTTACACGTTCGAGTATGGAGATGGGAGGAAAGCGTATCAATTTATCATAACGAAGGTTCTTGTATCCTCTGAAATTCCACGGCTCTTGTTGTCTCTGGGTGAGAAACTATATCAATCTATCATATCGAAGATTCTTGTATTCTCTGAAAATTTTCACTGCTCTAATGAATGTATTTAGTTTCTCTTCTCCATTAAAAGTGCATCTATATCCAACTGAACATATTGCTGTAGTTTCATCTTCCAATTTTATATACTCCCTCCCTTTCGAGCAAAAAGTCTACTATTTTACTTTCGGTTGTTCTACTCAAAGAGTCTACTTTAAAAATTATGTATACAATATTTATAATCCTTTCAACTTTATCCTCCACATATCCATAAACATATTGATTATGCTTAAATAATTTTGTAATTATTTCCTGTTGGATTATTTCAAATAAAAGTGTCCCAGATGACTTAATATCTAATTAGGCTTTAATATTAAGGGCCCACTTTGATGGTTTAGTGGGAATAAAATATTATTAAAATTTTTAGAATTATATAAGAAAAAGGATTCCCTCTTTCTCTGCCTATAAAAAGACTTAAAGTTCCAAACCCTAAAATACTTTAAGGTTTTCTTTTCACGTTTCTAAGAAAAGTCGTCAAGAGAGAAAAAAGAAAAGGCCTAGG
This sequence comes from Platycodon grandiflorus, assembly GCA_016624345.1. Lineage (NCBI taxonomy): Eukaryota > Viridiplantae > Streptophyta > Magnoliopsida > Asterales > Campanulaceae > Platycodon > Platycodon grandiflorus. Next base: position 33,538,392 of record CM028368.1, read on the forward strand.
GTTAGAGTTTTCTTTTCACCATCAAGATGAGATTAAAGTAAAGGCAAGGAGGAAGAAAATTCTTACATCAAAGTCTTCCAGTTCAAGTAAAACATAGATCAAGGTTAGTACTTAAATTCATGTTCCTAAAATTATATGTTTAGTAATTATTATGTGTTCCAAGATTCTAGGGCATTATAGATTATGAATTCATGAAATTAAAGTAGCATGAATTTCAATTAAAGTTTACATGTGGTATCAAAGCCTAGGATTATGGAACCAGAGGCGGATGTATGCTTTAGGGTGGGGGGGCAAGTGACCCCACTCAAATGAAATTTTTTTTTTTTTTTACATTGTAAAACGGCGCCGTTTTAGTGTGTGACCCCACTGACAATTTTCGTGTGACCCCGCTGAACTTAGAAGCCGGAAGGGAGGGAGAGTTGCAAGTTGCAAAACAACAGCCAAGAACAAATTTTTTTTTTTTTTTTGAAACTTACGGTTACACTTACAGCAGCAGCACCAGCACTGCAGATTGCAGCAGAGCAAGCGACGGAAGGAGAAGGACTGCTGGACTGGAGGAGAGTCTCCTCCGACGACGAGTCAACATCGAAGGCCAAAGGATTGTGGATTGAAGATTTGAAGGAGCTGAACGGACTGCTGGAGCCTCCGCCCTCCGGCCTGGCCCTCCTCCAACGACGACTGCCGGAGAGCCGGACTGTGGACCGCTTCTTGCCTTCTTCAATCGTCGATTTATGTGGTAATAAACACTCACTTTCTTGAATCTTTTCCCTCTATATTTTACCTAAAATTAGGGCATTTTATTTGGGGTTAAAATTAGGGCTTTTTTTTTTTTTGTATGATTTGTTAGAGTTTGCTAAATGTAATACGTAAAATTTGTGACCCCACTGGAAAAAATTCCTGGATCCGCCACTGTATGGAACTCATAATTTTCCTATTATCGACAATTCAATTTAACGAATTATAGTATATTCCGCGTAAATTTTTGTTAGAATGAATTGTATATATAATAAGGTATGTTCTGAAAATTGATTAAATATAATAAAATTGTCCTGATGTGCGGCCGTCCAAAATACTCAACTCGACAATTCAATTTGAAGTTGAGCATCCTTATCAACACACATTTCTTCGTCTTCATGTGTTTTGATTCCCCATAATGTTTCTATTTCAATTGTTGTTGCCTTGGGAAAATGATGAAATTTCTGCAAAAGCAAGAAAGTAAATGTAATACAATGTTAGGGGAGATGTATCGAAAATGCATTGTTTGTTATTTGTAATTAGATACTAAAGGCACATTTTATACACTTACCTTTTTCTTCATGACAGAATTGAAATCTGATTTATTAAAAATGTTTGACATTGCTGACAGATCCCATTTGAGTAACCTTAGGATATCTTCTTCTATAATTGGTTTGATGATGTTGGTTCGCTCGTATAACCAATACTGCATGTGCAAATTCAACCCTCTTGTTAGTACAAACAAATCAATATGCACTGTGTATGAAAATTTGAAATTAGTTACAAGTGAGTGTAAAAAGGTTACCGGTAGCAGCAGTACGCATTTCTCCACGTTGTCATCCTTTCTAGTTTCCAAGGCATTTATCAACCTGTCGACAATATGGTCTGACCAATTGTAAGTTGAAATTTTGTCGAAGTCCGATATTATGTTGATATATGCCCATGGTATGTAACTGCTAGTTGTTGGGACAAGGAATGTTGCAAGAACAAGCAGTGTCGTCAAAATTGCAACGTCGTTGATTTCCCTTTGATCTTCACTGGGCATAATGGCCTAAATCCGACTACATATAAGTGTTGGACTAAGCTTGTAGTCTTTTGATTTCCTTGATTCCTTTTCGGGGAAGTGCCTTAGAAGGAAATCGGATCGTTCAATGTTGTAAAAGTTAATTTTGATTTCCTCCTCCCCGTCATTGATTCTAAGCAGAAGCTTTGCATGCCTTGCTTTAAGCTCTAGGTCTTTCTTTCCAAACAAGAAAGACTTGTCATCCTTTACGTAACATCCTACAATCATTGCCAGTACGGAACTATCCACCGTACAATGCTTTTCTATAATTTTGTCTTGGATTATGGCTTCAATTAGTTTCCAAAATGGTGTTTTCTTCAGGGCTTGAAGGTGATTTTCCCTGAATTGCAATGTCTTCACCTGTTTATACAGTAGTATGAGACTGCATCTGCATTTTAATGATGCGGTTTGTTTCTTTTTTGAAGCTGCATAACAACAGGGATATTCCATTTTATTACCAAAGAGTAAATTTATTGAAACAGAAGAAAGTAAACCAATATGCATAGAAATCATCTTGAATACTGGAAATCCAAATGAATTTTATATGTCCAATTTGTTGTATTTTCATGCACATACTATGAATTATTATTCATATATTATATGCTAGAACCCTAAAAGTTATGTTTTAAGAACCCTAGAATTGATTAAAGCATTACATAATTTTCAAGTCTTAAGAACCTTAGAATAAATTGAACCCTAGAATAGCGATTTCCGAGTCTTAAGAACCCTAGAATCGCGATTCCCAAGTATCTTAACCCGGACTCACAAATTGAATAAAAGCATTACATAATTTTTCAAATAATGTAGAAGAAATACACACCTGTTGTTTGAGTTTCCTTCGTCATTTTGGCCATTTTTGTTGTGTATTCAGTTCGTGGAGAAGAAATAATGCTCTTGTCAACGGTCGATTTCCTCTCGCAATTCTTACTTAGTTTTTGCTTGTGTAGACAATGGAAGTGAGATGAAACGTTTTTTTTTTTTTTTAGACAATGGAAGTGAGATGAAACGTTCTGTTTTTGTGTTTCGCGCTTGTTTTATTTCTGGCTTAAATTAGTTTGGTTCATCGCAATTTTAAAATCTCCCAATCGCGATGGTTAATAAGTGCATCGTAATGCTGATATTAATGCATCGCGACTAATCAGTATTAAGGGTACATTTGTATTTATGGTTTAAACGAAAATTTTACATGTGCATCGCGATGGCTTAAACCAAGCATCGCGATGGCTTAAATTAAGCATCGCGACTCCTGATACAGGCATCGCGATGCACTCAAAAGATTTTGAGTTGGAAAAATCACTTCATTTACTGAAATATTAGTTTTTTTTGTTTGTATTAAGGACATATTCGTATTTTTGACAAAAAGGCTTAACTTTACACTGGGCATCGCGATGCAAACATTTGTGCATCGCGATACCAACATTTTTGCATCGCGATGTCAAAATTTGTGCAACGCGATGTATTCAAAAGTCATCGCGATGCATTCAAAAGGCATCAGGACTTTTGAGTTGGAAAAATCATTTCAATTTACTGAAATATTAGTTTTTTTGTTGTATTAAATACATATTCATATTTTTGACAAAAAAAGATAAACTTCACATGGGCATCGCGATGCCCATTAGATCGAACGCATTGCCCAATGAATTGAAACGCAAGTATGATGATTGAAACTAATGTTTTTTATTTCACTTGTTGTTTGTATTAAGGACATATTCGTATTTTTTACAAAAAAGATAAACTTTACATTGGGCATCGCGATGCCATCATTTATGCATCGCGATGCCTACATTTGTGCATCGCGATGCCAATATTTGTGCATCGCGATGCATTCAATAGGCATCGCGATGCATTCAAAAGGCATCGGGACTTTTGAGTTGGAAAAATCATTTCAATTTACTGAAATATTAGTTTTTTTGTTGTATTATGTACATATTCATATTTTTGACGAAAAAAGATAAACTTCACATGGGCATTGCGATGCCCATTAGAAATGATTAAAACTAATGTTTTTTATTTCACTTGTTGTTTGTATTAAGGACATATTCGTATTTTTGACAAAAAAGATAAACTTTACATTGGGCATCGCGATGCCTACATTTGTGCATCGCGATGCCAACATTTGTGCATCGCGATACATTTAAAAGACATCGCGATGCATTCAAAAGGCATCGGGACTTTTGAGTTGAAAAAATCATTTCAATTTACTGAAATATTAGTTTTTTTGTTGTATTAAGTACATATTCATATTTTTGACAAAAAAAAGATAAACTTCACATGGGCATCGCGATGCCCATTAGAAATGATTAAAACTAATGTTTTTTATTTCACTTTTTGTTTGTATTAAGGACATATTCGTATTTTTGACAAAAAAGATAAACTTGACATTGGACATCGCGATGCTATCATTTATGCATCGCGATGCCTACATTTGTGCATCACGATGCCAACATTTGTGCATCGCAATGCATTTAAAAGGCTTCGCGACTTTTGAGTTGGAAAAATCATTTCAATTTACTGAAATATTAGTTTTTTTGTTGTATTAAGTACATATTCATATTTTTGACAAAAAAAAGATAAACTTCACATGGGCATCGCGATGCCCATTAGAAATGATTAAAACTAATGTTTTTATTTCACTTGTTGATTGTATTAAGGACATATTCGTATTTTTGACAAAAAAGATATACTTCACATTGGGCATCGCGATGCGAACACTTATGCATCGCGATGCATTAAAATTTATGCATCGCGATTTCATAAGTTGTTATCGCGATGCATTAAAAAGGCATCAGGAGTTTTGAGTTGGAAAAATCATTTCATTTACTGAAATATTTTAGTGTTTTCATTTACGGTGACATCGCGATTCTAGTAGTTTAGTTCAATATTTCTGTCATCGCGATGCTATATGTTAGGTGACATTGTGGAATCGCGATGCTCGTAGTTTAGTGCATTTGGGTCATCGCGATGATCTTTTTGGGACATCGCGATGCAAAGTGTTACTGATTTGCGCGCATTTTTGTTTCATTAATGGTATAATCGTCTTTTCGCCCCAAAAATGCATTTTTTCGATTTTAAAAAAAGATGACTGGACTGGAGCGATTACAAACTTTTAAAAAGGGACCGGCCCGTAATTGACCCTTATTTTAACTTTTAAGGGTCCAACTTTACTATAGTAGATATAAAGTAATTAATTATATAGTTTTCAATACTTCTTATTAATCACTCACTCCGTTCTTAAATTATAGTCTTATTTGACAAAATATCAGATAAAATATTTTTCAAATTTTAATTTAATGTATATTTTTTTATTTAAAATCATAAAATACGTAATTTGTATTAGTTTTAAAATATTATGAACTACGTGTTTTATAATTTTAAAAATAATAAAATAATATATGTCTAATTTATATTTGAAAAATATCTTGTTTGATAAAAAAAAAGTCAAACACAACGATAAATTAGGAACAGAGTATATAGTTTTAATAACTTTGTTTATTAATGGGGTAACAACTACTTCATCCGTTCCTATAAAAATGTATTTTATTAATTTGTGCTTAAGGGCACATGTTAAAGAGCATTAATTACAGTAGTTAATGGTAAAAATTTGTGAAATTAGGCATTAATTAGATTAGTTGGTACCAAATACTAAAGTGGTTAATGTGAAAGTAAACACTATTTACTGTAATTAATGCTCTTTAACATGTGCCCACTTTAACCAGACCCAAAAAGGAATACTCCCTCTATTCAGAGTAAATATTCCTAGTGGATAAAACACAGGAATTAAGAAATATAATTAATGATGTGCTGTAAAATGTATTCTGACAATATTACCTATAAACATTTATTGAGTTCAATTATTTTAAATAATTAGATTTTTTTGGGATGTGTTATATTAAATGAAGCTTTAAGGGTATATTAGGAAGAATGGTAAAAAATAGATAGATCAAAAGACTTTAGGAATATTAGTTAGAACATCCTAAAATAGAAAATAGGAACATTTATCTGGGACAGATGGAGTAATATTTTTATTTGAGACCATACCAACAAAAAGTGTGCAAATCTTTCTATTTTTCAAAGTTACCTTTTACTCCTTTGTCCTGGATAATCGTTCTTACTTTTTATTTTGAAATGTTCCAACTAATATTTCTAAAAACATTTGATCTACCTATTCTCTACCATTCTTCCTAATATACCCCTTAAAGCTTTATTTAATAAAACACATCACAAAAAAATTTAATTATTTAAAATAGTTGAACTCAATTAATATTCATGAGTATTATTGTCAGAACATATTTTACAATATGTCATTAATTATATTTCTTAATTCCCGTATTTTATCAATTAGAGATATTTATTCGGAAGGAAGGGAGTACCATTTTACTCTTAATTTAATTTGATTCTCGTTGCAATTTATTAGCCCTACTCTCACATGAGTCTTATTGGAAAACACACATTATGATAATATTTATAATATAATTAATTATCTTTTCTTAATTTTGGTGTTAGATCAAATATGACAATCTTTTAAGAACGAACGGAGTACATTTTGATACAATTAATAAGGTTAGTACATAAAAATTAAACCTCACTAGACACTAAATATTCTTTATTAATTTATATATGAAAAATCAAATAAAATAATTTTTAAAATCTAAAATAGTATAATACTCGTAATATACAAAACTTAGAAAACTACTCCATCCGTTCCTAAATTATAGTTTTGCATGACTCTTTTTGTCAAATTAAATAGTTAAAAATTTTTTGACGTTTATACTTTTATTTTATTTTTTAAAATCATAGAACATGTACTTCGTAGTACTAAAGAAGTATTACAAATTATGTATTTTATAATTTAAAATAATGTAAAAATATACACATCAAATTTATAATTTAAAAATATTAAATTTGGCTCAAAAAAATTTAAATATAACAATAATTTAAGAACGGAAGAAATATTGTATTTGTGAGGGCAGTATTTAGAAAATGATCCATACAGAAAAACAAATACTCCTTCCCTCCCTAAATTATTGTCTTTTTTTCTTTTTTTGTCCATTTTAAAATAATTATTTTGTTTGAAATTTTTTTTTAAAACATTACTTTTACTATTTTATTCTTATTTTTTCTTCTACTTTAATTATGGGTCACATAGTATTAAAAAAATAATATATTATACTAATATTAATAATTAAATTAATTATTTTTTTAATTTGTGTGCTATATTAAATAAAATAATAATTAAATGACGGAGGAAGTAAAAAAGAAAGAAAACCAATATAATATGATGGCATCATGTGCGAGGTAGGCAAAAGGGTTAAGTAGAGTCAGTTCGGTAATAAATGTAACCCAACCAACAACTACCGGTACCCAATAAATGAGCGCCCAAAACAAAGACGAAAAATGAAGGGATTACTTTAACCCATACAGCCATACTCATTAGGGGTGTAAGTCCGAACCGCCGAACCGCCAAATCGAATCGAATCGAACCGAATCGGCCAGTTCGGTTCGGTTTTGGGTTAGACCGGTTCGGTTTAGGTTTTGAAATTTTATAAACCGAGCGGTTCGGTTCGGTTTGCGGTTTTTGGTGCCAAACCGAACCAAACCGAATCGAATCGAACCACCACTATTTAATTTTTATTTTTCTATTTTTATATATGTATATTATTTAGTAATTAGTAATTAGTAATTGAATTTAATAAGAAAATTATTGTTGTTTGCCTACATTTTGATTGAATTATTGTAATTTTAAAGTTAATTTTTTGACTTTTAATTATTTAGTTTATGTTAAAAGTATTTTTTTGATATTTAAAAGTTTTTTCTTTTTAAAAATATTTAAATAATTAAACCGCGGAACCGAACTAAACCGAACCAAACCGATCGGTTCGGTTCGGTTCGGTTTGAAGTTTGTGGCGGTTCGGTTCGGTTTTAAATATGTGAAACTGTTAGGGGGTGGTTCGGTTTGCGGTTTTGGCTCAAACCGAACCAAACTGAACCACCTTCACCCCTAATACTCATCTCCTAGCTAGCAGACGGATAGTCACACTAGCTAGCACTTGGATTGGATCTTTTATTTTTAAAAAATATTTTATTTTATATTTTAATTGTAGGATCTTTGTTATAATAGCATGAAAAATTACAAGAATAATTAATGTTATTTATTTTTATGTATATGTGACAAATATTTAATTGTTGGAATAGAAAATAAAACATTCAATACATATGTAATAAAGATCTAACGGTTAAAATAGAAGATGAAACACTTTTTTAAAACAGAAGATCCTGTCTGGCTAGCACCATTCTCCACGATTCATCATAAATTTATACTCACAAACTTAACTCTTTTGTGCAGATGGATTGTCTTTAATCCAATCTACTACTCCGTTCTAGGAAAAAAGTTTATTTTTTTTTTTTTTAAAAGTTAACATGTGACTAAATCAAATTAAAATTTTACATACTTTACTTATATTTTAGGAAATAAAATTTTATTAATTAAAAATTATTTTAAAAATACTATGGATTGCAACTGTCATAACTTTGTAAAAATCACTAAATTTATGTTAATTATCGGTCAAACTTTATCTTAGTTGACCAAAAAAATCAAAAGTTGACTCTTTGCCTAAAACGGAGTGAGTAGAAAGTAAGAGCCCGTTTGGTGGTTTAGCGTTTTCAAAATACAGTTTTTTTTTTTAATACAGATTATTTAAAACGTTTATTTTTTGAAACACAATTTTTTTCTGTACAAACGCATTTGAGATATTATTTCAAAACATAGCTTTTTATCCTAATAGCATTTTAAAATTTGTATTTTGAAAAAAAACTAAAAATTACAATATTTTAAAACGCAATTGCATTTAAAAAATGTAATTTTTTTTAATTGTAGGATTGAAACACTAAGTTGTGAATTAAGCTACGTTTTACCCTTATTTTACGTGTTTAACCATCTTTGGAAAAATAAATGAATCCTTGTCAAACATTGATTTGAAAATTAGTAAAATTGACCAAAAAGCTCAAAAGTGTATTTTTTAACTTTTAAAATTGGGACGGAGGGATTATTTTAAGAGAGTTGTTATTAACACCTAAAAAAATTGTTGAGTACATCTATAGTGGTATTCAGTACCCCTATTAAACATCTCTATATCACTATAGAGCGATGTTTAGTAGGAGTGCCGAACGCCACCATGGGTGTATTCAATAATTTTTTGGGTGTAAATAACAATTCTCTTACTTCAATCCATACGCGTGACCATTATTGAAAAATACACAACACCGTAATATTTCGTAACAGAATCAATTAATTTTACTTAATTCGTGTGTTAAACCAAACACAATTTTTTTTATAAGCAGAAAAAATAATAAATAAATAAATTGAGACGATAATATTCCACTACTAGTCCCATACTTCATTGATGAGTTTGAACTAGACTTGTAGGCTTCGGGGGTGATGACTGATGTTCATACTGACGGTGAGTGGTAGGTGGTTGTTTAGAAGTTATCATGAGCGAGAAAATTAAGTTTGAACAAAAGAATTAAAAAACAAAAAAGCAAAATCTTTCATATAAAATCACAACTGTAGTTTGAAATGATTTACGAATGATCACGCAAAACAATTCATCAAATTCGTTTTGCATGAGATTTTGTGTATAAAGCATATGTTCATACATATCATTCTTTCTTGACTTACATTTAGAATCGGTTGGGAGTCAAAGTTGAAGATTCATATTCGTTCACGCGAAACCCATTTCTCCAATTTCAGTTCTTCACATCATTCTTTCCTGTTTATGTAACAATCACCCCTTACCATGAAGATTAGTTAATGGGTTTTTGTGTTTTTTGAGCTATATTTTCGTAAAATCTTCTTTACTGATCATGGCTATGACAAGTTGGGGAGGGGGCGGGGGGAATGAAGTGATGATGGAGATAGAGACGGGGAAGCCGCCGGGAAATGGGATGGTGATCGGAGGGTTGAGTCCGTTGAGCGAGACGTTGTGGAAGGAGAAAACTGATACTGAATTCGTCGGAGATGTATCGGCGAGGTTGGCTTGGAAGGATTTAACGGTGATGGTTACACTGAACAATGGGGATACACAAAATGTGTTGGAGGGGCTTACTGGATATGCTGAGCCGGGGAGTTTTACGGCGCTGATGGGTCCTTCGGGTTCCGGCAAATCGACTCTGCTTGATGCTCTGTCTAGTCGTCTTGCTACCAATGCTTTTCTCGCCGGTGATATTTTTCTCAATGGTCGCAAAACTAAGCTCTCTTTTGGTACTGCTGTAAGTTCATCTGCCCGCCTTGTTGGCTTACATGATTCGTTTTCTAATTTGTGATACTACCTCCGTCCCAAAATGACAATTATTTTGGGACGGAGGTAGTATATTTTTCTTTCGATTTTTGGTTTCTTATTGATAGCTTATAGCTATGTCTATGTCTGATTATGTAACAATTCCATCTGTTCGCTTACATGATTCGTTTTTAATTTGTGATACTACCTCCGTCCCAAAACGGGACAATTATTTTGGGACGGAGTTAGTATATTTTTCTCTAGATTTTCGCTTTCTCATTGATAGCTTATAGCTATGTCTTTGTCTGATTAGGTAACAATTCCATCCGTTCGCTAACATGATTCGTTTTGTAATTTGTGATACTACCTCCGTCCCAAAACGACAATTATTTTGGGACGGAGTTAGTATATTTTTCTCTCGCTTTCTCATTGATAACTTATAGCTATGTCTATGTCTAATTAGGTAACAATTCCATCCGTTCGCTAACATGATTCGTTTTGTAATTTGTGATACTACCTCCGTCCCAAAACAACAATTATTTTGGGACGGAGGTAGTATATTTTTCTCTCGATTTTCGCTTTCTCATTGATAACTTATAGCTATGTCTATGTCTAATTAGGTAACAATTCCATCCGTTCGCTAACATGATTCGTTTTGTAATTTGTGATACTACCTCCGTCCCAAAACGACAATTATTTTGGGACGGAGGTAGTATATTTTTCTCTCAATTTTCGCTTTCTCATTATAGCTTATAGCCATGTCTATGTCTGATTAGGTGACATTTCCATCTGTTCGCTTACATGTTTCGTTTTGTAATTTGTGATATTTTCTTTCTCGTTTTCGCTTTCTCATTGATACTTACGCCTAATTAGGAAACAATTCCATCCGTTTGCTTACATGTTTCGTTTTATGATTCGTGGTTTTTGCTTTCTCACTCTTTCATTCATTAGATACCAATCCCATCTCTGTTCTTTTAACTATTTCTTACTAGTAGTACTATTTTTTGTTTTTTGTGAGATATGGGTATGATATTACGTGTGATTATGTCAAATTTTCTCTATGTTAATTACTGTTTTTTGTAATATTCTAATTGATTTTTCTTTCTTTTTTCTTAATTCTTTGGACTAGTGTTGTTGTTGCTAAAGATTAAATGTAGTTTGACAATTGTACCTTTAAGTTTGCAAGAAATATGTGCTTCTTTTTCTTGGTTTTGCTCTCTCACTGTTACTTAAGCTAAGATTCCATCTACATTCTTTGAATTTTTTTTTTTTTTGAGATTTGGGAATGATAATTATTGTGATTATGTCGAAGTTTCTCTATTTTGTTACTTGTTTTTTGTAATTTGCTAATTGTTTTTTTGTTCTTTTCTATTTTTTCTTAATTCTTTAGACTAGTGCTGTTATTACTAAAGATTAAATGTAATTTCAACATTTGATTTTGCAGCAGACAATTTCCTTGTAATACTGTATCCACCCTTTGGTGCCTTAAATTAGGCTTTTGTCAATTGCTGTGTTGGTTTGAAAATGAGAATTACTGCCTTTTTTATTACTTTTTATCAATATTTAGTGCTGTGAACAAGGAATTAACAAGAAGCTGTTGATAGAATGCTGATAAACTTCTCTTGATCTTTTTTGTTGGTATGCTTTCAATTCCAATAATGAAATAGGCATATGTAACACAAGATGATAATCTGATTGGTACTCTCACGGTTCGTGAAACAATTTCGTATTCGGCACAGCTGCGTCTTCCTGATAGGATGCCGTGGTCGGAGAAGCGAGCGCTGGTGGAGAGTACCATCATAGAGATGGGCCTTCAAGATTGTGCGGATACTGTGATTGGTAATTGGCATTTGCGGGGTATAAGTGGAGGAGAAAAGAGGAGGGTCAGCATCGCCCTCGAGATCTTGATGAGACCTAGACTGCTTTTCCTTGATGAACCAACTAGTGGACTTGATAGGTAGTTGTCAAGTTTGTGCTTATGATTCCTCGTTTGTATATATATATGTATGTATGTATTTATGTCTTCTTGACTGATTTGAATTCATTGCAGTGCTTCTGCATTCTTTGTGACTCAGACGTTACGAGGGTTGTCTAGAGATGGGAGGACTGTGATAGCTTCTATCCATCAGCCCAGCAGTGAAGTTTTTGAACTGTTTGATCGTTTGTACTTGCTTTCTGGAGGAAAGACAGTTTACTTTGGCAAGGCTTCAGAAGCTTACGAGGCAAGAATTTCTCAGTTTATGTATACACAATCTGAACACATTTACATGAATAGTGATGATGTTATCTTACGGTGATCACCCCTGTTTGCAGTTCTTTGCACAAGCTGGCTTTCCGTGCCCTGCTCTTAGGAATCCATCAGATCATTTTCTTAGGTGCATTAATTCCGATTTTGACAAAGTTAAAGCCACTCTGAAAGGATCCATGAAACTGCGGGTACCAAATTCTCTCCACTCTTATTCACTAGCACCTCTTTGTCCTTGCTTAGGCTAGTTATGTGATTTGCGTTGTTGTTCCATTCTTGCTACATGTATATCTAAAAGAAAGCTAGTTGTTAACTTCTGTTCATTGATATTTTCATTGTATGATTACCAGATGATGCTAACGCGGTAGTGGTTGTTAATTTGCTGAATTGTCTAATGATAATGCTGTTACATTGATTTTGACTTTTGACAAGGAGGTGCACGACGATCTTTATGCATATTCATGGGCGTTCATTAGATATACTTTGCAAATAGTTCTCAAAGGAGTCCAAACTAAAAGAGATTTTCTCGAAAAGGGAAAATTTCATTGTAAATAGAGTAGGGAAAACACAATTAAGTTCCTGGCTTGGGTTTTATGTGCTCTCGAGATGTATGTTTACTGGTGTTGGGGTGGAAATGTAGGTTGGGCCAGCTCTGTTAATCTTCCTACTTTTATTTACAAGAATGGTCTGCATTACTTGGTACTGATGACAAAAACACGGGGTAGTTTTGATTCAATTAGTTTGAACAGTTACTAATTAACTATTTATCCGTACGTTTGGTTTTCTGATCAGTTTGTGGCAAGTGATGATCCTCTAGAACAAGTGACAACAGCTGAAGCTATCCGAGCCCTTACTGATTATTATCGTACATCTCAGTACTGTTACACAGCAAATGAAAAAGTTGAGGAGATGTCCAAAGTCGTAAGTCCAGTATCTTAGTTTTGCAATTTGAAATGGTATCTTCTTAATTAGGTCATCCATTCGCTCCAATACATTTCATATCAGTCATTTAACAGTTGAGATCATCATCCTAAAATTGTTGCAGAAAGGAACGGTGCTAGATTCAGGAGGCAGTCAAGCTAGTTTCTTGATGCAGTCATTCACCTTGACCACGCGTTCGTTTATCAACATGTCAAGAGACTTTGGATACTACTGGTTGAGGCTTGTAATCTACATTGTGGTCACTGTCTGCATCGGGACCATCTATTTGAATGTTGGGACAGGTTACAATTCCATTCTGGTACGTATTCCTTTGGTTCTCTGATATACGAAAGAAACAGTCTACAGTCCTGTCTAATTTGATCCCAACTTGTGTTTAATGACTCTTTGTTACTAAACTACATGGAACAGGCAAGAGGTGCTTGTGCCTCTTTTGTCTTTGGTTTCGTCACATTCATGTCAATTGGCGGGTTTCCTTCCTTTGTGGAAGATATGAAGGTGAGCCTAACAATCATTACGCAATTCTGCTGCAAGAAAATGATGAGACGAAAGAAAGATTTTGAGTTTATCTTCTCTTCTGCATATGTATTCATGTACAGGTTTTTCAGAGGGAAAGGCTGAACGGTCATTACGGTGTGACTGCATTTGTGATCAGCAACACAATATCTGCAATGCCATTTCTGCTGCTGATCACATTTATCTCTGGAACTCTCTGCTACTTTATGGTCCATCTCCACCCTGGATTCATACATTATCTATTCTTTGTACTGTGCCTCTATGCGAGTGTAACTGTTGTCGAAAGCCTCATGATGGCCATCGCCAGTATCGTCCCTAACTTCCTCATGGGTATCATCATCGGGGCTGGAATTCAGGTGTGTCAATAAATACTGTGATACATCCGCCATTCGAAATGGCCTTATTGATCTTTATTATAGTAAATTAATGGTTTCGTGTGATTTTTCACAGGGGATTTTTATGTTAGTATCAGGCTACTTCAGGCTTCCCAACGATATACCAAAACCCGTCTGGCGTTATCCAATGTCTTACATCAGTTTCCACTTCTGGGCCCTCCAGGTAAACATATCAACGTAACGTTTCTTACTAGTAATCATTTTCATGAATTCATGGAAATTTTGTTAATGAAATCGGTGTATAATTATATATGCTGTGCTGTGTCATGCAGGGGCAATACCAGAACGATCTGAAAGGCTTGTTATTCGACAACCAGTCACCTGATCTCCCAAAAATTCCCGGAGAATACGTATTGCAGTACGTGTTCCAAATTGACGTGAACAGATCAAAATGGGTGGATCTCAGCGTTATCTTCAGCATGATCATTGTCTACCGTATCATTTTCTTCATCATGATCAAGGTCAACGAGGACTTAACCCCGTGGATCAGAGGCTACATGGCAAAGAGGAGAATGCTGCAGAAAAATGGAAGCCAAAATACCACTGTCGCCCCTTACGGACTAACGCAATCCCCTTCCCTGAGGAATTATGTGGCCAATAATGCCACCGGAAGTAGCAGGATGTAGATTAGATGAAATCCCGAGTGACAAAGTAGGTGCAGTTATCACTTCATCAAACAAATTAACAATGTAGCATATTATTAGCATGAGTTCTGAGAATTCATTGAGGCTATATTTATACAGAGTACATCTTCTTCAGTTTTATACGTCTAAAACTCGTAGGGAATACACAATAACGTGTTCTTTCATTGCGTAGAGGATGGTTTGATAGTAAATATTCGTGATGCCGAGCTCTTTACCTCTGCTTTATCTCCGGCAACGCAGCGCAACTCAACCACCTTTCTTTCAACGTCGAAAATCACACACCTAGAGCAAGTGTCACTACTGATCCATTGCCATTCCTATCACCACCGACCACCGTCACCTTCCGTGATTTGATTGAATCCAAATCTAAGTACTGCCTTCGCTACTAAATTATTGTCATCTTTGAATCCTACCAAAATCTTATCAGCTTCTTAAGGATGGCCAACGGGATCAGACCAGTGTCACTGTCACCTCTATGTATCCTGTTTTGATTTGAAATACAATACTCCCTCCTTCCCAAAATAATCTCCTAAAAAAAAAGTTTTAAACAAGACAATTATTTAGGAACGGATAAAAAAAATAATTTAGGGATGGAGAGAGTATATTTTAATAATTTTTATTCTAAAATATTAAATAAAATTATATTGTGCTCAAATAAAGTAAAGAAAATGTAGAGGATTTGAGTCACTATTTATGTTAAAACTCCCTCTATATTTAGAGGGTGATTTAATTGGTTTTAGAAATAGAGGGTGGACTAGAGGGACTACTGTAGGATAAAAAAAAAAAAAAATCTCTAAAATTATTTTTAGGAGGCGGTGGGTGTGCACCCACTGTGGATGCCCTTAGAAGACTTAGTTTGAACACATAATTACAAAATTGCTGATAAAAAATAAAAATGAAGCAATTAGTATGTCAGTATTATAACATAAGACAAAGTTACTTATTAAAAGATAAAAGTAAAGTTGAGCACATAAGTCAAATTTACTTTTTAAAATATTATACTCCTTCCATTTTAGGTAAATAGTTAATTTTTAATTTTTTTGAATTAATTTAATTAAAATTTAACCCATAATTTACCTAGATCTATTGGTTATTACAAAGTTATAAAAATTGTAATTTATATTATTCTTAATGTAGATTATAAGTAATGAAATTATATTTTTTATAACATAAATAAAATATATAAAATTTTAATTTAATTTAGTCACATGTTAATTTTTAAAAATAAAAAATAAACTCATTGCCTAGAACGTGAAGTACAAAAAGGGTGACGCTATTAGCATGACTTTTTTCTAGTAATACACCATTTTTCTTAATACACCCCCTCTACTAATTTTACACCAACATAATTTCTAAATACACCACCTAACATTTCCTATATTATCCCCCTCAATTAACTCATTATTTCTTTCCCAACACACCTACCTAATATCATCACACACACCTCAATTTCTTAATACAACACAGGCCAACAGAAATATCGCGAAACGTTTCAACTTCCATTGCTTAGCAAAGCCCCCAATTTCAAACTCAACAATTTGCAAAACCCCCAGCAGACAAGGAAGAAGAAAAGGAAGAATTATAAAAAAGAGCAACTCTGATTTCGAGACGAGGAAAACCCTAAGTATGAAATGTATTCTTTTTTTATGTTTAAATAGCAATTTCATTTCAATTTTTTGTTAAATTTCATTTTAGTTGCAATGTATATGGGATATATTGGGTTTCTTCTCATTTTCGGTTCGGGACTGGTTTGAGGAACACCACAGTGTTGTTCAGCAAGGGCTTACCGAACATCCCTGTAATGTTCTACAACCCCAACTGTTCTGTAGGTGCTTCCCGAACACCACTGTGGTGTTCTGCAAACCAGTGCCGAACAAATCCTGACCCAGACATACGTAAATGCATGAAAAAAAATCGAAGTGAAGTGAAAAATTTGTAGTATAATGAAGTTAAGGTAGAAAAGAATTGAAGTGAGTAGAGGAGAGGAATGAAGTGAGGAGATTGCCCTTTGATAATGACGTATAATTCCAGGCAATGGCATATGGAAGGAGGAGGGTGCATTGATAAATTATTAGGTGGTGTATTTAGAGGTTTAGAAAATGTTTTAATATAAGAGTGAGTGTATTTAGTAGTAAAATGGTATTTATGTCTAATAATATAATAATATTTTTGTAATTTAATTTAGGGGTATATTAATTAAAAATGTGGTGCTAATATCGCCGTTCAAAAAAAAATAATAAATAAATAATTTAGGAAGGGGGAGTTTTTGAACTCGGATTGGCTTCTAATCAAAATCCGACACGTTGACAAATTTAGCTTGATTATGATTCCTGCGTGCAACATGACGATTCACCGGATAATTTGTGGGCCCATGTCAAACGTCTCCGGAATCCGATCAACAAGACGGATATATACATGCAGCAGAGAGAAGAAGCCTCTCGGTCAACGGACATAGATAGAGATAGAGCGGTGCCGTACGGAGGAGTGAACTAATAAAGGCGCTTCCACTTTTATGAACTTGGAATGGTTTTCGCAGTGGGCCCCCTCTTCTCCACTCCCATTCCCATCAGTTGCAGGGCCACCAACAACACCAGCGCCACCAACTCCAACTCCAACTCCAACGGCACCCACGCACTCGATGCGTCGTACGTAAAACGCGCCGCCGACTTAGCCGACAAGTCCGCCGGTTTCACTTCTCCTCACCCGAACTTTGGTTGCTTGATAGCGACAAATGCCGGAAGAGTTGTCGGAGAGGGATATCTTTACGCACAGGGAACCAAGCCTGCGGAGGTCCAGGCGGTTGAGGCAGCTGCCGGTTATTGCCGAGGTGCCACTGCCTATGTCAATATGGAACCCGGTGATTGCCACGGCGACCGCACCGCCGTCTCTGCTCTCATCAAGGTTTGCGACTTATTGAATTTTGAAATTGGATGTTTGAATTAATTCTAATCGGATGTCAAAAGTCAATATTATCAATCTCTATAACTCCTTCGTTGGTATGTTTGGCAACTCGATTTGGACCATAACTTTTGGAATTCGTAGAACGATTTGAATTTCCGCGGGGATTGAAATGTTATACCAATTCGAAGACTTGGAATCGAGTTGCCAAACATTTAATATTTCAGCTCATGTATATTGCGACTTTACCCAATTGAAATGAATTGATTATAATCTCCGTTTTCAGACAGCTCGTGAAGCATTTTACAAATGTCAAACTTAGCAATCCCTAAGAAATAGGGTAATTTACGAAGTCTCAGTTTTGATCCTAAATAAAGGGACTAAAGTTTTAGTTTTCCCGGGTGAATAAATGACAAAAAAAGCATAATTATGCCACCAATTCAGAAATGCATTTTATGTCTTTTGCAAAAATGCTTGAATTGCGTCGATTTGACCCTAAACTTAACAATATTTAATCCAAACTTTGTTCCATAAACATATTTGAACTGCCTGTTCTTGTCCAAGTTGTTGCTTCAGCATATCTTGTCTAATCAATCTTGGCTTCAGGTAGTATTATAGATTCACCAATCATTGTTTGGCTACTTATATAGGAAGGGGTATTAATAAAGCTGATAAACTTTGAAATGTGGCACATTTAGCTGAGTTGGGTAAGATTATTGAACAGGATATAGTACTAGGTGCTACGCGCATTTGGGTGCCCACAATTTACTATATGAAGGTAAATGATAGGCCATTTCATTTGCTTATGATAGAACAAAATTCTAGCTAGGTCACTCTGATGCTCCTTCTTCCTTTTTATCTCCTCGTTGTTTTTCATGAAAGCCTAATTGTTTGGTCCTATCTCACAGTGCTTAGTTGAGATGAGTACTAACATTTTTTTGTCAGATTTTTACATGTATCTGAGATGTATTTGTTAGGCAGGAATATCTAGAGTTGTGGTTGGGATTAGGCATCCTTTGCAACATCTTCGAGGCAATGCTATTCGTGGATGGAGAAGTGAAGGAGTCCAGGTTGATGTTCTTGGGGAGGATCTTCAGAGTAGCTCTGTTGAGGTTGGAATTCTTTTAATAATTATGTATTTCTAATGCACTTGAAAATTTCTTCGTTTTATTTTGTTTTGTCTGTCAAAGATGGTAGGCTACACCTTTGGCTAGCCCTCCCTTTTCCCAACTCCTCCCCTCCCTCGCTTCCTCCCCCCCAGTGATTAACCTGTACTTAGGATGTATCCTTACCTGCTAGGCCACCCTTGGTCTCTAATTCACTCAATAATACTGCAGTCAGCCACTTAGAATGTTGAATCTACCGTCTCCATTTCGTTTGTGTTATTATTTTTGCTTCATTGGTAATATTATGAAACAAAGGTATTACTCGTATTAAATGATCTCTTAGATATATACCATGAAGTTGTTTGTTCTAGTTTTTGTAAACTCAATATTTTGAAAATGGAAGTAGTTGAATATGCAGGACTACTTTTGCCACCAGTTTCTTCCTTGTGGGCTATGCTACTCGAATATATGGTGGTTTTGTGGTTTCTGTTACTAATAGGATTTGAGTCCATTTTTGCATTGAATTTTCAGATTTCTTTTCTTTCACTTTCTCTTTTCGTGTTACACATGGATTGTATTTTGTCCTCCTGTTTTGGAGTTGCTTAACCTTCATTTTTCCGAGTAGTATATTTATAATGAAGAAAATTGCATTGAGAAAGCTGTTTTCAGTATACATATATGCTCGTAGGATTTGAAGTACTGAATGCAAAATTTTGTGAAATGTAGTAAATTTGACTTGAGAGATGTAGTTGCTTAAGAGTATCATCATGTGCTTTCAGAAAGTTAAGGGGTTCACGTGTTATGAGTTAGCTACTAGGCGTGAATTTAAGCAGTTCTTTGGGGAGCATGAGGGATTTGAGCTGTCTAATGCTCAGCCATCCTGGTTCGACTTGGTTTTGCGGCTCCCCTCATTATTGATTTCTATTTATTAATGAGTTAGAGGAGGCTTTCTCAGGTTTGACAGACAATACTTTTGGTGGGCTTGTTCATGATCATGTTCCTATTTGTCCTTATTATAGTCCAGTGCAGTGGGAGCTGACCCTTCCCATGAAAACTTGTGTTAATCAGATCATATTAGTATTATAATTATTGTATAAGGTGGATGGTGAGGAGGTTATGTTTATGAGAAAAGTTTGTTAGAGAGGCTTAGGGTTTGGAAGTAGCTGGTTTTTGGGATATTGTGGAGGAAGAACTCTATGGTTAACCAAATTGCTTTGGTGGATAGTTTGGAGGAGTTGGACAGTATTTATGTTCAATTGGTAATTGACAGAGCTTCCCTTAAGACTGATGTTTTATTAAGATTTGAGGATACTTCTTCAAGACGATAATCTCATATTAATTGGGTGAAGGAGGGCACACATTTCAAAGTTAGTTCACTATGTGGCTAGTAATATGAGAAGGAGGAACTATTTCAAGGAACTGTCTAGAGCAAGTGGGCTGATTAAAAATCCTTCTTTGGACTGACTTTCTTCACAAACCCCTGTAAAGAGTATACAGTGTCAGGCTTAGATTTACGGACTCGAGTGAAGTCTTCTTAATCAAGTAAGAAGTGAATGCTCAGTGAGATCTTTCTCATAAGAGGAGGTTGTCAACTTGGAAGCTTTGTTTGCTCTGTAGATGAGACTGAAGCCCCTGGTCTTGATGGGTTTTCTACAACTTTCTTTAGCATTTGTAAGATATGGTGCAGCACGATTTGATTATATTTTGGCTCTCAATTTTATGCTTATGAAGTTGTAGGAATAGTATTGCTCTTCTTGACTTCTTCACCTCCCTTGGACTTTAAGAAAGAGAGATTGGGTTGGGTTTCTGCTTTCAAACAATTAGTTTGCTCACCAGTGTCTATAAATTATTGTCTTAGGTCCACTGTGAGATGGATAGGTCCTGGGATAGAATTTTGGCATCCCACAGTGCTGTTTTGTTGGAGATTTTTTTTTTTGATAAGTAATAATAATATATAAACAAAGCGTCAAACCGGTGACGCGTCCTTTGTATACAGAAAGTATACTAACTAAAGAATTATCTACTAGGGAAGTTTTCCACCAAGTCTACAAAAGAATCTCCTAAGCTCGGGTCACCCTCAATACACCAAAAACGAAGGGTCCTGAGAACATTCTCCTTAATCCTAACCAAGTCAGTCTCAACATTATCAAACACCCTGCTATTCCTTTCTTTCCAAAGGTTCCAACAGATTGCTAATTAGTTGTTGGAGGATTTTGGTTGGTGTGGTAGATAGTTTGGTGGTTCAGCTTGATAGTGAGAGAGCTTAGCTTACTAGTAATATATTGGCAAAGTCGTAATTTGGGTTGTTGGATATAGTGTATCATGAACTTCTTTAAGTCTGTTTGTTCTCGGTCATTGATAATCATGTGCCTAAGTCTTGTTTCCAGCTTCTAGAAGGCTTCATCTTAGTAAACTGATGTCTCCCTTTTTGTTCACCTTGGCTGTTGTTATGCTGAGTTTGTTTTCTGTTTGCAATGAATCTTGGATCTGTTTTTAGACAGTTAAGGTTTGCAAATTCAGAGATTTTGGGGTTTCCAAGAGTGGGAAGAATGGTAAGCTTCTTTGAAAGTGAGGGAGTGTTCGCTTTCAGTGTATTTGGACTAAATGGAAAACCAGGATCTTCAACAATCAAGAGTCTTTAACTTGCTCTGAGATCACATGGCCTTTTTGGCGTCTCTTTGGGCTAAAGCGTCCAGAGTTACTAGGATTGCCTTTCTGGTTCTTACTCAGGACTGGAGAGCTGGTATTTTCTGATTCTTGGCCATTCCATTCCAGGAGATTTTTTTCCTTTTTTTCTTTTAGTATTTGGTTCCTTTTTCAATATCCACTTTCTTCTCATTCGAACTTGTTTCAGGACCGGAGAGCTGGTATTTTCTGATTCTTGGCCATTCCCTTCCAGGGATTTTTTGTTTTTTTGTTTTAGTATTTGGTTCCTTTTTCAATATCCACTTTCTTCTCATTCGAACTTGTTGATGGTTTTCTGCGATGAAGAAAATTCCCTTATTTATTAATGACCATTTATTGTTATTCTGATTTTTACACCACCTTTCTGTTCACTATTTTTAAACATTATCTCTCTCCTTTTAACTTTAAAGTTTGGTTAAAAACAGGTTAGATGGTCAAGAAATACCATAAAAAGAACAATTTGTTAGGATCAATTATCAATCAAGATGGGGAGGTAAGAGATGATGGTAGTCATAAGAGAAAAGCAGGTTGGGTGAAATGTAGAAGTGCATCGGAAGTGTTATGTGATTGACGTAAACCGGTTAAGTTGAAAGGAAAGATTTATCACATAGACCCACACTACTTTATGGAACCGAAGGTTGGCAACTAAGAAAGAACATGTGAACAAGATGAGAGTAGCTGAAATGCGAATGTTAAGATGGATATATGGTAAAACTAGATAAGATAGAATTCGTAATGAACAAATTCGTGAGATGGTAAAAGTCGCCTTAGATAAAATAAGAGAAAATTGCCTAAGATGGTATGGACACATACAACATAGATGAATTTGTGCACCCGTTAGGAAGTGCTAGTGTATCAATATCAACCAGACTAGAAATAGGGGAAAGCGTAGACCAAAACTAACATGGACATCTGTAATAAAAAAAGATATCAATGTGTGTGGTGTGTATGATGACCTTGCTTTGGACCGAATCAAATGACGGAAAAAGATTCATGTAGCCAACCCAAGTGATTGGGAGAAAGGATGATTTGAGTTCAAATAGTTTTGTTATTTATCAAACTTAGATAAGATGTAATATCCAATTAGGTGTAGTGTCGTAATGATGACTGTGTATGGTATTTATGGTAGTCTATGTAAACAGACATCTTATTTAACCAGCAACTGAAGTTATTCCATCAACCTTTTTATTATTGTTGCTTCTCAAAGGCAACCTGGTTATGAGTTATTCATCCACTTTCATTTGGAATAATGATCTTAGCTTACTTCTTTGAGATATTTTTGGATTAGTCTGAATTTTGTGTATTCTCTAACGTGTTAGATTGTGTATATGTAGGAAGCTTTGAAATCCTGCCTCCTTGTCAATGCTCCTTTGCTCTATAGAGCTGCTTCTCAAGTTCCATTCTCTATTCTCAAGTATGCAATGACCCTAGATGGTGAGCATTATGTGCTTAAGAAGCATGTTGAGTTCATCATTCTACCGAGGATAATATCTAATTGAACTTCATTTTCTCACGAGTACCTAAATAGTTCAGGATAAACCAGCTGCTGATGTCCTTCTTTGTATTCTGACAGGAAAGATTGCTGCAAGTAGTGGACATGCATCCTGGATAAGCAGCAGAAAGTCAAGAACTCGAGTTCTTGATTTACGGGGTAGAAGTGATGCAGTTATAGTAGGAGGAAATACTGTACGCAGAGATAGTATGAATCTTAATTAGCTGCTACTTTTCAGTTGCTGGATATTCTTGAATTATTGTTGATGCAGTTTTAATTGAACTTTCTAATGTAGATCCGCGCCTAACTGCAAGAAATGGTGGTGGACATGTACCCCTGCGAATTATTATGTCACAAACTCTTGATCTTCCCGAGGTTGCAAATGTTTGGGATGTCAGTGAAGTTCCCACCATTGTTGCGACTCAAAGAGGTGCTAGAAAGAGTTTCCAGAAATTTCTTGCGTCCAAAGGTGTTGAAGTAGTAGAGTTTGACATCTTGAACCCCAAAGATGTTGTTGAGTACTTGTATGATCGTGGTTATCTTTCACTCATGTGGGAGTGTGGAGGGACATTGGCTGCATCTGCTATATCCTCTGGCATCATACACAAGGTTTCTGCCGGTCTTTTATTGGTGCTGTTATTTGCCTTGATACTGCTGACTCTTCTGCTTATTAAATCATTACTGCACAGTGAATAAGTGTTCCAAGTGGATGCCGTTGGCTGAAAAATTAAGTTGTTATTTGTCTTGATACGGCTGACTCTTCTCCTATATCCTATGTGTGCATGTTTATACAATTACATATTTAGCTGCCATACGAAACTAGTTTAGTATGTCACCCTCGTTCGTTACTAGACACACAAAAGTCGAGATGTAGTCCACTGAAATAAAAGTGGAAAGTACTTAAATAACCAGGAAAAAACTATAACTGAATTATGTTACTCAGCTTTATGAAGTTGGTGAAGCACAGAAATAATTGGGTTCAATTAGATCTACAATTATGCAACACATGGATTTTGAGGAAATTGTTTCTCTTGTGGTTGTTATATGTCACTACTCTGGTGATGCAGGTGTATGCATTTGTTGCTCCCAAAATTATTGGTGGAAAGAGTGCACCATCTCCAATTGGGGAACTTGGGATGGTTGAGATGACACAAGCTTTGGAATTGATTGATGTTTGCTATGAGCAGGTTGGTATAACTTATTGTATTGATTTTCATAGTAGTTTTTGTCCTTTCGAATAATATCTTCACAATGCCATATAGCAGTTGAAATTATCTAAATATCCATGACATTGGTGCTGACTTAAGAGGGATGAACTTCAGCTATTTATTTCCAGTCTTCAGTAGTCTCTGAACTCATGTTTGATGGGAAGGTTTTGTGAACAATACAATACTTATGACAAGCTTGGCTGTCTAATCTATCTAGGATTAAGGTGATTTTTGAATAGAACTTTCGGTGGCAACACAGTTGTTCTTAGTATTCCCTTTCTGCTTCACCCAGATACAATAGAAAACAGTTGTATGATTGGTTAACCAGACGTTAATTTATCGGTGATACCAAGCCTGCGAAGCCAGGATTCCATGTATAGTGGGTCAGGATTATATTAGGAATCGAAGGTTACATGCTCATGTTTTCATTTTATTGCAATGATTGGTCAACCAGACGTTAATTTCTTGGTGATACCAAAACTGCAAAGCCAGTATTCTGTGTATAGTGGGTCAAGATTATATTGGATCGAAAGTTACATGCTCATGTTTACATTTAATTGCAATGAGGGCCAGAATTATAAACATGCAATCTTTTTTGAATTATAGGGGGTTATAGTGGAAGAAAATAATCATTTTTATGTAGTAAATACCGTTTTTCTTAAAACTAAAGGTAGTAAAAAGGCATTTTTTTAAAAATGAGATGGTGGCAATTGGCCCCCTTACGCTGGCTGTAGCTTCGCCCGTGACCATGCCAATTGGACAAAGATTTGCCACATTTGTCTTGTCTGTCCTGATGGGTGCTCATCCAGGTTCGTGCTAGTGTTCTTGTTAATCTCTTGTATCAATTTTTCTTCTCATGCTGAGGACTCCATCTATTTTCAAGGAAAAACGATCTTATCTCCTATCAGAATGATTCCTATTTCTCCTTTTGGCGCTTCTGCTTGATATAAAGTTCTTGCTTTGACAACTCAAAAGTTGGAGATTTTTTATTATATTATTATTTTTAAATGCATCGATACTCAAAACCCTTACATCAGAGATCTCTTAATCTATCAAAGCATGGATTTCTAAATTACGCTCCACCCCCCCCCCCAATTCCTTCTAGAGCCTGTTCAATAATTTCTACAGATTCTGTAGTTTCTGTAATTCGTACTAAATAACGATCAACTTTACGAAAATCTCATTGTATTCCGGAAGCTCATAGCATTGCAGGTTATCCGTTTCTTAGAAACTCCTGTCTGCCATATGCTTGGGTGCTTTCGCTAACTCCCAACTCATGAATTGCAGATTGGACCTGACATGCTTATCAGTGGTTTTCTTCAGCCCGTTCCAGATCTGACACCTGCAATTCCATCTGTGATTGAAACTTCGGCAGTTGATCCAACTGTGTCTCCTTATGAGTCAAACATCATATTCTTTTATAAAACATGGGATCTATATGGAGCTTTTTCTAATTTCTCTCCACATCCAATTCAAGTGCCTGATGGGAATGGTGATTATTCAACTTGGCCAAGTGTAGAGCACTATTATCAGGTAATATGCTCCCTCTATAGGTTCTAATTGTATGCTGTATCTGTCATTTGGGGCTATCAATGTTTTAATCCAAATACAGGCACAGAAATTTGTGGGGGTGACTGATCCTGTAGCGAGAGATTATATGGAAGACATAAAATCTGCAAAAAGTCCTGAGGAAGCAGCACGATTGGCAAGGAAAATTCAAAGGCAGCACCCTCATCTGGTATAATACTACATAGTAAGAGGACGTGTTTGACATTCCTATGCTTCAAAAATTCAGCTTATTACTGTTTTAGTGTGGTGTCTATTACACTGTTGAAACAAATATGGGCCTTGGATATGAAAGCGTATTCATGTGGACTTCAGTATAGAAGTAATATATATTGCTTTCCTGCTTAGGTACACGTTGAGTTGAAGTTGTTTAGAGTTGATTAGCTTTTAGGGGTTTTGTTTTTGTTTTGTTTTTTTGGCTCATGAGGTAGAATATAGTGAACGGAGTACAAGAAGTCCACCTTACAGTAGGGAGAGGAAGAACATCAAACAAAAAGAAAACATATAATTGAGGTTATCAAAAGGCATAAACTCATATACACTTTTGCACCCCCCAATAATGCTTCTGTATACAAAAGTATCGTAATTATGTTCTTTCGTCACTACTACCTTTGAGTGGAGTCCACAGTTTAAACCATTTTAGCCACCACACTCTACCCTTTTCAATCTTCATTATTAGATTTATTTAGTGTGACTTACCACCAAGTGTTAAAAACAAATCTTTAAATAATAAAATTGTATGACTATATTAACTAAGTTTACTTATTGTAAATGTTATCCTACCTTCTTTTTTCGGGTCTTCCACGAGGTGTCCCTAAACCACATTGGGTTTGGAACTAATCCCCGCCCGCGGTTTTGAGCATGCTTCTAGCCAAGGAAATTTGTACTTTATTATTACTTAAATATATAATGAACCCTCTGGCTCTTATAATAATATTTGAAATTATCTTATAATATATATATATATATATTATTAATAATTAAGGGATATATAATTGTCATTAGACTTAGTCATAATTACAAAAATGCTTAAACATAATCAATATGTTTATATCAATGTAGAGGCTAAAGTTGAAAAGTTATAAAAATTGTAGGCATAATTTTGAAAGTGGATTCTTTGTGTGAAACATTCTAAAATAGAATAGTAGAATCTTTGCCTGGAATGAAGGGAGTATCTTTAGTTTTCATAATACATTACTTTGGCCCCCCAAATGTTTAAATCCTGCGTCCGCCCCTGAGCATAGATTGATCTTGTGAAATGTTCAATTAAAAATATGGATCGACTTATCTGGTGCGTCTGTTATCATTTCGAATGACTGCATCAGAACTATCTTTTTCTTTGTGACGGATTCTTTTTTTCCTGTAAGCCTTTTCCGTCATGACTTTCGTTTGGTCAAATGATAAATCATAAACTTTTGTTAACGAGTGCGATATGATACCGTTACAAGTCTCTGCATGTTCATTATCTCAGTTTATTGTTATTGTTTCGAATCTACCTACTGCACCGTTTAAGTAAGAGTCCTAATATACTGTTTTTACCTGCATTGTTTTGAATTTTGAGTGTAACAAGAGCATTGCATGTCATCACTATCATTGCAGACATGTATCTACTTCCATTTCCTTCGTGTCCGTCCTGATAGAAAAATCGACGTGATTGGGTTCATAGATTCTAAATATATTTGCTTACAACTTTCTTCGGAGCAATCTAAAGTGCCATTCCTTTGTGAGCAATGCAGGTAAGAGGTGATTGGGAATCTGTCAAGATTGATGTCATGTACAGGGCTTTGAAATGTAAGTTCTCAATCTATCCTCACTTACATTCTATGCTTCTATCAACTGCGGGGTCTGTACTTGTTGAAGCTTCACCCCATGATCTTTTCTGGGGAGGAGGCCGAGATGGAGAAGGCCTAAACTATCTGGGCAGGCTACTCATGCAGTTAAGATCAGAGTTTCTAGGTGACATTCCTAACCCAAATGAGCTCTCGACAACATACGAGAATGCCAATACAAATGAATACGTGTAGATTTCATCTAGTGTTGCAATGCAAATAACCATGTATTTTATGAGTTATGTTCCAGTTCGTGCTACTTAATATTCCATCTCTCAACAAGTCGAGAGATTTTGATTTTGTTTGCTTCATGAAAATC